>OX439128.1:51809522-52167022 GCA_949318235.1 Ecdyonurus torrentis | reverse complement strand
ATTTTTTTTATAGTTGTTTTGTTATTAGAGCTCGCTCTATAAACTACACTCAACTCTTGAGCCAGCTTCGAAATTTCTCCTTTGTTAAAAACATCTGATCATAACGTCATTATCTGTTTACTACGTTTATTATATGGTTGATCATTGTTATTTCTACGTTTAGAACTTTGAACTTGATAAGAATGAACGAAAATTCATAAAAAAAAAATTCCATTCTCAATGCAACTCATTTTTATCGGCTCAAAAAACCAAATCATCCAATGAATGTGTCTTATTTGTTGGTCAGCCAATCACTGTAAATGAGATTCACTTTACAGAACAAGCTTATGTTTAAAGGTATAAACGAAGAAAAAACCATGATCAACCATACATATACTCGACTCAAAAAACCTCAGTCGATTTAAATCGGGTATGCCTAAAGTATCGCCCATTGTCACATTTGAGGAGAAGGGGGGCGGCTGGGCGATAGCGTAAAAGGTCGAACGGTAGGTAACTCAGTTTTTTTGAGTCAAGTATATAAACGTCTTAAACAGGTAGTGACGTTATGATCAGGTGTTCTTAACAAAGGGAAAATATTGAAGATGGCTCAATATTTGTGTGTAGTTTACATAATGAACTTTTGTTGCACAGTTTGATTAATGTATAAATTTTGACCCACGTCTCCAGCTGACCAGTACTTTTCAATGAAAATCCTTTCTAGATTAATTTGCTCACTTTTCTTGATCAGCTGGTCAGCCATCATTGACGTCATTATTTTACAATAGAGACTTCATTTTATTGAAACTTTTTTTTATATAAAAAGAAAAAAAAAGTGTAAGAGAAAAAGTTCTATCTTAGAGAATGAAAAGAATTTCTCAATATAAGTGAAAGAATGTTTTGCGGGTATGGTGTGAAAAATTGAAGACAATTTTAGTACTATATAAAAATATATAATATGGAAGTTATTTTCATAAATCATCGAAATACATTTTTATTTACCAAAATATACACAACGTCAAATTTTCTGTCTCTTCTCAAAAAACAAGAGTAATTTTTTTTCCTTATTGTTTTTGTTTTATGTATTGACGTGGTTGCGCCCAAATGGCATACCTGCATTTAGACACTTTCTCTCAAAAGACTTATATTTGCATTTCTGTACATTTTTAAATAGAGCATACGTATTTTTTGTTGCCCGTAAAAAAAAATAATTCAAGTTATTTACGATGCATTGAAAACTTGCTATATTGTAGAGTACTAATGTTGTTTTTTTGTAATAACATAAGTAATTATGCTGAACATGTTAATAATCACTGTACAATATAGCATGCATTATGTTGCTACATTGAACACTTGCTATATTATAGAGCACTAATATTGCTATTTTGTAATAACATAAGAAATTATGCTGAACATGTTAATAATCACTGTACAATATAGCATGCATTATGTTGCTACATTGAACACTTACTATATTGCAGAGTAGTAATGTTGCTATTTTGTAATAATTAATAAGTTATTATGCTGAAAATCTTAAATATTATGTTATGTAGTATAATATATATATGCAATATAGCATAATTTATTATGTTTTGCATAAATATTGCTGCTTTGAGCTAGCATAATTATTATCTAGCTATTTTTGTATATGAGTACACGGATAAAACAAAAATTGTACAAATTATTCAGATACATGGAAGTAATTCGCTTCAGTTCAAACCAATAAATAATTTTGAAAAACATTTGAAGAATAACTTGTTAGTATAAACGTATTTTCTTCTGCAGCGTAAAATAGTTAGTTCTTTACATTTTAAAAAACTTTATAACAATTTTATTCTAAAAAAACGTCTGAATACTAACTTTTTAGTAACTTTTTTCCGTGTAGGATTTACGTGTTTAACGGCAAACTTAGCGTTAATTTGTACAAATAAAAGTGTCATCTAATTAGAGGTGACCTTGAAATACAAGTATGTCTTTCTAGAGGTGACTTTGAAATGAAAATACACATTTGCCTTTGGGCGCAACCTTGTCGATATGAGTCATATTATTATTATTATATTTAACTTGAAAATAAAAAACCATAAGCTTCCAAAAACTATCGGAAATATCTGCCAATAAACTATATATAACTGAAAATAAAATAAATATTTTAGAGAAAATATAAGAAAAACAATTTTTGTTACTATTTATATACGTCATAGCATAGTCTGTGTTTGTGTGAGTACAAGTTTCATCAGAAAATCAAACAAAAAAATAGAAAATAAAATGCTTTGAAGTTTTTTTTTTTTTTTTTTTTTTTTTTACGTTTGAGACAAAATTTTGTGACTAGTCACGTCGTACGTGTAAAATCTGTGACTCAGATATCGTTTATGTCTTGCGATAAACCAAGAAGGTACACGGAAAAAAAAAACGTAAGTATCATGACACCATAATACCTTTCAGTGTAGGCCAGGATTAAAACTTTTCAGTATGGGCTTTAATGTATGATCTGAGGCTTACCAGACCTCAGGCTCAACCCGTTATCACACTCTTCTGGGCTCGACTACCAGATATGTGCAACTTGGACCACTGACTCTTGGTAATCCAAGAGTTGACAGCACTCGCGTTAGCAAGCAGTGATCAAGCTGCCAGCACAGCCACGCCGTCAGTATTGCAAGAAAATAAATTGGATTAATATTACCCATTATTATATGTACACATTTATATAGTTGGTTTTAAAGGTTTAGAATACCTTGAAAAAAAAAGTGTGATATCCTAACAAACCTGAAAATCAACGTTGATTTGGCCGGAGTCATTGATTTCTAATTTATTTTTCAGTCACAAAATGGTGCGAGCGGGCATTGATATCACAGCTCGCCTGGTCCACGCGCGCGTAAAACAAGCGAGCTGTGACGTCATTGCCCGCTCGCGCTATTTTGTTAATGGAAAATAAATAAGAAATCAATGACTACAGCCAAATCAAAGTTGATTTTCAGATTTGCTAGCATATTATATAACTTTTTTGTTCAAGGTGTTCTACGCCTTTAACTTTAATACAGAGTAGCTGTATCTAACGTTTATTCATGTTTTATCTATTTAATAATTTCTCATTATATATGTACGTGTGTCTTTATTACACTGACGGTGAGAAAAGAGATGTCTACTGACATGATATTGTGTTAGCTGGTATACAGTTTTGTATGTTGTTATTATAGACGAGAAATATAAAACTAATTACTGTCCACACTTTGCTTGTACGTTGTGATTCATCACATCACATAATGTTTGCTGCTCAACTATTTATTATTACTGCGAGGTATTTTACTGCAGTTAAAGCAGGTAACATTGAGTTGATTGCCCATTCACATCCTTGCGCTTTGACGCCATATTTATGGTGCTAATTGCATGGCCAGCATAGGGTAAACGTCATTTCCTCCTTGTTTTGTGCATAAATAAAAGTTTATATTAACTGAACGTATTTTTTTCATATTGTTCTAGCTTCTTAGTATCTGGAAATAAGGCTTAAATTGAAGCTTGGTTTGTTATTAAGAAAAATTACATTTTCCTATGCTGGCTTGTGCATTCCTGACCAACAAAATGTCAGTTTTTAAATATGAGTGGAAGCGGTCTATATAATAGAACTACAGCAGTACAGAGCAAACATTGCAGCAGAAGTATAATAAAGATGAAGATCATTTTCATTTTTCTCTTCCTAAAGGAGTGAAAAAAGGGGGAAAAAATAAGCACTGGCCTTATGGTATATTTACCCCAGGCCATAACCCCAACTAGGGGTAGTTAACAAACGAAGCTGGAGATAACGTTAGGTAGTGACTACGCATTTCGTTCGTCTTTTCCGAATTTTCCCGATCGCCAAGATGGTAAAAGTTCAACTTTTCCAAAAAAAAAAAAAAAAAAATAATAATAATAATAGGATAATATTTTCACGCCATCAAAACGTAAAAAAATACCGGAAATAAAACAGATTTAAATCTTGCAGAAGACGCACGAAATGCGCAGTCACTATACCTTACGTTATCTTGAACTTCAATGCTCTATTTTAAAAACAACCACATTTAAATAGAATTAAATGGTGCGTTCTCACAGTGTATTCTACATAAAAAAAAAGAAGCATGAATTACGTTATTTATTTTTTTTCTGTGTAGTTGACATCAACCTAGTATTTTTTTCTCCGTGTAACTAGAAGGTAAAGGGAAGACGTGTTAGTTTAATAGAGCATGGTTTTATGTTTGCAGCAATGTAAGTCCTAGACTACGGCTAATACGTGACGGGCTGTGACGTGTCGTGATCCTATAGCCTCGTGTTTACAAACACACGTCTCTCTCAAATCTCACTCGCTATTCTTGCTCTGGTTTACGATCACTCTTCAGTTTGCAAAATACTATTTTATTTTTTTATGTTTCAAAAAATATAATAAAATGACAAATTTTTACCAGATATTCACAAAGAATATCACCTTTTTTTTATAAATGAAATTCTCATGCCCTGAAGGCTTATTGTTTACTTTCTCTCTCTCTTTCTCTCTCTCTCTCTCTCTCTCTCTTCTGTACTTGTTCTTTTTATTTTATTTTGAAATTTATATTAAATTCCTAGCTGTTTAATATGATTGTATTTGTCAATTTTGAATAGTATCACAAAGTTGTGTTTTTTTTTCCAATCAAATTTTACTTTGTGTTTACAAAGTAAAATAACAACAAAAATTGTATTAATTTCTCACTGACATTTCAACTTTGTGCGTCATATATATACGTATATACAGCATATATGTATATGTATATATATATATATATATATATATATAACCTACACATTTTAGTTTGTATTATCGCCACAGATATCGCCCATTTCAAATGCCAGTTTTTTGTTAAATATAAACGATTATTTAAGATATCGAACATCCTTCTTGGAATTAATATACGTGTATATACACTCAAAAAAATGGTGCATTACTTCAGTTACAAATCCTTACCTATTTGAGATAACACTTACTTATGAGTTATTGTAAGTAAAATAAACAAAAAACTTGCCTAATATCCTAACATACCTAAATATCAACGTTAATTTGGCCAGAGTCATTGATTTCTAATTTATTTTACATTCACAAAATAGCAGTTGCGGGTGTATGGCGTCATAGCTTGCCATTTTTTGCGCTGTGACGTCATATACCCGCAGCTGTCATTTTGTGAATGGAAAATAAATTAGAAATTAATGGCTCAGGCCGAATAAACGTTGATATTTCGATATGTTAGACATGTTTTTGTTCAAGGTATTCTACGCCTTAATTGAACTCCAAAATTATAAAATCGCACATTAATCGATTTAAGATGCTTCCCTCTTTCAGAATTTGCAACAACAAAACTTGGTTTTTGTCATTTTGTTTCACGCGCGAGAGAAATAAGAAAACTTTATTGACTGTTAGCAGACGGTGAAAACTAAAAAGATTTTTTTTAAACCTCTTTTCTTCCAACGGAAAAGTTTGTTGATTTTCCACATGAATACTCAAATAATACGCAAATAAAAAGCGTAATTTATTTTAAAAATTCTTTGAAATATCATTTTTATTTTCCATATATTGTATATTAAATTCTACCATATATCACAAAATTTGAATAATGGCATAGAAAAAGTTGTGGGAAAATTGAATAAATATTTTCAAACACAAAAATCAGTACAACAATAAATGATCGATATATTCAAATGTTTTTTATGTTGTTGTTTTTAATATGATGATAAATAGGTGTGATTTATCATTGTTATAATATATGTATCTCGCTTATATAGATTGTATATACTGAGTGAGTACTTAATATGTATAGAGTATCGTCTGCTCTCTCTCTCCTTCTCTAAAAATCACAGTGTAATACTCGCCAGTTTAGTTTCCACCAAATTTGTTATATTTTCTAGTTCTACTAACTAAATAAACACGTACAGTGTATGTATGTACACAAACATGGGGAAATAAAGTTAACTCTATTACTTTGTAGCAGTACCATGTAAAATGTATAAAGCATGAAAAAATTAATAAAACAACTTAAAACTATTTTAATTTACAATGAGTGTTTGTTCTAACATAAATAGATGGCTTAGGTGTACCAAAGAAAATATCGTTCTTTTTATTTATTTTTTTTTTCCCCTGTCAGTTCTAATGTTGTCAATTATAAACCGCAAATCACGTCTTCAAATGACCACTTCTTTTCAGTGCACGGAAAACATAAATTTAAAAAAGTATTTAGTTACATACGTAGATAGAACTCTTCAGTACAAACCAATAACTTGTTTGAAAAAAGTTTAAACAGTAACTTGTTAGTATAAACGTAATTTCTTCATCGGTAAATAGTTAGCTCTTTAGATCTTAAAAAACTTTGTATGTAACGAATTTATTATAAAAAAGAAGTCTAAATATGAATCTTTAGATATTTTTTCTCCGTGTTGGAATCCTCTTTGGATCACATAGGTCATCTACGTTGATTGACTGCTTATGTAAACCTAAAAAACGGAAATCGAAGTACCGGTGAAGGAAACCACGTGACTTCCAGTTCCGTGATTCCAGTTTCCGGCACTTCATTTTACATTTATTTTGCTCTGCAGATGTTCATAAAATGATTCGTTGCAATAAACAGGGTATCGTCCTCAATTGATTATTCTGCGATTTTTTTAAAGCTGATTAAGTGACGTCATATTACGATTCTCAAACAATAAAAAGAAGACGTGAAAATTTACAATAACAATTCTTCATTATATAATATATTTCAATTACTCCATTATACAAGAACTATAAAAATCAACTTTATTTTTTATTATTTAATTATATTAATTAATATTAAGTAATATTCTCTATATACATATTATTTAAATCATATTATAGTCAGCAAAACTATATAATACAAGCAATTTCATATTAAATATCCAGCAACACATTCATTCAAACAACCCCATGTAATGAAACAACTGAATGACTATAAAATAACGACAGCTGTTACTGTAGAACATACAAAAAAATATATTATACGTATTCATCTCTTCTAATATATATATATATATATATATATATATATATATATATATATATTATAATAAATAAAAAAGGTCAAATGTCATTGTTCAAATGTTTACTCACAATTTTATATACAACAAAATAAAAAGCAACATCTTTACACTGAGAAAACGCAGTACTAGAGGCTAGTTCTCACTGCCAATAGTGCCTGGGTACTGTTTACTAGTAAAATATGGTAGAGAGTATAAACTGATTTCATTCATATTAAAGTTGACGCCATAAGTAAGCGCTAAATAACATGGGCCAGTATAGAAAAATGACTCATTTTGCGAATTTAAAAATACTTCACAATATTTTTAAAAGCATTGATGTTGTTAACAGGTTGTATTAGTTTTTCAAGTATGCAAGAAAAACAATAATAACCAAAAAAATAGCTCATTTTCTAAAAAAATAGCCATTTGTTTGTTTGTACTATGTTGAGAAATGTTATTAATTGCTCAAGAAGAGCATCAAAAAGCATTCAGAATGACATCATGCGCACACACCCTATACACTAATAATAAATAAATAAATAAATTATCGTATTTATTCAAAAAAAAAAACATAAAACAAAATTTTACAATTTTTACTAATGTTTATACTCACTATCAATATTACGTAAGTATACTGTATACTACATAGTAAAATGTGGTACACAGTATAATCTAATGTTTACTGTGAACCCATAATATATCTTTTGTATACTTACATCGCCACTATATCCTCTACAAGATTGAATATTTAGTGACAATACACTCGTGCACAATCAAAGTATTTCGTATAGGTACTCTCTTAACATTTGTACGTTGTCAGTAGACTTTTTTTTTGTGAGTGTATTGTTTTATTTTCTCGCTGTTATTTTTTTCAAAACAACAATATTTAATTTTGTTAAACAGCTTGCTAACGCTTTGTATATGTTGAGATTTTTTTTGCAACACATTTATACGCTCTGCCTCTCTCTCTCTCTCTCTCTCTCTCTCTCTCTCTCTCTCGGTTTTATACTCAAATTGTACACAAAAAAATGTATTAAATTCTTGTTTTATGAAAAACAAGAAAATGGACAGCAAAGTATTAAAAAACAATGTATCTGCTATAAACCTAAATGAGTTTTAATTTTCTTTTATTTTTCGTATTATTATTGTTGTGTGAAAAAAAAAATATTTTGTATTCTCTGTTTTCCACAAAAGCCTTAATATACGTATTAATATTAAATATTTACTTCATAATTATATACAATACAGAAAATTGTTCATTAGTTTTTATATATATATTTTTTTTTTCTTTGTGTTTGGTTTTATTTTTTAAAACTTTTTTGTACAAAAAATAATCCTCAAAATGTATAATGAATTATTTTATTGAGTTAAAATGAAAAATATAAAGCACTATATCATACACCCAGAAAAAAATTAATACTGAAAACTAAATTTTTAGGTTAAATTACGACCAAAGAATACAAGTTTGGGTTAATACAAGCCAGGTAGTACAAAGGTAAATCTTATATAATAATGATAACTACAGGTGAAGTAGCTAGCCAGGTAGTACAAAGGTAAATCTTATATAATAATGATAACTACAGGTGAAATAGCTAGCCAGGTAGTACAAAGGTAAATCTTATATAAAAATGATAACTACAGGTGAAATAGCTATACAAACGATAACTGAAAGTCAGTGCTTCTTGGAATAAAATAGTTACCTGTATTGAATAAGAAATGTATAGGCACTAGATATATGTTTTCTTGGTGTATCAATCAATTTTATTTATTTTTGTGAATCTTTTTGAAACACAAAACTTTAATTTCGTCTAATGTGTAGTTGGGAAAAGTTGTTACTTCGATCCTCCTCTCTCTCTCTCTCTCTCTCTCTCTCTCTCTCTCTCTCTCTCTCTCTCTCTCTCTCTCTCTCTCTCTCTCTCTCTCTCTTTCACTCACTCACTCACTCACTCACTCTCATTGTTCTCGCCCATTCTATTTAATTCTCAGAAAAATGTAGATAAAAAACATAATATAACTCTTGACGTCGTACAGAAACATTTCCTCAGAAAACTAAAAATTTCTCTCAAACAAAATAAATCTCTCGTATTCTCATGTAAACTTGCACTACCATGTTTATTTACTCAAATATTTTAGTTGCATAATGAAAGAATCAGGAAATGTTTACACTAATGCACCGCGCGGAGGTGTTTATTTTGAAATTGTATAAAACCAAATTATGACGAGCCCAGCATGCATGTGGGTTCTCTTTGTTTTATGGGTCCATATTTTAGGACACAGAAAGTTAATTAGGTAAAAATCTCCCATGATAAACACATTAACATATTGAGCATGTTGATTTATTGATTTTTGAATTGCTAATACCGATGTTCAGTAGATACAAAGATTTAAACATAGTATTTACACTAGCAAAACAAATTGGTACAAAGAAAGAATAAATTACGTAATTTATGCTGGCATTTATAACATTTTAAATAATTAAATAAATAATCGTCTTTATTCAAAAAAATGCAAAGAAAAAATACAAATTTTTGAAAGGGCGAGGTTTAAACCTGACAACCTGTCTGGCCCACTCTTACACCTAACCCCATAAATGACGCAGCATAAACAGCATAAATGATGTTATATTGAAAAAACATAAATATACTTCACAGAAAAAAGTAACTAAAGTGTTATATTATTTATTAGACTTTTTATAATAAATTTGTTAGATATACACAAAGTTTTTTAAGAAGTAAAGATCTAACTATTTACCATTGAAGAAATATAGCGTTTTTATGAATTACTCGTTATTTTTTTCAATACTTATTGGTTTGTACTGAAAAGTTAAATTTTTGTTTGCCGAGTGTCTTACGACATTTTTTATTTGTAATATTATGATGTATAAGGTGTATGCATTTACTTTAAAGTCGACGCCATGTTGGATCACTCAATAACATAGGAACATGACTCACTTTGCCCGTTTAAAAATACTATTAGTAATATTTTTGAGAGCATTGATGCTGTTAATAGGTGTATTTTTAAGTATGTGAAAAAAATAATAATAACAAAAAAACAGCAACTTATTTTCCAAAGAAAATGGCCAAAAAATGAAGTTTGTCCTATGTTGAGCAATGTTATTCTTTGATCCAGTATGACGTCAAAACGCATTCAGTATGACGTCATACTGATGCACCCTATAGTATAGATTGACTATAGTAAAGGAACAACTGTTTTGAGGCTGTTAGTGATTTCGCTTACATCCGCTTCCGTTTTGACATACTGCGCATGCGTAATAAGTCAAAACGGAAGCGGATGTGAGTGAAATCACACACAAAAATGTTCTATGTGAGTAGAGATTTGTTTTACAAGTGTATTATTTGTTATTTCAGTCCAGTTTGAGCCTTGCATTGTTGATACTAATAGTTGTGAAAATATATATTGTTATATCGACTATACAAAAGGTTAACAAACACAAATGGTTTTGGTTACCGCTAAAACATAATAAACAACTTGTTATTATATATAAAAAATAACATATTAGCAGAAAACACAAATAAACTGATTTTATGATTTATCTTAAATAAAAATTTTTAATATATAATTTTTAACAATATTAAGTTCTATAATAAGACTTTTTATTTCTATAGCGTAGAACTTAAAAATTTTATTTCTCTCTCTCTCTCTCTGTCTCTGTCTCTCCCTATATCTAAATTTCAATATGAAGTAAAATGTGTTAAATATAATTTTTATAGTGTGTATTATAGACTACTAGACTAACATGTTAAAAAATATATTTATTTTTATTCGTGTTTATTTTCCCATATTTTTAAGAATATTTAAAAAAAATTAAATACGTAGTTTAAAAAATAATAATATTCTGCACATCCGATATTTTAACTTATTTTATTTATAATAAAATTAAGTATTGGCAGGTGATTTTTAACGCCTCTTGTTGCATCTTCAAATATTATATAGATTAAAAAATAGTGAAAAAGCGAGCTGTTTTGTTTTTCCCCGTTATTATTATTTGTTTATAAAATTCTTATTATTAGCAATGCGGACCTTATTGCCTTGTATTTGAATTTTTATCACCGCTCAATGCAGCTGCAGAAAATTACAATAAATTACTAACATATTATATTTTTCAGATTTAGAGAGAGAGAGAGAGAGAGAGAGAGAAGGTAAATAATGAATAAAAATGAAGAATTTCAGGGTATGTAAACAATTAATAATGTAAGAAAAATTGTGTCATTTCAATAAAATAAATTTAAACTAAATGTGATTTTACTAGGTACAAAATTCCATTAATGGCTTTAAGAAACCATTATATATAGCATTTACATCACAAAACACTTGATGGGACTTATATGAATAAGATTAATTTCGCTCAAAACCCAACACTGTAACAGTGAACAGAAAATTTCAACTTTCGCAACCAGCACAACATTTTCATACCAATTTATGCTTCTTTCTGACGTCATAAACAGAAATATTCACACATATTGTATACTTTAAGGGTTGTATTCAGATGACTTGTATCTCAAAATCTATATAAAAAAAAACTTGCAAACTTTATGATGACAATTAAAAGTTAACACCTTTGTTAACTACCTATGATAAAATTTTCATAACCCGTGACCATCAGATAAGAGAGAAAATAGTTATTATAAAATTAACATGGGCTCTTATGGGACTAAAACTTCAAAAAATCATAATTTAAAATGTAGCATGGTGACCCCCCAAATTTTTTGCATTTTTGAAGATACCTTATCCTAATATATCACTGTGCAATATTTCAGATTTTTTTTTTTTTTTTTTTTTTTACAATTTTTGAGTCAAATCCCACAGTACCTGATTTCCCACCTTAAAGTATTTTCAAGCTCTCTTATAGTGGGGGCTACATTTACATTTTGGTAAAAATTATCATGAGTTTTGTAGATCCCATTACGTGTCACTGAAAAGAGCATTTTGTTTTACGTAGTCTATGGCTTTAAAGCCTTATGTTTCTAAATTACAGTAGAATTGAATTATTTAAAGAGCTCAATCACGTTGTCAAAGACTCCACACAGAACCGCAGCTGGTGACACCCCAGCCTTGCATGGCTTGCCTTGGTTGAGAGAAGATAATTACTTTGTGTGCTGTACAGGACAGTCGGTGGTCACTTCAGTGGTTTTAATCACCGCCAAACATGCACAAACTTTGTATAACAACACTCTACTACACTGATATAATCGGCAATTTAATAACATTAAAATTTAAACTCAACGTAAATATAGGAAATATTTGATGAGATTTATTAAAGCACTTAAAAATTAGGCATTGAAAAAGCAGGTACAGATATTTTACTTAAAAATGAATTTCTATTAGCTTATGGCCATTCAATGCAATCAGATGGAGATTTCAGTTGACGCAAAACTCTATCTAAATAGTAAATACATGTTATTGTCATATACCAATAGATATTCATTTTTTAGTAAAATGACCGTACATATTTTGCAATGCTTTGAGTATTACGTGTAATCAACAGTTATGGCGTCACTAAACGTTTACAATCTAACGATAAAATCCCAACTGACGTCACAAGCGTTAGAATCACAAAGGAAAAAACGTCAAATTTCAGTTGTTGCAACTTTGCCGTTGTAAATCTACTTTTTTTTTTTTTTTTTCTTCATTTTTTGAGATTACAGTCCGAACGTTTGTGACGTCACTTACGTTTTTATCGTTAAAATTTAAACGTTTAGTGACGTCATAACCGTTAATTCCACAATACTTAAAGCATTGCAAAACTGCACGGATAAAAATAAATACGTAATAATTATGCTAGCTTATTTTCAGCACAATTTGGTCAATAGAGCATAATTTATATGCTATGCTGCATATTAAGTACGAAATTTAGTAGAAATATTATGTTGTACAGCATAATTATTCATGTTGTTCTAATTTAGCATAATTTATGCTATAATGACATAAATACAGCATAAACTATGTTATTTATTCTTTACGTGTGTATACAAACTTTTCAACGATTATTACTTTAGAGTGCAAAGGCGTACACTTGAACACTTGATTGATGATTCATTTCGATTTCGTAGGTATTTGTGTTGAAAGAAAACATTCATTTTCAGAGTGTATGTATTTTAAAAAAAAAACTACCTTTAGTATTATTCTCATCATTTTCGATCAACAAAATAACCTAAACCAATAAATATTTGAATTTTTGTATTATTATAAGAGGGAAAAAAAATGAATAAATAATTTTTAATTTTGAAAAGTGTTTTTCATGTGTATATTTTGGGGAAAAAAATTCTTTCATACAATCAAATATTTTATTTGGATGTATTTACATATAATATATTGAACAGGAAATAACGTTTGTTATTTGAATTGTTAGTTCAATGATTAAACTCTTAAAAAATGAAAGGAGAGAGGCAGAGCGTATATTTATATAAAACTCAAATAGAGAAGTATTTTCTCTCTCTCTCTCTCTCTCTCTCTCTCTCTCGTTAATGATTTATGTTTCAATTAAACTATTGTATATTTTTAATTATGTAAAATAAATAAATCCAAAATATCATCATTGATATAATATTGAATTACTAAATTATACAACTAAACGAGTTTATTCGTGGAAATAAATGCCCCTATATTTTAATAATATCAATTTACAATTTGAAGTTTTCGTATCTATATTTCATTTACTGTGAAAAGTAATGTTTCAACATAAATACACTGACGTGAGAATACGCTGCAATAGTAGAGGCTGGTACTTCAGTTCAGTCACTAAACATTCATTTGCATACATCCAAATATAATGCATAGAAGAGGGACCTAAAAAGTGCATGGGTACTGTCTGCTAGTGAAATGTAGTACACAGTATTATATAATCTAATGTTTACTCACTACCAATAGTACATGGGTACTGTCTACTAGTGAAATGTGGTACAGAGTATGCTCTAATGTTTACTTACTATCAATAGTACATGGGTACTGTCTACTAGTGAAATGTGGTACAGAGTATATACTCTAATGTTTACTTACTACCAATAGTACATGGGTACTGTCTACTAGTGAAATGTGGTACAGAGTATACTCTAATGTTTACTTACTACCAATAGTACATGGGTACTGTCTACTAGTGAAATGTAGTACACAGTATTATATAATCTAATGTTTACTCACTACCAATAGTACATGGGTACTGTCTACTAGTGAAATGTGGTACAGAGTATGCTCTAATGTTTACTTACTATCAATAGTACATGGGTACTGTCTACTAGTGAAATGTGGTACAGAGTATATACTCTAATGTTTACTTACTACCAATAGTACATGGGTACTGTCTACTAGTGAAATGTGGTACAGAGTATACTCTAATGTTTACTTACTACCAATAGTACATGGGTACTGTCTACTAGTGAAATGTGGTGCAGAGTATACTTTAATGTTTACTTACTACCAATAGTACATGGGTACTGTCTACTAGTGAAATGTGGTACAGAGTATACTTTAATGTTTACTTACTACCAATAGTACATGGGTACTGTCTACTAGTGAAATGTGGTACACAGTATACTCTAATGATTGAATATTTAGTGACAATACACTCGTGCACAATCAAAGTATTTCGTATAAAGGTACTCTAAATATTTGTTCATTCCTTTTACCCCCCCCTCCCTGCCCCCCTCCCAAAAATATTAGCTTATGGCCATACAATGCAATCAGATGGAGATTTCATTTACTCAAAACTCTATTTAAATATAATGTTATTTCCATATGCCAAACAAATTTTAAAGTTTAAAACAAAAAAACTTTACACTTCTACGTTGTGAGTAAACATTTGTTTTTTGCGTGTATTATTAATCAAATATGATATTAATACTCGTGTTATTTACGTAAAATATTTAAATATTCAATAAAAGTTATTGATTTGCTATAAAACAAAATGCTACCATGATTGGAACATAAAATAAAACCTTGGTGTTTTAATGACTTGATTGTTATTGTTTATCAAACAATGAAAATAACTTCAGTGTACTACTTTGTGAAACAACAATTGATATTTATTTACTTTTTATTAATTACTACAGTAATAATTACTTTTATATGTTAAAATCATTTTATTATTATTTCTATAGTGGAATGCAGAGTTACATTTTATTATTATTATATTTTCCCTCTTTTTTTTTTTTTTTTTTTTTTTTTTTTTTTGTAATTTTTATTATTTTTTTTTTACTATTATTTTTATTGGTTGAAAATACTAAAAAGTGTACCTAATATCCCTCATTTTAAATTTTTAGTCATATTTTCCATCACAAAAGGTTTTTCAAATAATTAGAATAAGGGCAACCCGTCTCAATGAGTGGTAGCGCTGGGTAAAAAAAAAATAAATTACGTAATTGATGCAGCATTCAATAATTGCTATATTGTACAGTAGAGCACAAATGTTGATATTTTGCAGACTTGGCCACGTTACTGATTTTTTGTAACTTCGTTACGTTACCCACTACTCCAAGAAAAAGTAATGACGTTACGTTACTCGTTACAGTTTTTGTAAAGTAATGACACTACGTTATTCACTACTCTTAAAAGTGGTGAAGTTACTTTTAACGTTACTTTACGTTATTCGTATCTATTATCTAAACATTAAGTAAACATTGGTTTTTAGGTGTATTTTGTAAAGCTCTAGCCAAACGTTTAACAACGGGACATCGGCGATCGCCCGTGCGTTTTCTCATATCATAGTGAGGTTGCGGAGACTCGGACTGGTCATAAGAGTAAATCCACAATAGCGAACGTGCTTCCCTTTGTTTGGAGGTCCCTAAGACCCTAAAAGGGACGTAACCAGTGTGTTAAATCCCCTTTTGTGGCTCCCTTAGAGGGTGCTACGCCCCTTTCACGGACGTGGCTCATGGAGTGCGAGTCCGATCCTGCATTATACAAATCGTTCTCAAACTTTTAGCCAAAGCTGTACATACCGATTTGCAAAAAAAAAAAAAAAAAAAAAAAAAAAGGGGGTTCAGAGCTTTAATCAAAACCTTGCATTTAAATATTTTCAACCATAACGTCCATAACTAAACGTGTTTTTTTTATTTGTCTTTTATTTTATTTTAAAATTTTTTTTAAATAAACATTATACACATTACGTAATCGTATATTACTGAATGTTTACTAAAGTTCTTATAAAATGTAAAAATATTGCTACTAATTAATTACTGCTAATTAAGAGAGAACGTGTAAAGTGAAGATAAATGTGCACTCTCTCTCTCTCTCTCTCAACATGTTGTACATACATACAACACTAAAGTAAAGTGCCATTGTTGACTTTAATCAACGGCTCTTTTACTTAAAAGCACGTTTTGTTTACTTTTAAAAAATAATAATTGTTCTCTTTCATGTTCGATAAATATTTGATATTATAATTCTACATTATACGGCCTACATCTTGTTTAGATTTTGTAAGTCGGTACAAAATTACATCAATCGCTTACTTACTTACTTATTGGCAAAGTTAATAGAAAAGCTACACTCACAAAATGAACTGCTAGTCAGTTCACACTAAACATTGTCTCTATAAACATTCATGTGCATACATCAAACTCAAATACGTGCACACGAACCAAATTAAAGCCATAGACCACATAAAACAACATGTGCTTTTTAATGAATAAACACGAAATGGGATTTTTTTTTGATGACAATTTTTACCAGAATGTTAATATAGCCCCACGAGAGAGCGTGAAAATACTGTAAAGTATGCAATTTTCGTGACTATTCATGTTTATGACGTCAAAAACATGCAAAAATTAGTATGAAAATGTTGTGCAGGTTGCGTAAATCGAACTTTCTGATCACTGCTACGGGGCTACTGTTAGGTTTTGAGACAAACTAAAGTTATTTATGTAAGTCTCATCAAGTGTTTTGTGATATAAATGCTTATATTTTTCCCATTATCAGCACAATTTGTTCAATATATAATTTATGTTACACTACATAATTTCTCACACAATTTACACAATTATCTTTAAATAGTCGTATTATGTTGAACAGCTCTGGACAAAAGTTCCCGAACGGGGCAGCGTCTCCCGATTTATGAGTTTTCTCATAAAGATAACATAGTGTGATTTCGGGTTGCCTATACAAATCGTTCGGGAACTTTTGGCCAGAGCTGTAGAGCATAATTATTTATGTTGTTATACGTTTCATTTATGCTATAATGCCATAAAAGCAGGATAATATGCTGAAAAAAAAAATTCTATATTCCTACATTCTAGTAAACCACACCCAACCTCTTCTTTCTACATTTTGTTTTTCATCCTTCAAAACGGGTAGATCAAGTTTAACACGCTTGTAAGTTGTTTTGAGCTGTTTCCATTTTTTTTTTTTTTTTTTTTTTTTTTTTTTTTTTTTTGCTATTTTAAGTTTAATTAAATAATAATAATTAAGATAATTCGTTAATGATTTGCTAAAATGCATTAATTTAGCTGCTCGTAATAACTCAAAAGTGTTTATCACAAATAAGTTATGGTTCGCAACTGAAGTAATGCACAATTGTTTTGAGTGTATTGGACATTGGACGAAATCCTGTTTTTGGTTCACGAAAAATAATGTGAAACATAAAAATTAATAGAAATAGAATTATTAATAATTAAATTCTTTAGAAAACGCTTATCAAAGGATTATTTAATTAAAAAAGAATTGTACATATGTAAAATTGTGTGAATTATTGAATAACTGTGAATAATATCAAACAAAACGTTATTCTCTCTCTCTCTCTCTCTCTCTCTCTTTCTCTCTCTCTCTCTCTCTCTCTTCACCAGATTTGAAATGACGCTTGAAACAAAAGAACAAATACTAACGTATTCAAAATGTATAGTTTAGTTTCAAAGCCATGCGAAGTCAAAGGAGTTCTCTACATAATACATAGTGCTGCGTGTTAACTGACATTTCTGCTAATTAGCCTTCTTTTCGTAAGTAATTACCCATAGTTAACTCAGGCACAGTTTTATTAGGCTTCTTTTTTTTTAATTATTATTATTTTTTAATTTACGTTTGAAACAATGCTTATTTAGTTTATTCTTTTCTGTATTAAAATTTAAAGTTCATGAATAAAATTTACATTTCTTGTTCTTTGATGAGTGTTATTACCGTTATTACTTTTATTATTGTTTAGGTTTGGTCGTGTAAGAGTGGATCACACATTTAGTAACTTACTTTTTCTCTTTTTTTTTTTTTTTTTTTTTTTTTTTTTTTTTTTTTCACCCTTTAATTTTTAAAGTTGAAAATAAAACCATGTTAATTTTACTTTTTTTTTCTTTTTCTTCTTCAATTTTTAAAGTTGAAAATAAAACCATATTAGTATATTTTTTTTTCAAAGTGAGAAAAAAAATACTGCTAATTACAGGTGCACATGCACACATCCAGTAAACAGGTACAACAGGTGGAATAATAGATATTGATAATTGGTATATTGTATTGTATATAAAATATTATACAATGTCCCCTAATACAGGTGAAATGTCATCTAATCTAGGTGAGACCCAGGTGTAGTATGTTTTACCTGTATCAGAGGTATTATTGTATTATATTAATATCTGGTCCAGGCTAATGTTTACCTATCTTATTGCAATATAATTATATTGTACATACCTGTCATTAGTAGTATTTTTTTTTCCAAATAAAGCTAATATTTAGGGATAACAATTAATTACACAGATGCTTAAAATTTTAAAGGGTATAACCAAGCAAAAAATAATAATAAATAGAACAAAAGAGAAAAAAAATTCCCCCCCCCCCCTCTTTGTATTTGAAAAAAGTTTTTTTTTTTTTTTTTTTTTTTTTTTTTTTGATACGAAACTTTTAATGATTACAGAATTTAATATACGAGAAGCGGCGCGTTCTCACAAATTTAGGTTTATTACAAAATAGCAACATTTGTGCTCTACAATAAAATAGGAATTGTTCAATGTGTACGTATAGCATTAATTACGTAATTTATTTTTTACGAACAAAAATCCTGAATTTGTAAGGAACGCTTAAAATTCTCTTTAATTGGTTAAGAAAAAAACAGTTTTAAAAATGTGTACCAAAAACAAAGACAAAGAAATTATACGTTGGTCATACTCTAAAATCCCAGGAGCAGTGCATTTAATTAACATATTAAGTTTACTTAAGACCCCCTCGAGACAGGCAATTACGAAGTCTAGCAAGTTCAGGGACACAAGTAAACAAAACAGGTTTCATGACTAAAAAGAACAAATTTTGTAAGCGTGTACATCATATGTTATGTTTGTGAAGTTTTATTGCTCAGGTATTATATTTAGAGGTAGTAATAGCTCTCGTGGGGGCCATTAAATATATAAAAATATAAAAATCCTCTCCTTTGGAATATTTATACGTGGGTTTGGAGCACAGAGTTAAGGAGAAAGGTTAGCAAGATACGATCAATTTTTATAAAAACTATTATCAACAGAACTATTTTGTTCATTCATTCATTCATTCATTCATTCATTCATTCATTCATTCATTCATTCATTCATTCATTCATTCATTCATTCATTCATTCATTCATTCATTCATTCATTCATTCATTCATTCATTCATTCATTCATTCATTCATTCATTCATTCATTCATTCATTCATTCATTCATTCATTCATTCATTCATTCATTCATTCATTCATTCATTCATTCATTCATTCATTCATTTATTCGTTTCCACCAAGATATAATGTAATGCCAAGTGCTTAAATAATTATTAAAATTATAAATACACATGAATGAAAATAATAAAATATAATATATTATCCGTAGTATTCAGATCCAAACGTGGCATTTTTTTTTTTTCTTAGCACAATTTTTAATTGCCTTTAATAGCATTGTACGAAATTTCAAATCGATTTGTCCATCGGTTAAAAAAAATTTACATGTTGATCATAAGGGCATCCTATATTTCCCATGTCATTTTTTTCTCACATAACCGATAGACAAAGAGATTTGAAATTTGATACTATGCTATTGAAGGCAATAAAAAATTATGATGAAAAAAAAATTGAGTTCAAAAGAAAAATAAAAGTTCGTTAATAAACATACTACAAACGGGGCATCGGAATTGATTAGAATTGGAAATGGTTAGAATCGGAAATGGTTAGAAAAAATAAGAGTGGTGGGGATGAGTTCGATGAGACGACGTCAGTGGTGGGAGGTGTCTTATTTTATAATAATATTGCAACATGGCATTGCATTTTATTTATTACATAGTGGAATTGATTAGAATGGGAATTGGTTAGAATCGGCATTGGTTCGAAATATATTTTTATTTATTTTATTGAGTGGAATGATTAGAATGGGAATTGGTTAGAATCGGAACTGGTTAGAAAGAAATTTTTATTTATTTTATTGAGTGGAATTGATTAGAATGGGAATTGGTTAGAATCGGAACTGGTTAGAAAGATATTTTTATTTATTTTATTGAGTGGAATTGATTAGAATGGGAATTGATTAGAATCGGAACTGGTTAGAAAGAAATTTTTATTTATTTTATTGAGTGGAATTGATTAGAATGGAAATTGGTTAGAATCGGAACTGGTTAGAAAAATATTTTTATTTATTTTATTGAGTGGAATTGATTAGAATGGGAATTGGTTAGAATCGGAATTGGTTAGAAATATATTTTCATTTTTTTTATTGAGTGGAATTGATTAGAATGGGAATTGGTTAGAATGGGAATTGGTCAGAAATATATTTTTGTTTATTTTATTGAGTGGAATTGGTTAGAAGGATATGTTATTTACGCGCGTCTTATTTAAAACTTTATTTAATCGTTATCTACTATATTATTTGCTATTTAAAAGCAAATTGGTTATATTTTGTAATGTGTTTTCAAATGAATTTCAAAGGTTTGTACCGTCAACCTAAATTAGTATAAATGTTATTTCTTTAGTGGGAAACAGTTCAGTTAGCTCTCCATATCATAAATAACATTGTATTGTATACATATATATAACAAATTTATTCTTAAAAACATCTTATAAGTAATTTTTAGCTACTTTTCTACGTGTAGACTTACGATAAAAAAATAATAAATTTTACTTGTTACAAAAATAAGAGTGAAATAAATAGGTTCAGAAGCGTAGCCAGGATTTACACTGTTACGGTGGGGGGTTGGTCGGGTACAGCAAACGCTGAAAGAGCCACATAAGTTTATGATGTGCATAAGATACACTCCCCCTTTTGGGAGCGTGGGGTATATTTCTGTCTCTTTTTTTGGCTGCAAGAATAGAAAATTGAGGGTTTTCAGCAAATTTGTTCTCTTTTATTTTATTTATTATAGGCCAAATTATTATTATACATAAGTTTAGTCAAATTCTTTAAAGATAACAAATTATTATGAAAATATTTATTTCAATTATATTAAAAAGAGTTTGTTATGAGCAGATAACTTTTTTTCTGTGTTCTCTACATGGTCAACATAAATTACGTAATTTAAGATGCACTTATTTTAAATTCATAAATATGTTGTTACTTTAGAACTGTGGAAAAAAAGCTATGAAACATAAAAGAACCAACTTGCATATTATTCAATGCAATAAATTACGATATAATTGCTAAAATGGGCCAGCATAATATTTTATTTTTTTACCAAGTATATTTTTTTATTATTTTTTTTCTACTTTAATATACTATTTAATAATTAAAAGCAACATATTACCCACTGATTCTGATTAATTACTGTTATTAAAAATGCATCTAAAAAAAAGAGCAAAATATATATTTATAATATTATAATGATAACAATTATTATTGCATTATTTGTCATTTGCATGGAAGATTATATTTTACAAAACACACACACAATTATTTGTCACCTATAGGGCACAAAAAATTGTTTGTAACTAAGTGTTGCTTTCAGCTTTTGCTGTAACCGACCAACCTCCCACCGTCCCAGTGTAAATCCAGGCTACGCTTCTGAACCTTACACCTTTATTTTTGTAACAAGTAAAATTTATTATTTTTTTATCGTAAGTCTACACGTAGAAAAGTAGCTAAAAATTACTTATTAGACGTTTTTAAGAATAAACTTGTTATATGTATACAATGCTATGTTATTTATGATATGGAGAGCTAACTGAACTGTTTCCCACTGAAGAAATAACATTTATACTAACAAGTTACGTTGACGGTTCAAACCTTTGAAATTCAGTTGTTAGTTTGTACTGAAGAGTTACATCTATGTAACTGAAAAATTTGTAGAATTTTTGTTTCCCGTGAAGGAAAAAAAAATATATATTACAAAATATAACCAATTTATTACCCACTGTATAATTAATATATAAAGCATAAAGTGAAGAAAAAAATGTATGATGCGGCGTTTGCATGAAAGAATATATTTTACAGAAAACAAACAATACTATGTGCCCCAAATTTACTTAAAGTCTAAATTTCTACAGCACAGCCTCAGCCCTCAGCAATAAAATTAAGCGATAAAAATAAAAATAGATTACAGAGTAAGTTTTCGCATGACGTCATACTGATTGCGCTTCGACGCCATACTGGATCAATGAACAACATTGCTCAGCATAGGACAAACTTCAGTTTTTGCACTTTTATTTGTAAAAACGGTCAATATTCTGTTATTATTATTTTTCTCGCATATCTGAGATTCTAATTTATCCTATTAACAGCAATAATGCTCTCAAAAATATTGTTTACTATTTTTGAACTGGCAAAACGAGTCATTTTCCTATGCGGCGTACAATATTGATTGATCCAACATGGCGTTGACTTTAATATATGTATGCTTAAATTCTGTAGTTATATTCTGAATAACAGTTTGACGCTTTTAAATAGCAAACAATACAGTAGATAACGATTAAATAAAGTTTTAAATAAGACGCGCGTAAATAACATATCCTTCTAACCAATTCCACTCAATAAAATAAACAAAAATCTATTTCTAACCAATTCCCATTCTAATCAATTCCACTCAATAAAAAAAATGAAAATATATTTCTAACCAATTCCGATTCTAACCAATTCCCATTCTAATCAATTCCACTCAATAAAATAAATAAAAATATTTTTCTAACCAGTTCCGATTCTAACCAATTCCCATTCTAATCAATTCCACTCAATAAAATAAATAAAAATTTCTTTCTAACCAGTTCCGATTCTAATCAATTCCCATTCTAATCAATTCCACTCAATAAAATAAATAAAAATATCTTTCTAACCAGTTCCGATTCTAACCAATTCCGATTCTAATCAATTCCACTCAATAAAATAAATAAAAATTTCTTTCTAACCAGTTCCGATTCTAACCAATTCCCATTCTAATCAATTCCACTCAATAAAATAAATGAAAATTTCTTTCTAACCAGTTCCGATTCTAACCAATTCCCATTCTAATCAATTCCACTATGTAATAAATAAAATGCAATGCCATGTTGCCATATTATTATAAAATAAGACACCCCCCACCAATGACGTCGTCTCATCGAACTCATCCCCACCACTCTTATTTTTTCTAACCATTTCCGATTCTAACCATTTCCAATTCTAAGCAATTCCTGTGACCCGATATACACACACCTATGTTTGTGTGTGGGTAGTACAAATCCCAATCTATGTTGAAAATTAGTTTTGAATCCTAGCGCGATGTTTTTGTATTTTTCATAAGCCATAATTATGTATTTAAGATAATATTAAGTAAAAATATTATGTTTAAAGAATAGGTAAAAATAGGAATCGCATAATACACACATCTATGTTTGTAAGCAAGCAGTGAGGGTCCCCACCGATTTTGAAATCTCGTTTTTTTTTCATGGCACAATGTTTTTGTATTTTACATAATGCATTCATATGTTTTTAAGATAGTAAAAAGTGAAAATGTTGTGATTAAAGGATCGGTAAAAAAAAGCTTCACATAATAAACACTCGTATGTTTGTAAGAAAGCTGTAGGCGTCCGAACCTATTAGGAAATCTCGTTTAATTCCCTGTCTTGATGTTTATGTATTTTACATAAGCAATTTATGTGTTTTTTTGACCGTAATTTAGAGAAAATATTATGTTAAAGGAATCTGTAAAATATAACACAAGATATACACACACCTATGTTTGTGTGTGGGTAGTACAAATCCCAATCTATGTTGAAAATTAGTTTTGAATCCTAGCGCGATGTTTTTGTATTTTTCATAAGCCATAAATAATTATGTATTTAAGATACTATTAAGTAAATATTATTTTTAAAGAAAAATTTAAAATAGGCATCGCATAATACACACATTTATGTTTGTAAGCAAGCAGTGAGGGTCCCCACCGATCTTGAAATCTTGTTCTATTTCATGGCGCAATGTTTTTGTATTTTACATAATGCATTCAATTTTTTTTAGATAGTAAAAAGTGAAAATGTTGTGATTAAAGGATCAATAAAAACAAGCTTCACATAATAAACACACGTTTGTTTTTAACAAAGTTGAAGGCGTCTGAACCTAATAGGAAATCTCGTTTAATTCCCTGTCTTGATGTTTATGTATTTTACATAAGCCTTTTATGTGTTTGTTTGACCGTATTTTAGAGAAAATATTATGTTAAAGGAATCTGTAAAATATAACACAAGATATACACACACCTATGTTTGTGTGTGGGTAGTACAAATCCCAATCTATGATAAAAATTATTTTTGAATCCTAGCGCGATGTTTTTGTATTTTTTATAAGCCATAATTATGTATTTAAGATAATATTAAGTAAAATTATTATGTTTAAAGAATATGCAAAATAGGCATTGCATAATACACACATCTATGTTTGTGAGCAAGCAGTGAGGGTCCCCACCGATCTTGAAATCTTGTTTTATTTCATGGCGCAATGTTTTTGTATTTTACTTAATGCATTCATATGTTTTTTAGATCGTAAAAAGTGAGAATTTTGTGATTAAACGATCGGTAAAAACAAGCTTCACATAATACACACACGTATGTTTGTAAGAAAGCTGTAGGCGTCCGAACCTATTAGGAAATCTCGTTTAATTCCCTGTCTTGATGTTTATGTATTTTACATAAGCAATTTATGTGTTTTTTTGACCGTAATTTAGAGAAAATTTTATGTTAAAGGAATCTGTAAAATATAACACAAGATATACACACACCTATGTTTGTGTGTGGGTAGTACAAATCCCAATCTATGTTGAAAATTAGTTTTGAATCCTAGCGCGATGTTTTTGTATTTTTTATAAGCCATAATTATGTATTTAAGAAAATATTAAGTAAAAATATTATGTTTAAAGAATAGGTAAAAATAGGCATCGCATAATGCACACATCTATGTTTGTGAGCAAGCAGTGAGGGTCCCCACCGATCTTGAAATCTTGTTTTATTTCATGGCGCAATGTTTTTGTATTTTACATAATGCATTCATATGTTTTTTAGGTAGTAAAAAGTGAAAATGTTGTGATTAAACGATCGGTAAAAACAAGCTTCACATAATACACACACGTATGTTTGTAAGAAAGCTGTAGGCGTCCGAACCTATTAGGAAATCTCGTTTAATTCCCTGTCTTGATGTTTATGTATTTTACATAAGCCTTTTATGTGTTTGTTTGACCGTATTTTAGAGAAAATATTTTGTTAAAGGAATCTGTAAAATATAACACAAGATATACACACACCTATGTTTGTGTGTGGTTAGTACAAATCCCAATCTATGTTGCAAATTAGTTTTGAATCCTAGCGCTATGTTTTTGTAGTTCATAAGCTATAATTATGTATTTAAGATAATATTAAGTAAAAATATTATGTTTAAAGAATATTTATAATAGGCATTGCATAATACAAATATGTATGTTTGTGAGCAAGCAGTGAGGGTCCCCACCGATCTTGAAATCTTGTTTTATTTCATGGCGCAATGTTTTTGTATTTTACGTAATGCATTCATATGTTTTTTAGATAATAAAAAGTGAAAAATTTTTAATTAAAGGATCGGTAGAAACAAGCTTCACATAATACACACACGTTTGTTTGTAACAAAGCTGTAGGCGTCCGAACCTATTAGGAAATCTCGTTTAATTCCCTGTCTTGATGTTTATGTATTTTACATAGGCCTTTTATGTGTTTGTTTAAACGTATTTTAGAGAAAATATTATGTTAAAGGAATCTGTAAAATATAACACAAGATATATACACACACCTATGTTTGTGTGTGGGTAGTACAAATCCCAATCTATGATAAAAATTATTTTTGAATCCTAGCGCGATGTTTTTGTAGTTTTTATAAGCCATAATTATGTATTTAAGATAATATTAAGTAAAATTATTATGTTTAAAGAATAGGTAAAAATAGGCATCGCATAATGCACACATCTATGTTTGTGAGCAAGCAGTGAGGGTCCCCACCGATCTTGAAATCTTGTTTTATTTCATGGCGCAATGTTTTTGTATTTTACAAAATGCATTCATATGTTTTTTAGATAGTAAAAAGTAAAAATGTTGTAATTAAAGGATCGGTAAAAAAAAGCTTCACATAATACACACTCGTATGTTTGTAAGATAGCTGTAGGCGTCCGAACCTATTAGGAAATCTCGTTTAATTCCCTGTCTTGATGTTTATGTATTTTACATAAGCCTTGTATGTGTTTGTTTGACCGTATTTTAGAGAAAATATTTTGTTAAAGGAATCTGTAAAATGTAACACAAGATATACACACACCTATGTTTGTGTGTGGGTAGTACAAATCCCAATCTATGTTGAAATTTAGTTTTGAACCCTAGCGCGATGTTTTTGTATTTTTTATAAGCCATAATTATGTATTTAAGCTAATATTAAGTAAAAATATTATGTTTAATAATATTTATAATAGGCATCGCATAATACACACATCTATGTTTGTGAGCAAGCAGTGAGGGTCCCCACCGATCTTGAAATCTTGTTTTATTTCATGGCGCAATGTTTTTGTATTTTACATAATGCATTCATATGTTTTTTAGATAGTAAAAAGTGAAAATGTTGTGATTAAAGGATCGGTAAAAAAAAGCTTCACATAATACACACTCGTATGTTTGTAAGAAAGCTGTAGGCGTCCGAACCTATTAGGAAATCTCGTTTAATTCCCTGTCTTGATGTTTATGTATTTTACATAAGCCTTGTATGTATTTGTTTGACCGTATTTTAGAGAAAATATTTTGTTAAAGGAATCTGTAAAATATAACACAAGATATACACACACCTATGTTTGTGTGTGGGTAGTACAAATCCAAATCTATGTTGAAAATTAGTTTTGAATCCTAGCGCGATGTTTTTGTATTTTTCATAAGCCATAATTATGTATTTAAGATAATATTAAGTAAAAATATTATGTTTAAAGAATAGGTAAAAATAGGCATCGCATAATACACACATCTATTTTTGTGAGCAAGCAGTGAGGGTCCCCACCGATCTTGAAATCTCGTTTTTTTTTCATGGCACAATGTTTTTGTATTTTACATAATGCATTCATATGTTTTTAAGAAAGTAAAAAGTGAAAATGATGTGATTAAAGGATCGGTAAAAAAAACTTAATATAATACACACACGTTTGTTTGTAACAAAGCTGTAGGCGTCCGAACCTATTAGGAAATCTCGTTTAATTCCCTGTCTTGATGTTTATGTATTTTACATAAGCCTTTTATGTGTTTGTTTGACCGTATTTTAGAGAAAATATTATGTTAAAGGAATCTGTAAAATATAACACAAGATATACACACACCTATGTTTGTGTGTGGGTAGTACAAATCCCAATCTATGTTGAAAATTAGTTTTGAATCCTAGCGCGATGGTTTTTGTATTTTTCATAAGCCATAATTATGTATTTAAGAAAATATTAAGTAAAAATATTATGTTTAAAGAATATTTAAAATAGGCATTGCATAATACACACATCTATGTTTGTGAGCAAGCAGTGAGGGTCCTTACCGATCTTGAAATCTTGTTTTATTTCATGGCGCAATGTTTTTGTATTTTACTTAATGCATTCATATGTTTTTTAGATCGTAAAAAGTAAAAATTTTGTGATTACCGATCGGTTAAAACAAGCTTCACATAATACACACACGTATGTTTGTAAGAAAGCTGTAGGCGTCCGAACCTATTAGAAAATCTTGTTTAATTCCCTGTCTTGATGTTAACGTATATTACATAAGCCTTTTATGTGTTTGTTTGACCGTATTTTAGAGAAAATATTATGTTAAAGGAATCTGTAAAATATAACACAAGATATACACACACCTATGTTTGTGTGTGGGTAGTACAAATCCCAATCTATGTTGAAAATTAGTTTTGAATCCTAGCGCGATGTTTTTGTATTTTTCATAAGCCATAATTATGTATTTAAGATAATATTAAGTAAAAATATTATGTTTAAAGAATAGGTAAAAATAGGCATCGCATAATACACACATCTATGTTTGTGAGCAAGCAGTGAGGGTCCCCACCGATCTTGAAATCTCGTTTTATTTCATGGCACAATGTTTTTGTATTTTACATAATGCTTTCATATGTTTTTAATATAGTAAAAAGTGAAAATTTTGAGATTAAACGATCGGTAAAAAAAAGCTTCACATAATACACACACGTTTGTTTGTAACAAAGCTGTAGGTGTCCGAACCTATTAGGAAATCTCGTTTAATTCCCTGTCTTGATGTTAACGTATTTTACATAAGCCTTTTATGTGTTTGTTTGACCGTATTTTAGAGAAAATATTATGTTAAAGGAATCTGTAAAATATAACACAAGATATACACACACCTATGTTTGTGTGTGGGTAGTACAAATCCCAATCTATGTTGAAAATTAGTTTTGAATCCTAGCGCGATGTTTTTGTATTTTTCATAAGCCATAATTATGTATTTAAGATAATATTAAGTAAAAATATTATGTTTAAAGAATATTTAAAATAGGCATCGCATAATACACACATCTATGTTTGTGAGCAAGCAGTGAGGGTCCCCACCGATCTTGAAATCTCGTTTTATTTCATGGCACAATGTTTTTGTATTTTACATAATGCTTTCATATGTTTTTAATATAGTAAAAAGTGAAAATTTTGAGATTAAACGATCGGTAAAAAAAAGCTTCACATAATACACACACGTTTGTTTGTAACAAAGCTGTAGGTGTCCGAACCTATTAGGAAATCTCGTTTAATTCCCTGTCTTGATGTTAACGTATTTTACATAAGCCTTTTATGTGTTTGTTTGACCGTATTTTAGAGAAAATATTATGTTAAAGGAATCTGTAAAATATAACACAAGATATACACACACCTATGTTTGTGTGTGGGTAGTACAAATCCCAATCTATGTTGAAAATTAGTTTTGAATCCTAGCGCGATGTTTTTGTATTTTTCATAAGCCATAATTATGTATTTAAGATAATATAAAGTAAAAATATTATGTTTAAAGAATATTTAAAATAGGCATTGCATAATACACACATCTATGTTTGTGAGCAAACAGTGAGGGTCCTTACCGATCTTGAAATCTTGTTTTATTTCATGGCGCAATGTTTTTGTATTTTACTTAATGCATTCATATGTTTTTTAGATGGTAAAAAGTAAAAATTTTGTGATTAAACGATCGGTAAAAACAAGCTTCACATAATACACACACGTATGTTTGTAAGAAAGCTGTAGGCGTCTGAACCTATTAGGAAATCTCGTTTAATTCCCTGTCTTGATGTTTATGTATTTTACATAAGCAATTTATGTGTTTTTTTGACCGTAATTTAGAGAAAATTTTATGTTAAAGGAATCTGTAAAATATAACACAAGATATACACACACCTATGTTTGTGTGTGGGTAGTACAAATCCCAATCTATGTTGAAAATTAGTTTTGAATCCTAGCGCGATGTTTTTGTATTTTTCATAAGCCATAAATAAATATGTATTTAAGATACTATTAAGTAAATATTATTTTTAAAGAAAAATTTAAAATAGGCATCGCATAATACACACATTTATGTTTGTAAGCAAGCAGTGAGGGTCCCCACCGATCTTGAAATCTTGTTCTATTTCATGGCGCAATGTTTTTGTATTTTACATAATGCATTCAATTTTTTTTAGATAGTAAAAAGTAAAAATGTTGTGATTAAACGATCGGTAAAAAAAGCTTCACATAATACACACACGTATGTTTGTAAAAAACCTGTAGGCGTCCGAACCTATTAGGAAATCTCGTTTTATTCCCTGTCTTGATGTTTATGTATTTTACATAAGCCTTGTATGTGTTTGTTTGACCGTATTTTAGAGAAAATATTATGTTAAAGGAATCTTTAAAATATAACACAAGATATACACACACCTATGTTTGTGTGTGGGTAGTACAAAGCCTAATCTATGTTGCAAATTAGTTTTGAATCCTAGCGCTATGTTTTTGTATATTTCATTAGCTATAATTATGTATTTAAGATAATATTAAGTAAAAATATTATGTTTAAAGAATATTTATAATAGGCATTGCATAATACACACATGTATGTTTGTGAGCAAGCAGTGAGGGTCCCCACCGATCTTGAAATCTTGTTTTATTTCATGGCGCAATGTTTTTGTATTTAACGTAATGCATTCATATGTTTTTTAGATAGTAAAAAGTGAAAATGTTGTGATTAAACGATCGGTAAAAACAAGCTTCACATAATACACACACGTATGTTTGTAAGAAAGCTGTAGGCGTCCGAACCTATTAGGAAATCTCGTTTAATTCCCTGTCTTGATGTTTATGTATTTTACATAAGCCTTGTATGTGTTTGTTTGACCATATTTTAGAGAAAATATTATGTTAAAGGAATCTGTAAAATATAACACAAGATATACACACACCTATGTTTGTGTGTGGGTAGTACAAATCCCAATCTATGCTGAAAATTAGTTTTGAATCCTAGCGCGATGTTTTTGTATTTTTTATAAGCCATAATTATGTATTTAAGCTAATATTAAGTAGAAATATTATGTTTAAAGAATATTCAAAATAGGCATTGCATAATACACACATCTATGTTTGTGAGCAAGCAGTGAGGGTCCCCACCGATCTTGAAATCTTGTTTTATTTCATGGCGCAATGTTTTTGTATTTTACCTAATGCATTCATATGTTTTTTAGATAGTAAAAAGTGAAAATGTTGTGATTAAACGATCGGTAAAAAAAAGCTTCACATAATACACACACGTATGTTTGTAAGAAAGCTGTAGGCGTCCGAACCTATTAGGAAATCTCGCTTAATTCCCTGTCTTGATGTTTATGTATTTTACATAAGCCTTGTAAGTGTTTTTTTGACCGTATTTTAGAGAAAATATTATGTTAAAGGAATCTGTAAAATATAACACAAGATATACACACACCTATGTTTGTGTGTGGTTAGTACAAATCCCAATCTATGTTGAAAATTAGTTTTGAATCCTAGTGCGATGTTTTTGTATTTTTTATAAGCCATAATTATGTATTTAAGATACTATTAAGTAAATATTATTTTTAAAGAAAAATTTAAAATAGGCATCGCATAATACACACATTTATGTTTGTAAGCAAGCAGTGAGGGTCCCCACCGATCTTGAAATCTTGTTCTATTTCATGGCGCAATGTTTTTGTATTTTACATAATGCATTCATATGTTTTTAAGATAGTAAAAAGTAAAAATTTTGTGATTAAACGATCGGTAAAAACAAGCTTCACATAATACACACACGTATGTTTGTAAGAAAGCTGTAAGCGTCCGAACCTATTAGGAAATCTCGTTTAATTCTCTGTCTTGATGTTAATGTATTTTTTATAAGCAATTTATGTGTTTTTTTGACCGTAATTTAGAGAAAATATTATGTTAAAGGAATCTGTAAAATATAACACAAGACATACACACACCTATGTTTGTGTGTGGGTAGTACAAATCCCAATCTATGTTGAAAATTAGTTTTGAATCCTAGCGCGATGTTTTTGTATTTTTCATAAGCCATAATTATGTATTTAAGATAATATTAAGTAAAAATATTATGTTTAAAGAATATTTAAAATAGGAATTGCATAATACACACATCTATGTTTGTGAGCAAGCAGTGAGGGTCCCCACCGATCTTTAAATCTTGTTTTATTTCATGGCGCAATGTTTTTGTATTTTACTTAATCCATTCATATGTTTTTTAGATCGTAAAAAGTGAAAATTTTGTGATTAAACGATCGGTAAAAACAAGCTTCACATAATACACACACGTATGTTTGTAAGAAAGCTGTAGGCGTCCGAACCTTTTAGGAAATCTCGTTTAATTCCCTGTCTTGATGTTTTTGTATTTTACATAAGCCTTTTATGTGTTTTTTTGACCGTAATTTAGAGAAAATATAATGTTAAAGGAATCTGTAAAATATAACACAAGATATACACACACCTATGTTTGTGTGTGGGTAGTACAAATCCCAATCTATGTTGAAAATTAGTTTTGAATCCTAGCGCGATGTTTTTGTATTTTTTATAAGCCATAATTATGTATTTAAGCTAATATTAAGTAAAAATATTATGTTTAATAATATTTATAATAGGCATCGCATAATACACACATCTATGTTTGTGAGCAAGCAGTGAGGGTCCCCACTGATCTTGAAATCTTGTTTTATTTCATGGCACAATGTTTTTGTATTTTACATAATGCATTCATATGTTTTTTAGATAGTAAAAAGTGAAAATTTTGGGATTAAACTATTGAAAAAAAAAAGCTTCACTTAATACACACACGTATGTTTGTAAGAAAGCTGTAGGCGTCCGAACCTATTAGGAAATCTCGTTTAATTCCCTGTCTTGATGTTTATGTATTTTACATAAGCCTTTTATGTGTTTGTTTGACCGTATTTTAGAGAAAATATTATGTTAAAGGAATCTGTAAAATATAACACAAGATATACACACACCTATGTTTGTGTGTGGGTAGTACAAATCCCAATCTATGTTGAAAATTAGTTTTGAATCCTAGCGCGATGTTTTTGTATTTTTCATAAGCCATAATTATGTATTTAAGATAATATTAAGTAAAAATATTATGTTTAAAGAATATTTAAAATAGGCATTGCATAATACACACATCTATGTTTGTGAGCAAACAGTGAGGGTCCTTACCGATCTTGAAATCTTGTTTTATTTCATGGCGCAATGTTTTTGTATTTTACTTAATGCATTCATATGTTTTTTAGATCGTAAAAAGTAAAAATTTTGTGATTAAACGATCGGTAAAAACAAGCTTCACATAATACACACACGTATGTTTGTAAGAAAGCTGTAGGCGTCCGAACCTATTAGGAAATCTCGTTTAATTCCCTGTCTTGATGTTTATGTATTTTACATAAGCAATTTATGTGTTTTTTTGACCGTAATTTAGAGAAAATATTATGTTAAAGGAATCTGTAAAATAAAACACAAGATATACACACACCTATGTTTGTGTGTGGGTAGTACAAATCCCAATCTATGTTGAAAATTAGTTTTGAATCCTAGCGCGATGTTTTTGTATATTTCATAAGCCATAATTATGTATTTAAGATAATATTAAGTAAAAATATTATGTTAAAAGAATATTTAAAATAGGAATTGCATAATACACACATCTATGTTTGTGAGCAAGCAGTGAGGGTCCCCACCGATCTTGAAATCTTGTTTTATTTCATTACGCAATGTTTTTGTATTTTACTTAATCCATTCATATGTTTTTTAGATCGTTAAAAGTGAAAATTTTGTGATTAAACGATCGGTAAAAACAAGCTTCACATAATACACACACGTATGTTTGTAAGAAAGCTGTAGGCGTCCGAACCTATTAGGAAATCTCGTTTAATTCCCTGTCTTGATGTTTATGTATTTTACATAAGCCTTTTATGTGTTTTTTTGAACGTAATTTAGAGAAAATATTATGTTAAAGGAATCTGTAAAATATAACACAAGATATACACACATCTATGTTTGTGTGTGGGTAGTACAAATCCCAATCTATGTTGAAATTTAGTTTTGAATCCTAGCGCGATGTTTTTGTATTTTTTATAAGCCATAATTATGTATTTAAGCTAATATTAAGTAAAAATATTATGTTTAATAATATTTATAATAGGCATCGCATAATACACACATCTATGTTTGTGAGCAAGCAGTGAGGGTCCCCACCGATCTTGAAATCTTGTTTTATTTCATGGCACAATGTTTTTGTATTTTACATAATGCATTCATATGTTTTTTAGATAGTAAAAAGTGAAAATTTTGGGATTAAACTATTGAAAAAAAAAAGCTTCACTTAATACACACACGTATGTTTGTAAGAAAGCTGTAGGCGTCCGAACCTGTTAGGAAATCTCGTTTAATTCCCTGTCTTGATGTTTATGTATTTTACATAAGCAATTTTTGTGTTTTTTTGACCGTAATTTAGAGAAAATATTATGTTAAAGGAATCTGTAAAATATAACACAAGATATACACACACCTATGTTTGTGTGTGGGTAGTACAAATCCCAATCTATGTTGAAAATTAGTTTTGAATCCTAGCGCGATGTTTTTGTATTTTTCATAACCATAAATAATTATGTATTTAAGATACTATTAAGTAAATATTATTTTTAAAGAAAAATTTAAAATAGGCATCGCATAATACACACATCTATGTTTGTGAGCAAGCAGTGAGGGTCCCCACCGATCTTGAAATCTTGTTCTATTTCATGGCGCAATGTTTTTGTATTTTACATAATGCATTCAATTTTTTTTAGATAGTAAAAAGTGAAAATGTTGTGATTAAACGATCGGTAAAAAAAAGCTTCACATAATACACACACGTATGTTTGTAACAAAGCTGTAGGCGTCCGAACCTATTAGGAAATCTCGTTTAATTCCTTGTCTTGATGTTTATGTATTTTACATAAGCCTTGTATGTGTTTGTTTGACCGTATTTTAGAGAAAATATTATGTTAAAGGAATCTGTAAAATATAACACAAGATATACACACACCTATGTTTGTGTGTGGGTAGTACAAATCCCAATCTACGTTGAAAATTAGTTTTGAATCCTAGCGCGATGTTTTTGTATTTTTTATAAGCCATAATTATGTATTTAAGCTAATATTAAGTAAAAATATTATGTTTAATAATATTTATAATAGGCATCGCATAATACACACATCTATGTTTGTGAGCAAGCAGTGAGGGTCCCCACCGATCTTGAAATCTTGTTTTATTTCATGACACAATGTTTTTGTATTTTACATAATGCATTCATATGTTTTTTAGATAGTAAAAAGTGAAAATGTTGTGATTAAACGATCGGTTAAAAAAAGCTTCACATAATACACACTCGTATGTTTGTAAGAAAGCTGTAGGCGTCCGAACCTATTAGGAAATCTCGTTTAATTCCCTGTCTTGATGTTTATGTATTTTTTATAAGCAATTTATGTGTTTTTTTGACCGTAATTTAGAGAAAATATTATGTTAAAGGAATCTGTAAAATATAACACAAGATATACACACACCTATGTTTGTGTGTGGGTAGTACAAATCCCAATCTATGTTGAAAATTAGTTTTGAATCCTAGCGCGATGTTTTTGTATTTTTCATAAGCCATAATTATGTATTTAAGATACTATTAAGTAAATATTATTTTTAAAGAAAAATTTAAAATAGGCATCGCATAATACACACATTTATGTTTGTAAGCAAGCAGTGAGGGTCCCCACCGATCTTGAAATCTTGTTCTATTTCATGGCGCAATGTTTTTGTATTTTACATAATGCATTCAATTTTTTTTAGATAGTAAAAAGTGAAAATGTTGTGATTAAACGACCGGTAAAAAAAAGCTTCACATAATACACACACGTATGTTTGTAAGAAAGCTGTAGGCGTCCGAACCTATTAGGAAATCTCGTTTAATTCCCTGTCTTGATGTTTATGTATTTTACATAAGCCTTTTATGTGTTTGTTTGACCGTATTTTAGAGAAAATATTATGTTAAAGGAATCTGTAAAATATAACACAAGATATACACACACCTATGTTTGTGTGTGGGTAGTACAAATCCCAATCTATGTTGAAAATTAGTTTTGAATCCTAGCGCGATGTTTTTGTATTTTTCATAAGCCATAAATAATTATGTATTTAAGATACTATTAAGTAAATAATATTTTTAAAGAAAAATTTAAAATAGGCATCGCATAATACACACATTTATGTTTGTAAGCAAGCAGTGAGGGTCCCCACCGATCTTGAAATCTTGTTCTATTTCATGGCGCAATGTTTTTGTATTTTACATAATGCATTCAATTTTTTTTAGATAGTAAAAAGTAAAAATGTTGTGATTAAACGATCGGTAAAAAAAGCTTCACATAATACACACACGTATGTTTGTAAAAAACCTGTAGGCGTCCGAACCTATTAGGAAATCTCGTTTTATTCCCTGTCTTGATGTTTATGTATTTTACATAAGCCTTGTATGTGTTTGTTTGACCGTATTTTAGAGAAAATATTATGTTAAAGGAATCTTTAAAATATAACACAAGATATACACACACCTATGTTTGTGTGTGGGTAGTACAAAGCCCAATCTATGTTGCAAATTAGTTTTGAATCCTAGCGCTATGTTTTTGTATATTTCATTAGCTATAATTATGTATTTAAGATAATATTAAGTAAAAATATTATGTTTAAAGAATATTTATAATAGGCATTGCATAATACACACATGTATATTTGTGAGCAAGCAGTGAGGGTCCCCACCGATCTTGAAATCTTGTTTTAGTTCATGGCGCAATGTTTTTGTATTTAACGTAATGCATTCATATGTTTTTTAGATAGTAAAAAGTGAAAATGTTGTGATTAAACGATCGGTAAAAACAAGCTTCACATAATACACACACGTATGTTTGTAAGAAAGCTGTAGGCGTCCGAACCTATTAGGAAATCTCGTTTAATTCCCTGTCTTGATGTTTATGTATTTTACATAAGCCTTGTATGTGTTTGTTTGACCGTATTTTAGAGAAAATATTATGTTAAAGGAATCTGTAAAATATAACACAAGATATACACACACCTATGTTTGTGTGTGGGTAGTTCAAATCTCAATCTATGTTGAAAATTAGTTTTGAATCCTAGCGCGATGTTTTTGTATTTTTTATAAGCCATAATTATGTATTTAAGCTAATATTAAGTAAAAATATTATGTTTAAAGAATAGGTAAAAATAGGCATCGCATAATACACACATCTATGTTTGTGAGCAAGCAGTGAGGGTCCCCACCGATCTTGAAAGCTCGTTTTTTTTCATGGCACAATGTTTTTGTATTTTACATAATGCTTTCATATGTTTTTAATATAGTAAAAAGTGAAAATTTTGAGATTAAACGATCGGTAAAAAAAAGCTTCACATAATACACACACGTTTGTTTGTAACAAAGCTGTAGGCGTCCGAACCTATTAGGAAATCTCGTTTATTTACCTGTCTTGATGTTAACGTATTTTACATAAGCCTTTTATGTGTTTGTTTGACCGTATTTTAGAGAAAATATTATGTTAAAGGAATCTGTAAAATATAACACAAGATATACACACACCTATGTTTGTGTGTGGGTAGTACAAATCCCAATCTATGTTGAAAATTAGTTTTGAATCCTAGCGCGATGTTTTTGTATTTTTCATAAGCCATAATTATGTATTTAAGATAATATTAAGTAAAAATATTATGTTTAAAGAATATTTAAAATAGGCATTGCATATTACACAGATCTATGTTTGTGAGCAAGCAGTGAGGGTCCCCACCGATCTTGAAATCTTGTTTTATTTCATGGCGCAATGTTTTTGTATTTTACTTAATGCATTCATATGTTTTTTAGATCGTAAAAAGTAAAAATTTTGTGATTAAACGATCGGTAAAAACAAGCTTCACATAATACACACACGTATGTTTGTAAGAAAGCTGTAGGCGTCCGAACCTATTAGGAAATCTCGTTTAATTCTCTGTCTTGATGTTTATGTATTTTTTATAAGCAATTTATGTGTTTTTTTGACCGTAATTTAGAGAAAATATTATGTTAAAGGAATCTGTAAAATATAACACAAGATATACACACACCTATGTTTGTGTGTGGGTAGTACAAATCCCAATCTATGTTGAAAATTAGTTTTGAATCCTAGCGCGATGTTTTTGTATTTTTCATAAGCCATAATTATGTATTTAAGATAATATTAAGTAAAAATATTATGTTTAAAGAATATTTAAAATAGGAATTGCATAATACACACATCTATGTTTGTGAGCAAGCAGTGAGGGTCCCCACCGATCTTTAAATCTTGTTTTATTTCATGGCGCAATGTTTTTGTATTTTACTTAATGCATTCATATGTTTTTTAGATCGTAAAAAGTGAAAATTTTGTGATTAAACGATCGGTAAAAACAAGCTTCACATAATACACACACGTATGTTTGTAAGAAAGCTGTAGGCGTCCGAACCTATTAGGAAATCTCGTTTAATTCCCTGTCTTGATGTTAATGTATTTTACATAAGCCTTTTATGTGTTTTTTTGACCGTAATTTAGAGAAAATATAATGTTAAAGGAATCTGTAAAATATAACACAAGATATACACACACCTATGTTTGTGTGTGGGTAGTACAAATCCCAATCTATGTTGAAAATTAGTTTTGAATCCTAGCGCGATGTTTTTGTATTTTTTATAAGCCATAATTATGTATTTAAGCTAACATTAAGTAAAAATATTATGTTTAATAATATTTATAATAGGCATCGCATAATACACACATCTATGTTTGTGAGCAAGCAGTGAGGGTCCCCACTGATCTTGAAATCTTGTTTTATTTCATGGCACAATGTTTTTGTATTTTACATAATGCATTCATATGTTTTTTAGATAGTAAAAAGTGAAAATTTTGGGATTAAACTATTGAAAAAAAAAAAGCTTCACTTAATACACACACGTATGTTTGTAAGAAAGCTGTAGGCGTCCGAACCTATTAGGAAATCTCGTTTAATTCCCTGTCTTGATGTTTATGTATTTTACATAAGCCTTTTATGTGTTTGTTTGACCGTATTTTAGAGAAAATATTATGTTAAAGGAATCTGTAAAATATAACACAAGATATACACACACCTATGTTTGTGTGTGGGTAGTACAAATCCCAATCTATGTTGAAAATTAGTTTTGAATCCTAGCGCGATGTTTTTGTATTTTTCATAAGCCATAATTATGTATTTAAGATAATATTAAGTAAAAATATTATGTTTAAAGAATATTTAAAATAGGCATTGCATAATACACACATCTATGTTTGTGAGCAAACAGTGAGGGTCCTTACCGATCTTGAAATCTTGTTTTATTTCATGGCGCAATGTTTTTGTATTTTACTTAATGCATTCATATGTTTTTTAGATCGTAAAAAGTAAAAATTTTGTGATTAAACGATCGGTAAAAACAAGCTTCACATAATACACACACGTATGTTTGTAAGAAAGCTGTAGGCGTCCGAACCTATTAGGAAATCTCGTTTAATTCCCTGTCTTGATGTTTATGTATTTTACATAAGCAATTTATGTGTTTTTTTGACCGTAATTTAGAGAAAATATTATGTTTAATGAATCTGTAAAATATAACACAAGATATACACACACCTATGTTTGTGTGTGGGTAGTACAAATCCCAATCTATGTTGAAAATTAGTTTTGAATCCTAGCGCGATGTTTTTGTATTTTTCATAAGCCATAATTATGTATTTAAGATAATATTAAGTAAAAATATTATGTTAAAAGAATATTTAAAATAGGAATTGCATAATACACACATCTATGTTTGTGAGCAAGCAGTGAGGGTCCCCACCGATCTTGAAATCTTGTTTTATTTCATGGCGCAATGTTTTTGTATTTTACTTAATCCATTCATATGTTTCTTAGATCGTAAAAAGTGAAAATTTTGTGATTAAACGATCGGTAAAAACAAGCTTCACATAATACACACACGTATGTTTGTAACAAAGCTGTAGGCGTCCGAACCTATTAGGAAATCTCGTTTAATTCCCTGTCTTGATGTTTATGTATTTTACATAAGCCTTTTATGTGTTTTTTTGACCGTAATTTAGAGAAAATATTATGTTAAAGGAATCTGTAAAATATAACACAAGATATACACACACCTATGTTTGTGTGTGGGTAGTACAAATCCCAATCTATGTTGAAATTTAGTTTTGAATCCTAGCGCGATGTTTTTGTATTTTTTATAAGCCATAATTATGTATTTAAGCTAATATTAAGTAAAAATATTATGTTTAATAATATTTATAATAGGCATCGCATAATACACACATCTATGTTTGTGAGCAAGCAGTGAGGGTCCCCACCGATCTTGAAATCTTGTTTTATTTCATGGCACAATGTTTTTGTATTTTACATAATGCATTCATATGTTTTTTAGATAGTAAAAAGTGAAAATTTTGGGATTAAACTATTGAAAAAAAAAAGCTTCACTTAATACACACACGTATGTTTGTAAGAAAGCTGTAGGCGTCCGAACCTGTTAGGAAATCTCGTTTAATTCCCTGTCTTGATGTTTATGTATTTTACATAAGCAATTTTTGTGTTTTTTTGACCGTAATTTAGAGAAAATATTATGTTAAAGGAATCTGTAAAATATAACACAAGATATACACACACCTATGTTTGTGTGTGGGTAGTACAAATCCCAATCTATGTTGAAAATTAGTTTTGAATCCTAGCGCGATGTTTTTGTATTTTTCATAACCATAAATAATTATGTATTTAAGATACTATTAAGTAAATATTATTTTTAAAGAAAAATTTAAAATAGGCATCGCATAATACACACATCTATGTTTGTGAGCAAGCAGTGAGGGTCCCCACCGATCTTGAAATCTTGTTCTATTTCATGGCGCAATGTTTTTGTATTTTACATAATGCATTCAATTTTTTTTAGATAGTAAAAAGTGAAAATGTTGTGATTAAACGATCGGTAAAAAAAAGCTTCACATAATACACACACGAATGTTTGTAACAAAGCTGTAGGCGTCCGAACCTATTAGGAAATCTCGTTTAATTCCTTGTCTTGATGTTTATGTATTTTACATAAGCCTTGTATGTGTTTGTTTGACCGTATTTTAGAGAAAATATTATGTTAAAGGAATCTGTAAAATATAACACAAGATATACACACACCTATGTTTGTGTGTGGGTAGTACAAATCCCAATCTACGTTGAAAATTAGTTTTGAATCCTAGCGCGATGTTTTTGTATTTTTTATAAGCCATAATTATGTATTTAAGCTAATATTAAGTAAAAATATTATGTTTAATAAAATTTATAATAGGCATCGCATAATACACACATCTATGTTTGTGAGCAAGCAGTGAGGGTCCCCACCGATCTTGAAATCTTGTTTTATTTCATGACACAATGTTTTTGTATTTTACATAATGCATTCATATGTTTTTTAGATAGTAAAAAGTGAAAATGTTGTGATTAAACGATCGGTTAAAAAAAGCTTCACATAATACACACTCGTATGTTTGTAAGAAAGCTGTAGGCGTCCGAACCTATTAGGAAATCTCGTTTAATTCCCTGTCTTGATGTTTATGTATTTTTTATAAGCAATTTATGTGTTTTTTTGACCGTAATTTAGAGAAAATATTATGTTAAAGGAATCTGTAAAATATAACACAAGATATACACACACCTATGTTTGTGTGTGGGTAGTACAAATCCCAATCTATGTTGAAAATTAGTTTTGAATCCTAGCGCGATGTTTTTGTATTTTTCATAAGCCATAATTATGTATTTAAGATACTATTAAGTAAATATTATTTTTAAAGAAAAATTTAAAATAGGCATCGCATAATACACACATTTATGTTTGTAAGCAAGCAGTGAGGGTCCCCACCGATCTTGAAATCTTGTTCTATTTCATGGCGCAATGTTTTTGTATTTTACATAATGCATTCAATTTTTTTTAGATAGTAAAAAGTGAAAATGTTGTGATTAAACGACCGGTAAAAAAAAGCTTCACATAATACACACACGTATGTTTGTAAGAAAGCTGTAGGCGTCCGAACCTATTAGGAAATCTCGTTTAATTCCCTGTCTTGATGTTTATGTATTTTACATAAGCCTTTTATGTGTTTGTTTGACCGTATTTTAGAGAAAATATTATGTTAAAGGAATCTGTAAAATATAACACAAGATATACACACACCTATGTTTGTGTGTGGGTAGTACAAATCCCAATCTATGTTGAAAATTAGTTTTGAATCCTAGCGCGATGTTTTTGTATTTTTCATAAGCCATAAATAATTATGTATTTAAGATACTATTAAGTAAATATTATTTTTAAAGAAAAATTTAAAATAGGCATCGCATAATACACACATTTATGTTTGTAAGCAAGCAGTGAGGGTCCCCACCGATCTTGAAATCTTGTTCTATTTCATGGCGCAATGTTTTTGTATTTTACATAATGCATTCAATTTTTTTTAGATAGTAAAAAGTAAAAATGTTGTGATTAAACGATCGGTAAAAAAAGCTTCACATAATACACACACGTATGTTTGTAAAAAACCTGTAGGCGTCCGAACCTATTAGGAAATCTCGTTTTATTCCCTGTCTTGATGTTTATGTATTTTACATAAGCCTTGTATGTGTTTGTTTGACCGTATTTTAGAGAAAATATTATGTTAAAGGAATCTTTAAAATATAACACAAGATATACACACACCTATGTTTGTGTGTGGGTAGTACAAAGCCCAATCTATGTTGCAAATTAGTTTTGAATCCTAGCGCTATGTTTTTGTATATTTCATTAGCTATAATTATGTATTTAAGATAATATTAAGTAAAAATATTATGTTTAAAGAATATTTATAATAGGCATTGCATAATACACACATGTATATTTGTGAGCAAGCAGTGAGGGTCCCCACCGATCTTGAAATCTTGTTTTAGTTCATGGCGCAATGTTTTTGTATTTAACGTAATGCATTCATATGTTTTTTAGATAGTAAAAAGTGAAAATGTTGTGATTAAACGATCGGTAAAAACAAGCTTCACATAATACACACACGTATGTTTGTAAGAAAGCTGTAGGCGTCCGAACCTATTAGGAAATCTCGTTTAATTCCCTGTCTTGATGTTTATGTATTTTACATAAGCCTTGTATGTGTTTGTTTGACCGTATTTTAGAGAAAATATTATGTTAAAGGAATCTGTAAAATATAACACAAGATATACACACACCTATGTTTGTGTGTGGGTAGTACAAATCCCAATCTATGTTGAAAATTAGTTTTGAATCCTAGCGCGATGTTTTTGTATTTTTTATAAGCCATAATTATGTATTTAAGCTAATATTAAGTAAAAATATTATGTTTAAAGAATAGGTAAAAATAGGCATCGCATAATACACACATCTATGTTTGTGAGCAAGCAGTGAGGGTCCCCACCGATCTTGAAAGCTCGTTTTTTTTCATGGCACAATGTTTTTGTATTTTACATAATGCTTTCATATGTTTTTAATATAGTAAAAAGTGAAAATTTTGAGATTAAACGATCGGTAAAAAAAAGCTTCACATAATACACACACGTTTGTTTGTAACAAAGCTGTAGGCGTCCGAACCTATTAGGAAATCTCGTTTATTTACCTGTCTTGATGTTAACGTATTTTACATAAGCCTTTTATGTGTTTGTTTGACCGTATTTTAGAGAAAATATTATGTTAAAGGAATCTGTAAAATATAACACAAGATATACACACACCTATGTTTGTGTGTGGGTAGTACAAATCCCAATCTATGTTGAAAATTAGTTTTGAATCCTAGCGCGATGTTTTTGTATTTTTCATAAGCCATAATTATGTATTTAAGATAATATTAAGTAAAAATATTATGTTTAAAGAATATTTAAAATAGGCATTGCATATTACACAGATCTATGTTTGTGAGCAAGCAGTGAGGGTCCCCACCGATCTTGAAATCTTGTTTTATTTCATGGCGCAATGTTTTTGTATTTTACTTAATGCATTCATATGTTTTTTAGATCGTAAAAAGTAAAAATTTTGTGATTAAACGATCGGTAAAAACAAGCTTCACATAATACACACACGTATGTTTGTAAGAAAGCTGTAGGCGTCCGAACCTATTAGGAAATCTCGTTTAATTCTCTGTCTTGATGTTTATGTATTTTTTATAAGCAATTTATGTGTTTTTTTGACCGTAATTTAGAGAAAATATTATGTTAAAGGAATCTGTAAAATATAACACAAGATATACACACACCTATGTTTGTGTGTGGGTAGTACAAATCCCAATCTATGTTGAAAATTAGTTTTGAATCCTAGCGCGATGTTTTTGTATTTTTCATAAGCCATAATTATGTATTTAAGATAATATTAAGTAAAAATATTATGTTTAAAGAATATTTAAAATAGGAATTGCATAATACACACATCTATGTTTGTGAGCAAGCAGTTAGGGTCCCCACCGATCTTTAAATCTTGTTTTATTTCATGGCGCAATGTTTTTGTATTTTACTTAATGCATTCATATGTTTTTTAGATCGTAAAAAGTGAAAATTTTGTGATTAAACGATCGGTAAAAACAAGCTTCACATAATACACACACGTATGTTTGTAAGAAAGCTGTAGGCGTCCGAACCTATTAGGAAATCTCGTTTATTTCCCTGTCTTGATGTTAATGTATTTTACATAAGCCTTTTATGTGTTTTTTTGACCGTAATTTAGAGAAAATATAATGTTAAAGGAATCTGTAAAATATAACACAAGATATACACACACCTATGTTTGTGTGTGGGTAGTACAAATCCCAATCTATGTTGAAAATTAGTTTTGAATCCTAGCGCGATGTTTTTGTATTTTTTATAAGCCATAATTATGTATTTAAGCTAACATTAAGTAAAAATATTATGTTTAATAATATTTATAATAGGCATCGCATAATACACACATCTATGTTTGTGAGCAAGCAGTGAGGGTCCCCACTGATCTTGAAATCTTGTTTTATTTCATGGCACAATGTTTTTGTATTTTACATAATGCATTCATATGTTTTTTAGATAGTAAAAAGTGAAAATTTTGGGATTAAACTATTGAAAAAAAAAAAGCTTCACTTAATACACACACGTATGTTTGTAAGAAAGCTGTAGGCGTCCGAACCTATTAGGAAATCTCGTTTAATTCCCTGTCTTGATGTTTATGTATTTTACATAAGCCTTTTATGTGTTTGTTTGACCGTATTTTAGAGAAAATATTATGTTAAAGGAATCTGTAAAATATAACACAAGATATACACACACCTATGTTTGTGTGTGGGTAGTACAAATCCCAATCTATGTTGAAAATTAGTTTTGAATCCTAGCGCGATGTTTTTGTATTTTTCATAAGCCATAATTATGTATTTAAGATAATATTAAGTAAAAATATTATGTTTAAAGAATATTTAAAATAGGCATTGCATAATACACACATCTATGTTTGTGAGCAAACAGTGAGGGTCCTTACCGATCTTGTAATCTTGTTTTATTTCATGGCGCAATATTTTTGTATTTTACTTAATGCATTCATATGTTTTTTAGATCGTAAAAAGTAAAAATTTTGTGATTAAACGATCGGTAAAAACAAGCTTCACATAATACACACACGTATGTTTGTAAGAAAGCTGTAGGCGTCCGAACCTATTAGGAAATCTCGTTTAATTCCCTGTCTTGATGTTTATGTATTTTACATAAGCAATTTATGTGTTTTTTTGACCGTAATTTAGAGAAAATATTATGTTAAATGAATCTGTAAAATATAACACAAGATATACACACACCTATGTTTGTGTGTGGGTAGTACAAATCCCAATCTATGTTGAAAATTAGTTTTGAATCCTAGCGCGATGTTTTTGTATTTTTCATAAGCCATAATTATGTATTTAAGATAATATTAAGTAAAAATATTATGTTAAAAGAATATTTAAAATAGGAATTGCATAATACACACATCTATGTTTGTGAGCAAGCAGTGAGGGTCCCCACCGATCTTGAAATCTTGTTTTATTTCATGGCGCAATGTTTTTGTATTTTACTTAATCCATTCATATGTTTCTTAGATCGTAAAAAGTGAAAATTTTGTGATTAAACGATCGGTAAAAACAAGCTTCACATAATACACACACGTATGTTTGTAACAAAGCTGTAGGCGTCCGAACCTATTAGGAAATCTCGTTTAATTCCCTGTCTTGATGTTTATGTATTTTACATAAGCAATTTATGTGTTTTTTTGACCGTAATTTAGAGAAAATATTATGTTAAAGGAATCTGTAAAATATAACACAAGATATACACACACCTATGTTTGTGTGTGGGTAGTACAAATCCCAATCTATGTTGAAAATTAGTTTTGAATCCTAGCGCGATGTTTTTGTATTTTTTATAAGCCATAATTATGTATTTAAGCTAATATTAAGTAAAAATATTATGTTTAATAATATTTATAATAGGCATCGCATAATACACACATCTATGTTTGTGAGCAAGCAGTGAGGGTCCCCACCGATCTTGAAATCTTGTTTTATTTCATGGTGCCATGTTTTTGTATTTTACATAATGCATTCATATGTTTTTTAGATAGTTAAAAGTGAAAATGTTGTGATTAAAGGATCGGTAAAAAAAAGCTTCACATAATACACACACGTATGTTTGTAAAAAAGCTGTAGGCGTCCGAACCTATTAGGAAATCTCGTTTAATTCCCTGTCTTGATGTTTATGTATTTTACATAAGCCTTGTATGTGTTTGTTTGACCGTATTTTAGAGAAAATATTATGTTAAAGGAATCTGTAAAATATAACACAAGATATACACACACCTATGTTTGTGTGTGGGTAGTACAAATCCCAATCTATGTTGAAAATTAGTTTTGAATCCTAGCGCGATGTTTTTGTATTTTTTATAAGCCATAATTATGTATTTAAGCTAATATTAAGTAAAAATATTATGTTTAATAATATTTATAATAGGCATCGCATAATACACACATCTATGTTTGTGAGCAAGCAGTGAGGGTCCCCACCGATCTTGAAATCTTGTTTTATTTCATGGCACAATGTTTTTGTATTTTACATAATGCATTCATATGTTTTTTAGATAGTAAAAAGTGAAAATTTTGGGATTAAACTATTGAAAAAAAAAAGCTTCACTTAATACACACACGTATGTTTGTAAGAAAGCTGTAGGCGTCCGAACCTATTAGGAAATCTCGTTTAATTCCCTGTCTTGATGTTTATGTATTTTACATAAGCCTTTTATGTGTTTGTTTGACCGTATTTTAGAGAAAATATTATGTTAAAGGAATCTGTAAAATATAACACAATTTATACACACACCTATGTATGTGTGTGGGTAGTACAAATCCCAATCTATGTTGAAAATTAGTTTTGAATCCTAGCGCGATGTTTTTGTATTTTTCATAAGCCATAATTATGTATTTAAGATAATATTAAGTAAAAATATTATGTTTAAAGAATATTTAAAATAGGCATTGCATAATACACACATCTATGTTTGTGAGCAAACAGTGAGGGTCCTTACCGATCTTGAAATCTTGTTTTATTTCATGGCGCAATGTTTTTGTATTTTACTTAATGCATTCATATGTTTTTTAGATAGTAAAAAGTGAAAATTTTGGGATTAAACTATTGAAAAAAAAAAGCTTCACTTAATACACACACGTATGTTTGTAAGAAAGCTGTAGGCGTCCGAACCTATTAGGAAATCTCGTTTAATTCCCTGTCTTGATGTTTATGTATTTTACATAAGCCTTTTATGTGTTTGTTTGACCGTATTTTAGAGAAAATATTATGTTAAAGGAATCTGTAAAATATAACACAAGATATACACACACCTATGTTTGTGTGTGGGTAGTACAAATCCCAATCTATGTTGAAAATTAGTTTTGAATCCTAGCGCGATGTTTTTGTATTTTTCATAAGCCATAATTATGTATTTAAGATAATATTAAGTAAAAATATTATGTTTAAAGAATATTTAAAATAGGCATTGCATAATACACACATCTATGTTTGTGAGCAAACAGTGAGGGTCCTTACCGATCTTGAAATCTTGTTTTATTTCATGGCGCAATGTTTTTGTATTTTACTTAATGCATTCATATGTTTTTTAGATCGTAAAAAGTAAAAATTTTGTGATTAAACGATCGGTAAAAACAAGCTTCACATAATACACACACGTATGTTTGTAAGAAAGCTGTAGGCGTCCGAACCTATTAGGAAATCTCGTTTAATTCCCTGTCTTGATGTTTATGTATTTTACATAAGCAATTTATGTGTTTTTTTGACCGTAATTTAGAGAAAATATTATGTTAAAGGAATCTGTAAAATATAACACAAGATATACACACACCTATGTTTGTGTGTGGGTAGTACAAATCCCAATCTATGTTGAAAATTAGTTTTGAATCCTAGCGCGATGTTTTTGTATTTTTTATAAGCCATAATTATGTATTTAAGCTAATATTAAGTAAAAATATTATGTTTAATAATATTTATAATAAGCATCGCATAATACACACATCTATGTTTGTGAGCAAGCAGTGAGGGTCCCCACCGATCTTGAAATCTTGTTTTATTTGATGGTGCCATGTTTTTGTATTTTACATAATGCATTCATATGTTTTTTAGATAGTTAAAAGTGAAAATGTTGTGATTAAAGGATCGGTAAAAACAAGCTTCACATAATACACACACGTATGTTTGTAAAAAAGCTGTAGGCGTCCGAACCTATTAGGAAATCTCGTTTAATTCCCTGTCTTGATGTTTATGTATTTTACATAAGCCTTGTATGTGTTTGTTTGACCGTATTTTAGAGAAAATATTATGTTAAAGGAATCTGTAAAATATAACACAAGATATACACACACCTATGTTTGTGTGTGGGTAGTACAAATCCCAATCTATGTTGAAAATTAGTTTTGAATCCTAGCGCGATGTTTTTGTATTTTTTATAAGCCATAATTATGTATTTAAGCTAATATTAAGTAAAAATATTATGTTTAATAATATTTATAATAGGCATCACATAATACACACATCTATGTTTGTGAGCAAGCAGTGAGGGTCCCCACCGATCTTGAAATCTCGTTTTATTTCATGGCACAATGTTTTTGTATTTTACATAATGCATTCATATGTTTTTTAGATAGTAAAAAGTGAAAATTTTGGGATTAAACTATTGAAAAAAAAAAGCTTCACTTAATACACACACGTATGTTTGTAAGAAAGCTGTAGGCGTCCGAACCTATTAGGAAATCTCGTTTAATTCCCTGTCTTGATGTTTATGTATTTTACATAAGCCTTTTATGTGTTTGTTTGACCGTATTTTAGAGAAAATATTATGTTAAAGGAATCTGTAAAATATAACACAAGATATACACACACCTATGTTTGTGTGTGGGTAGTACAAATCCCAATCTATGTTGAAAATTAGTTTTGAATCCTAGCGCGATGTTTTTGTATTTTTCATAAGCCATAATTATGTATTTAAGATAATATTAAGTAAAAATATTATGTTTAAAGAATATTTAAAATAGGCATTGCATAATACACACATCTATGTTTGTGAGCAAACAGTGAGGGTCCTTACCGATCTTGAAATCTTGTTTTATTTCATGGCGCAATGTTTTTGTATTTTACTTAATGCATTCATATGTTTTTTAGATCGTAAAAAGTAAAAATTTTGTGATTAAACGATCGGTAAAAACAAGCTTCACATAATACACACACGTATGTTTGTAAGAAAGCTGTAGGCGTCCGAACCTATTAGGAAATCTCGTTTAATTCCCTGTCTTGATGTTTATGTATTTTACATAAGCAATTTATGTGTTTTTTTGACCGTAATTTAGAGAAAATATTATGTTAAAGGAATCTGTAAAATATAACACAAGATATACACACACCTATGTTTGTGTGTGGGTAGTACAAATCCCAATCTATGTTGAAAATTAGTTTTGAATCCTAGCGCGATGTTTTTGTATTTTTCATAAGCCATAATTATGTATTTAAGACAATATAAAGTAAAAATATTATGTTTAAAGAATATTTAAAATAGGCATTGCATAATACACACATCTATGTTTGTGAGCAAACAGTGAGGGTCCTTACCGATCTTGAAATCTTGTTTTATTTCATGGCGCAATGTTTTTGTATTTTACTTAATCCATTCATATGTTTTTAAAATCGTAAAAAGTGAAAATTTTGTGATTAAACGATCGGTAAAAACAAGCTTCACATAATACACACACGTATGTTTGTAAGAAAGCTGTAGGCGTCCGAACCTATTAGGAAATCTCGTTTAATTCCCTGTCTTGATGTTTATGTAGTTTACATAAGCCTTGTATGTGTTTGTTTGACCGTATTTTAGAGAAAATATTATGTTAAAGGAATCTGTAAAATATAACACAAGATATACACACACCTATGTTTGTGTGTGGGTAGTACAAATCCCAATCTATGTTGAAAATTAGTTTTGAATCCTAGCGCGATGTTTTTGTATTTTTCATAAGCCATAATTATGTATTTAAGATAATATTAAGTAAAAATATTATGTTAAAAGAATATTTAAAATAGGAATTGCATAATACACACATCTATGTTTGTGAGCAAGCAGTGAGGGTCCCCACCGATCTTGAAATCTTGTTTTATTTCATGGCGCAATGTTTTTGTATTTTACTTAATCCATTCATATGTTTTTTAGATCGTAAAAAGTGAAAATTTTGTGATTAAACGATCGGTAAAAACAAGCTTCACATAATACACACACGTATGTTTGTAACAAAGCTGTAGGCGTCCGAACCTATTAGGAAATCTCGTTTAATTCCCTGTCTTGATGTTTATGTATTTTACATAAGCAATTTATGTGTTTTTTTGACCGTAATTTAGAGAAAATATTATGTTAAAGGAATCTGTAAAATATAACACAAGATATACACACACCTATGTTTGTGTGTGGGTAGTACAAATCCCAATCTATGTTGAAAATTAGTTTTGAATCCTAGCGCGATGTTTTTGTATTTTTTATAAGCCATAATTATGTATTTAAGCTAATATTAAGTAAAAATATTATGTTTAATAATATTTATAATAGGCATCGCATAATACACACATCTATGTTTGTGAGCAAGCAGTGAGGGTCCCCACCGATCTTGAAATCTTGTTTTATTTCATGGTGCCATGTTTTTGTATTTTACATAATGAATTCATATGTTTTTTAGATAGTAAAAAGTAAAAATGTTGTGATTAAAGGATCGGTAAAAACAAGCTTCACATAATACACACACGTATGTTTGTAAAAAAGCTGTAGGCGTCCGAACCTATTAGGAAATCTCGTTTAATTCCCTGTCTTGATGTTTATGTATTTTACATAAGCCTTGTATGTGTTTGTTTGACCGTATTTTAGAGAAAATATTATGTTAAAGGAATCTGTAAAATATAACACAAGATATACACACACCTATGTTTGTGTGTGGGTAGTACAAATCCCAATCTATGTTGAAAATTAGTTTTGAATCCTAGCGCGATGTTTTTGTATTTTTCATAAGCCATAATTATGTATTTAAGATAATATTAAGTAAAAATATTATGTTAAAAGAATATTTAAAATAGGAATTGCATAATACACACATCTATGTTTGTGAGCAAGCAGTGAGGGTCCCCACCGATCTTGAAATCTTGTTTTATTTAATGGCGCAATGTTTTTGTATTTTACTTAATCCATTCATATGTTTTTTAGATCGTAAAAAGTGAAAATTTTGTGATTAAACGATCGGTAAAAACAAGCTTCACATAATACACACACGTATGTTTGTAACAAAGCTGTAGGCGTCCGAACCTATTAGGAAATCTCGTTTAATTCCCTGTCTTGATGTTTATGTATTTTACATAAGCAATTTATGTGTTTTTTTGACCGTAATTTAGAGAAATTATTATGTTAAAGGAATCTGTAAAATATAACACAAGATATACACACACCTATGTTTGTGTGTGGGTAGTACAAATCCCAATCTATGTTGAAAATTAGTTTTGAATCCTAGCGCGATGTTTTTGTATTTTTTATAAGCCATAATTATGTATTTAAGCTAATATTAAGTAAAAATATTATGTTTAATAATATTTATAATAGGCATCGCATAATACACACATCTATGTTTGTGAGCAAACAGTGAGGGTCCCCACCGATCTTGAAATCTTGTTTTATTTCATGGTGCCATGTTTTTGTATTTTACATAATGCATTCATATGTTTTTTAGATAGTAAAAAGTGAAAATGTTGTGATTAAAGGATCGGTAAAAACAAGCTTCACATAATACACACACGTATGTTTGTAAAAAAGCTGTAGGCGTCCGAACCTATTAGGAAATCTCGTTTAATTCCCTGTCTTGATGTTTATGTATTTTACATAAGCCTTTTATGTGTTTGTTTGACCGTATTTTAGAGAAAATATTATGTTAAAGGAATCTGTAAAATATAACACAAGATATACACACACCTATGTTTGTGTGTGGGTAGTACAAATCCCAATCTATGTTGAAAATTAGTTTTGAATCCTAGCGCGATGTTTTTGTATTTTTCATAAGCCATAATTATGTATTTAAGATAATATTAAGTAAAAATATTATGTTTAAAGAATATTTAAAATAGGCATTGCATAATACACACATCTATGTTTGTGAGCAAACAGTGAGGGTCCTTACCGATCTTGAAATCTTGTTTTATTTCATGGCGCAATGTTTTTGTATTTTACTTAATGCATTCATATGTTTTTTAGATCGTAAAAAGTAAAAATTTTGTGATTAAACGATCGGTAAAAACAAGCTTCACATAATACACACACGTATGTTTGTAAGAAAGCTGTAGGCGTCCGAACCTATTAGGAAATCTCGTTTAATTCCCTGTCTTGATGTTTATGTATTTTACATAAGCAATTTATGTGTTTTTTTGACCGTAATTTAGAGAAAATATTATGTTAAAGGAATCTGTAAAATATAACACAAGATATACACACACCTATGTTTGTGTGTGGGTAGTACAAATCCCAATCTATGTTGAAAATTAGTTTTGAATCCTAGCGCGATGTTTTTGTATTTTTTATAAGCCATAATTATGTATTTAAGCTAATATTAAGTAAAAATATTATGTTTAATAATATTTATAATAGGCATCGCATAATACACACATCTATGTTTGTGAGCAAGCAGTGAGGGTCCCCACCGATCTTGAAATCTTGTTTTATTTGATGGTGCCATGTTTTTGTATTTTACATAATGCATTCATATGTTTTTTAGATAGTTAAAAGTGAAAATGTTGTGATTAAAGGATCGGTAAAAACAAGCTTCACATAATACACACACGTATGTTTGTAAAAAAGCTGTAGGCGTCCGAACCTATTAGGAAATCTCGTTTAATTCCCTGTCTTGATGTTTATGTATTTTACATAAGCCTTGTATGTGTTTGTTTGACCGTATTTTAGAGAAAATATTATGTTAAAGGAATCTGTAAAATATAACACAAGATATACACACACCTATGTTTGTGTGTGGGTAGTACAAATCCCAATCTATGTTGAAAATTAGTTTTGAATCCTAGCGCGATGTTTTTGTATTTTTTATAAGCCATAATTATGTATTTAAGCTAATATTAAGTAAAAATATTATGTTTAATAATATTTATAATAGGCATCACATAATACACACATCTATGTTTGTGAGCAAGCAGTGAGGGTCCCCACCGATCTTGAAATCTCGTTTTATTTCATGGCACAATGTTTTTGTATTTTACATAATGCATTCATATGTTTTTTAGATAGTAAAAAGTGAAAATTTTGGGAATAAACTATTGAAAAAAAAAAGCTTCACTTAATACACACACGTATGTTTGTAAGAAAGCTGTAGGCGTCCGAACCTATTAGGAAATCTCGTTTAATTCCCTGTCTTGATGTTTATGTATTTTACATAAGCCTTTTATGTGTTTGTTTGACCGTATTTTAGAGAAAATATTATGTTAAAGGAATCTGTAAAATATAACACAAGATATACACACACCTATGTTTGTGTGTGGGTAGTACAAATCCCAATCTATGTTGAAAATTAGTTTTGAATCCTAGCGCGATGTTTTTGTATTTTTCATAAGCCATAATTATGTATTTAAGATAATATTAAGTAAAAATATTATGTTTAAAGAATATTTAAAATAGGCATTGCATAATACACACATCTATGTTTGTGAGCAAACAGTGAGGGTCCTTACCGATCTTGAAATCTTGTTTTATTTCATGGCGCAATGTTTTTGTATTTTACTTAATGCATTCATATGTTTTTTAGATCGTAAAAAGTAAAAATTTTGTGATTAAACGATCGGTAAAAACAAGCTTCACATAATACACACACGTATGTTTGTAAGAAAGCTGTAGGCGTCCGAACCTATTAGGAAATCTCGTTTAATTCCCTGTCTTGATGTTTATGTATTTTACATAAGCAATTTATGTGTTTTTTTGACCGTAATTTAGAGAAAATATTATGTTAAAGGAATCTGTAAAATATAACACAAGATATACACACACCTATGTTTGTGTGTGGGTAGTACAAATCCCAATCTATGTTGAAAATTAGTTTTGAATCCTAGCGCGATGTTTTTGTATTTTTCATAAGCCATAATTATGTATTTAAGACAATATTAAGTAAAAATATTATGTTTAAAGAATATTTAAAATAGGCATTGCATAATACACACATCTATGTTTGTGAGCAAACAGTGAGGGTCCTTACCGATCTTGAAATCTTGTTTTATTTCATGGCGCAACGTTTTTGTATTTTACTTAATCCATTCATATGTTTTTTAGATCGTAAAAAGTGAAAATTTTGTGATTAAACGATCGGTAAAAACAAGCTTCACATAATACACACACGTATGTTTGTAAAAAAGCTGTAGGCGTCCGAACCTATTAGGAAATCTCGTTTAATTCCCTGTCTTGGTGTTTATGTATTTTACATAAGCCTTGTATGTGTTTGTTTGACCGTATTTTAGAGAAAATATTATGTTAAAGGAATCTGTAAAATATAACACAAGATATACACACACCTATGTTTGTGTGTGGGTAGTACAAATCCCAATCTATGTTGAAAATTAGTTTTGAATCCTAGCGCGATGTTTTTGTATTTTTCATAAGCCATAATTATGTATTTAAGATAATATTAAGAAAAAATATTATGTTAAAAGAATATTTAAAATAGGAATTGCATAATACACACATCTATGTTTGTGAGCAAGCAGTGAGGGTCCCCACCGATCTTGAAATCTTGTTTTATTTCATGGCGCAATGTTTTTGTATTTTACTTAATCCATTCATATGTTTTTTAGATCGTAAAAAGTGAAAATTTTGTGATTAAACGATCGGTAAAAACAAGCTTCACATAATACACATACGTATGTTTGTAACAAAGCTGTAGGCGTCCGAACCTATTAGGAAATCTCGTTTAATTCCCTGTCTTGATGTTTATGTATTTTACATAAGCAATTTATGTGTTTTTTTGACCGTAATTTAGAGAAAATATTATGTTAAAGGAATCTGTAAAATATAACACAAGATATACACACACCTATGTTTGTGTGTGGGTAGTACAAATCCCAATCTATGTTGAAAATTAGTTTTGAATCCTAGCGCGATGTTTTTGTATTTTTTATAAGCTATAATTATGTATTTAAGCTAATATTAAGTAAAAATATTATGTTTAATAATATTTATAATAGGCATCGCATAATACACACATCTATGTTTGTGAGCAAGCAGTGAGGGTCCCCACCGATCTTGAAATCTTGTTTTATTTCATGGTGCCATGTTTTTGTATTATACATAATGCATTCATATGTTTTTTAGATAGTAAAAAGTGAAAATGTTGTGATTAAAGGATCGGTAAAAACAAGCTTCACATAATACACACACGTATGTTTGTAAAAAAGCTGTAGGCGTCCGAACCTATTAGGAAATCTCGTTTAATTCCCTGTCTTGATGTTTATGTATTTTACATAAGCCTTGTATGTGTTTGTTTGACCGTATTTTAGAGAAAATATTATGTTAAAGGAATCTGTAAAATATAACACAAGATATACACACACCTATGTTTGTGTGTGGGTAGTACAAATCCCAATCTATGTTGAAAATTAGTTTTGAATCCTAGCGCGATGTTTTTGTATTTTTTATAAGCCATAATTATGTATTTAAGCTAATATTAAGTAAAAATATTATGTTTAATAATATTTATAATAGGCATCGCATAATACACACATCTATGTTTGTGAGCAAGCAGTGAGGGTCCCCACTGATCTTGAAATCTTGTTTTATTTCATGGCACAATGTTTTTGTATTTTACATAATGCATTCATATGTTTTTTAGATAGTAAAAAGTGAAAATTTTGGGATTAAACTATTGAAAAAAAAAAGCTTCACTAATACACACACGTATGTTTGTAAGAAAGCTGTAGGCGTCCGAACCTATTAGGAAATCTCGTTTAATTCCCTGTCTTGATGTTTATGTATTTTACATAAGCCTTTTATGTGTTTGTTTGACCGTATTTTAGAGAAAATATTATGTTAAAGGAATCTGTAAAATATAACACAAGATATACACACACCTATGTTTGTGTGTGGGTAGTACAAATCCCAATCTATGTTGAAAATTAGTTTTGAATCCTAGCGCGATGTTTTTGTATTTTTCATAAGCCATAATTATGTATTTAAGATAATATTAAGTAAAAATATTATGTTTAAAGAATATTTTAAATAGGCATTGCATAATACACACATCTATGTTTGTGAGCAAACAGTGAGGGTCCTTACCGATCTTGAAATCTTGTTTTATTTCATGGCGCAATGTTTTTGTATTTTACTTAATGCATTCATATGTTTTTTAGATCGTAAAAAGTAAAAATTTTGTGATTAAACGATCGGTAAAAACAAGCTTCACATAATACACACACGTATGTTTGTAAGAAAGCTGTAGGCGTCCGAACCTATTAGGAAATCTCGTTTAATTCCCTGTCTTGATGTTTATGTATTTTACATAAGCAATTTATGTGTTTTTTTGACCGTAATTTAGAGAAAATATTATGTTAAAGGAATCTGTAAAATATAACACAAGATATACACACACCTATGTTTGTGTGTGGGTAGTACAAATCCCAATCTATGTTGAAAATTAGTTTTGAATCCTAGCGCGATGTTTTTGTATTTTTCATAAGCCATAATTATGTATTTAAGACAATATAAAGTAAAAATATTATGTTTAAAGAATATTTAAAATAGGCATTGCATAATACACACATCTATGTTTGTGAGCAAACAGTGAGGGTCCTTACCGATCTTGAAATCTTGTTTTATTTCATGGCGCAATGTTTTTGTATTTTACTTAATCCATTCATATGTTTTTAAAATCGTAAAAAGTGAAAATTTTGTGATTAAACGATCGGTAAAAACAAGCTTCACATAATACACACACGTATGTTTGTAAGAAAGCTGTAGGCGTCCGAACCTATTAGGAAATCTCGTTTAATTCCCTGTCTTGATGTTTATGTAGTTTACATAAGCCTTGTATGTGTTTGTTTGACCGTATTTTAGAGAAAATATTATGTTAAAGGAATCTGTAAAATATAACACAAGATATACACACACCTATGTTTGTGTGTGGGTAGTACAAATCCCAATCTATGTTGAAAATTAGTTTTGAATCCTAGCGCGATGTTTTTGTATTTTTCATAAGCCATAATTATGTATTTAAGATAATATTAAGTAAAAATATTATGTTAAAAGAATATTTAAAATAGGAATTGCATAATACACACATCTATGTTTGTGAGCAAGCAGTGAGGGTCCCCACCGATCTTGAAATCTTGTTTTATTTCATGGCGCAATGTTTTTGTATTTTACTTAATCCATTCATATGTTTTTTAGATCGTAAAAAGTGAAAATTTTGTGATTAAACGATCGGTAAAAACAAGCTTCACATAATACACACACGTATGTTTGTAACAAAGCTGTAGGCGTCCGAACCTATTAGGAAATCTCGTTTAATTCCCTGTCTTGATGTTTATGTATTTTACATAAGCAATTTATGTGTTTTTTTGACCGTAATTTAGAGAAAATATTATGTTAAAGGAATCTGTAAAATATAACACAAGATATACACACACCTATGTTTGTGTGTGGGTAGTACAAATCCCAATCTATGTTGAAAATTAGTTTTGAATCCTAGCGCGATGTTTTTGTATTTTTTATAAGCCATAATTATGTATTTAAGCTAATATTAAGTAAAAATATTATGTTTAATAATATTTATAATAGGCATCGCATAATACACACATCTATGTTTGTGAGCAAGCAGTGAGGGTCCCCACCGATCTTGAAATCTTGTTTTATTTCATGGCACAATGTTTTTGTATTTTACATAATGCATTCATATGTTTTTTAGATAGTAAAAAGTGAAAATTTTGGGATTAAACTATTGAAAAAAAAAAGCTTCACTAATACACACACGTATGTTTGTAAGAAAGCTGTAGGCGTCCGAACCTATTAGGAAATCTCGTTTAATTCCCTGTCTTGATGTTTATGTATTTTACATAAGCCTTTTATGTGTTTGTTTGACCGTATTTTAGAGAAAATATTATGTTAAAGGAATCTGTAAAATATAACACAAGATATACACACACCTATGTTTGTGTGTGGGTAGTACAAATCCCAATCTATGTTGAAAATTAGTTTTGAATCCTAGCGCGATGTTTTTGTATTTTTCATAAGCCATAATTATGTATTTAAGATAATATTAAGTAAAAATATTATGTTTAAAGAATATTTAAAATAGGCATTGCATAATACACACATCTATGTTTGTGAGCAAACAGTGAGGGTCCTTACCGATCTTGAAATCTTGTTTTATTTCATGGCGCAATGTTTTTGTATTTTACTTAATGCATTCATATGTTTTTTAGATCGTAAAAAGTAAAAATTTTGTGATTAAACGATCGGTAAAAACAAGCTTCACATAATACACACACGTATGTTTGTAAGAAAGCTGTAGGCGTCCGAACCTATTAGGAAATCTCGTTTAATTCCCTGTCTTGATGTTTATGTATTTTACATAAGCAATTTATGTGTTTTTTTGACCGTAATTTAGAGAAAATATTATGTTAAAGGAATCTGTAAAATATAACACAAGATATACACACACCTATGTTTGTGTGTGGGTAGTACAAATCCCAATCTATGTTGAAAATTAGTTTTGAATCCTAGCGCGATGTTTTTGTATTTTTCATAAGCCATAATTATGTATTTAAGACAATATAAAGTAAAAATATTATGTTTAAAGAATATTTAAAATAGGCATTGCATAATACACACATCTATGTTTGTGAGCAAACAGTGAGGGTCCTTACCGATCTTGAAATCTTGTTTTATTTCATGGCGCAATGTTTTTGTATTTTACTTAATCCATTCATATGTTTTTAAAATCGTAAAAAGTGAAAATTTTGTGATTAAACGATCGGTAAAAACAAGCTTCACATAATACACACACGTATGTTTGTAAGAAAGCTGTAGGCGTCCGAACCTATTAGGAAATCTCGTTTAATTCCCTGTCTTGATGTTTATGTAGTTTACATAAGCCTTGTATGTGTTTGTTTGACCGTATTTTAGAGAAAATATTATGTTAAAGGAATCTGTAAAATATAACACAAGATATACACACACCTATGTTTGTGTGTGGGTAGTACAAATCCCAATCTATGTTGAAAATTAGTTTTGAATCCTAGCGCGATGTTTTTGTATTTTTCATAAGCCATAATTATGTATTTAAGATAATATTAAGTAAAAATATTATGTTTAAAGAATATTTAAAATAGGCATTGCATAATACACACATCTATGTTTGTGAGCAAACAGTGAGGGTCCTTACCGATCTTGAAATCTTGTTTTATTTCATGGCGCAATGTTTTTGTATTTTACTTAATGCATTCATATGTTTTTTAGATCGTAAAAAGTAAAAATTTTGTGATTAAACGATCGGTAAAAACAAGCTTCACATAATACACACACGTATGTTTGTAAGAAAGCTGTAGGCGTCCGAACCTATTAGGAAATCTCGTTTAATTCCCTGTCTTGATGTTTATGTATTTTACATAAGCAATTTATGTGTTTTTTTGACCGTAATTTAGAGAAAATATTATGTTAAAGGAATCTGTAAAATATAACACAAGATATACACACACCTATGTTTGTGTGTGGGTAGTACAAATCCCAATCTATGTTGAAAATTAGTTTTGAATCCTAGCGCGATGTTTTTGTATTTTTCATAAGCCATAATTATGTATTTAAGACAATATAAAGTAAAAATATTATGTTTAAAGAATATTTAAAATAGGCATTGCATAATACACACATCTATGTTTGTGAGCAAACAGTGAGGGTCCTTACCGATCTTGAAATCTTGTTTTATTTCATGGCGCAATGTTTTTGTATTTTACTTAATCCATTCATATGTTTTTAAAATCGTAAAAAGTAAAAATTTTGTGATTAAACGATCGGTAAAAACAAGCTTCACATAATACACACACGTATGTTTGTAAGAAAGCTGTAGGCGTCCGAACCTATTAGGAAATCTCGTTTAATTCCCTGTCTTGATGTTTATGTAGTTTACATAAGCCTTGTATGTGTTTGTTTGACCGTATTTTAGAGAAAATATTATGTTAAAGGAATCTGTAAAATATAACACAAGATATACACACACCTATGTTTGTGTGTGGGTAGTACAAATCCCAATCTATGTTGAAAATTAGTTTTGAATCCTAGCGCGATGTTTTTGTATTTTTCATAAGCCATAATTATGTATTTAAGATAATATTAAGTAAAAATATTATGTTAAAAGAATATTTAAAATAGGAATTGCATAATACACACATCTATGTTTGTGAGCAAGCAGTGAGGGTCCCCACCGATCTTGAAATCTTGTTTTATTTCATGGCGCAATGTTTTTGTATTTTACTTAATCCATTCATATGTTTTTTAGATCGTAAAAAGTGAAAATTTTGTGATTAAACGATCGGTAAAAACAAGCTTCACATAATACACACACGTATGTTTGTAACAAAGCTGTAGGCGTCCGAACCTATTAGGAAATCTCGTTTAATTCCCTGTCTTGATGTTTATGTATTTTACATAAGCAATTTATGTGTTTTTTTGACCGTAATTTAGAGAAAATATTATGTTAAAGGAATCTGTAAAATATAACACAAGATATACACACACCTATGTTTGTGTGTGGGTAGTACAAATCCCAATCTATGTTGAAAATTAGTTTTGAATCCTAGCGCGATGTTTTTGTATTTTTTATAAGCCATAATTATGTATTTAAGCTAATATTAAGTAAAAATATTATGTTTAATAATATTTATAATAGGCATCGCATAATACACACATCTATGTTTGTGAGCAAGCAGTGAGGGTCCCCACCGATCTTGAAATCTTGTTTTATTTCATGGTGCCATGTTTTTGTATTTTACATAATGAATTCATATGTTTTTTAGATAGTAAAAAGTAAAAATGTTGTGATTAAAGGATCGGTAAAAACAAGCTTCACATAATACACACACGTATGTTTGTAAAAAAGCTGTAGGCGTCCGAACCTATTAGGAAATCTCGTTTAATTCCCTGTCTTGATGTTTATGTATTTTACATAAGCCTTGTATGTGTTTGTTTGACCGTATTTTAGAGAAAATATTATGTTAAAGGAATCTGTAAAATATAACACAAGATATACACACACCTATGTTTGTGTGTGGGTAGTACAAATCCCAATCTATGTTGAAAATTAGTTTTGAATCCTAGCGCGATGTTTTTGTATTTTTCATAAGCCATAATTATGTATTTAAGATAATATTAAGTAAAAATATTATGTTAAAAGAATATTTAAAATAGGAATTGCATAATACACACATCTATGTTTGTGAGCAAGCAGTGAGGGTCCCCACCGATCTTGAAATCTTGTTTTATTTCATGGCGCAATGTTTTTGTATTTTACTTAATCCATTCATATGTTTTTTAGATCGTAAAAAGTGAAAATTTTGTGATTAAACGATCGGTAAAAACAAGCTTCACATAATACACACACGTATGTTTGTAACAAAGCTGTAGGCGTCCGAACCTATTAGGAAATCTCGTTTAATTCCCTGTCTTGATGTTTATGTATTTTACATAAGCAATTTATGTGTTTTTTTGACCGTAATTTAGAGAAATTATTATGTTAAAGGAATCTGTAAAATATAACACAAGATATACACACACCTATGTTTGTGTGTGGGTAGTACAAATCCCAATCTATGTTGAAAATTAGTTTTGAATCCTAGCGCGATGTTTTTGTATTTTTTATAAGCCATAATTATGTATTTAAGCTAATATTAAGTAAAAATATTATGTTTAATAATATTTATAATAGGCATCGCATAATACACACATCTATGTTTGTGAGCAAACAGTGAGGGTCCCCACCGATCTTGAAATCTTGTTTTATTTCATGGTGCCATGTTTTTGTATTTTACATAATGCATTCATATGTTTTTTAGATAGTAAAAAGTGAAAATGTTGTGATTAAAGGATCGGTAAAAACAAGCTTCACATAATACACACACGTATGTTTGTAAAAAAGCTGTAGGCGTCCGAACCTATTAGGAAATCTCGTTTAATTCCCTGTCTTGATGTTTATGTATTTTACATAAGCCTTGTATGTGTTTGTTTGACCGTATTTTAGAGAAAATATTATGTTAAAGGAATCTGTAAAATATAACACAAGATATACACACACCTATGTTTGTGTGTGGGTAGTACAAATCCCAATCTATGTTGAAAATTAGTTTTGAATCCTAGCGCGATGTTTTTGTATTTTTCATAAGCCATAATTATGTATTTAAGATAATATTAAGAAAAAATATTATGTTAAAAGAATATTTAAAATAGGAATTGCATAATACACACATCTATGTTTGTGAGCAAGCAGTGAGGGTCCCCACCGATCTTGAAATCTTGTTTTATTTCATGGCGCAATGTTTTTGTATTTTACTTAATCCATTCATATGTTTTTTAGATCGTAAAAAGTGAAAATTTTGTGATTAAACGATCGGTAAAAACAAGCTTCACATAATACACATACGTATGTTTGTAACAAAGCTGTAGGCGTCCGAACCTATTAGGAAATCTCGTTTAATTCCCTGTCTTGATGTTTATGTATTTTACATAAGCAATTTATGTGTTTTTTTGACCGTAATTTAGAGAAAATATTATGTTAAAGGAATCTGTAAAATATAACACAAGATATACACACACCTATGTTTGTGTGTGGGTAGTACAAATCCCAATCTATGTTGAAAATTAGTTTTGAATCCTAGCGCGATGTTTTTGTATTTTTTATAAGCTATAATTATGTATTTAAGCTAATATTAAGTAAAAATATTATGTTTAATAATATTTATAATAGGCATCGCATAATACACACATCTATGTTTGTGAGCAAGCAGTGAGGGTCCCCACCGATCTTGAAATCTTGTTTTATTTCATGGTGCCATGTTTTTGTATTATACATAATGCATTCATATGTTTTTTAGATAGTAAAAAGTGAAAATGTTGTGATTAAAGGATCGGTAAAAACAAGCTTCACATAATACACACACGTATGTTTGTAAAAAAGCTGTAGGCGTCCGAACCTATTAGGAAATCTCGTTTAATTCCCTGTCTTGATGTTTATGTATTTTACATAAGCCTTGTATGTGTTTGTTTGACCGTATTTTAGAGAAAATATTATGTTAAAGGAATCTGTAAAATATAACACAAGATATACACACACCTATGTTTGTGTGTGGGTAGTACAAATCCCAATCTATGTTGAAAATTAGTTTTGAATCCTAGCGCGATGTTTTTGTATTTTTTATAAGCCATAATTATGTATTTAAGCTAATATTAAGTAAAAATATTATGTTTAATAATATTTATAATAGGCATCGCATAATACACACATCTATGTTTGTGAGCAAGCAGTGAGGGTCCCCACTGATCTTGAAATCTTGTTTTATTTCATGGCACAATGTTTTTGTATTTTACATAATGCATTCATATGTTTTTTAGATAGTAAAAAGTGAAAATTTTGGGATTAAACTATTGAAAAAAAAAAGCTTCACTAATACACACACGTATGTTTGTAAGAAAGCTGTAGGCGTCCGAACCTATTAGGAAATCTCGTTTAATTCCCTGTCTTGATGTTTATGTATTTTACATAAGCCTTTTATGTGTTTGTTTGACCGTATTTTAGAGAAAATATTATGTTAAAGGAATCTGTAAAATATAACACAAGATAAACACACACCTATGTTTGTGTGTGGGTAGTACAAATCCCAATCTATGTTGAAAATTAGTTTTGAATCCTAGCGCGATGTTTTTGTATTTTTCATAAGCCATAATTATGTATTTAAGATAATATTAAGTAAAAATATTATGTTTAAAGAATATTTAAAATAGGCATTGCATAATACACACATCTATGTTTGTGAGCAAACAGTGAGGGTCCTTACCGATCTTGAAATCTTGTTTTATTTCATGGCGCAATGTTTTTGTATTTTACTTAATGCATTCATATGTTTTTTAGATCGTAAAAAGTAAAAATTTTGTGATTAAACGATCGGTAAAAACAAGCTTCACATAATACACACACGTATGTTTGTAAGAAAGCTGTAGGCGTCCGAACCTATTAGGAAATCTCGTTTAATTCCCTGTCTTGATGTTTATGTATTTTACATAAGCAATTTATGTGTTTTTTTGACCGTAATTTAGAGAAAATATTATGTTAAAGGAATCTGTAAAATATAACACAAGATATACACACACCTATGTTTGTGTGTGGGTAGTACAAATCCCAATCTATGTTGAAAATTAGTTTTGAATCCTAGCGCGATGTTTTTGTATTTTTCATAAGCCATAATTATGTATTTAAGACAATATAAAGTAAAAATATTATGTTTAAAGAATATTTAAAATAGGCATTGCATAATACACACATCTATGTTTGTGAGCAAACAGTGAGGGTCCTTACCGATCTTGAAATCTTGTTTTATTTCATGGCGCAATGTTTTTGTATTTTACTTAATCCATTCATATGTTTTTAAAATCGTAAAAAGTGAAAATTTTGTGATTAAACGATCGGTAAAAACAAGCTTCACATAATACACACACGTATGTTTGTAAGAAAGCTGTAGGCGTCCGAACCTATTAGGAAATCTCGTTTAATTCCCTGTCTTGATGTTTATGTAGTTTACATAAGCCTTGTATGTGTTTGTTTGACCGTATTTTAGAGAAAATATTATGTTAAAGGAATCTGTAAAATATAACACAAGATATACACACACCTATGTTTGTGTGTGGGTAGTACAAATCCCAATCTATGTTGAAAATTAGTTTTGAATCCTAGCGCGATGTTTTTGTATTTTTCATAAGCCATAATTATGTATTTAAGATAATATTAAGTAAAAATATTATGTTAAAAGAATATTTAAAATAGGAATTGCATAATACACACATCTATGTTTGTGAGCAAGCAGTGAGGGTCCCCACCGATCTTGAAATCTTGTTTTATTTCATGGCGCAATGTTTTTGTATTTTACTTAATCCATTCATATGTTTTTTAGATCGTAAAAAGTGAAAATTTTGTGATTAAACGATCGGTAAAAACAAGCTTCACATAATACACACACGTATGTTTGTAACAAAGCTGTAGGCGTCCGAACCTATTAGGAAATCTCGTTTAATTCCCTGTCTTGATGTTTATGTATTTTACATAAGCAATTTATGTGTTTTTTTGACCGTAATTTAGAGAAAATATTATGTTAAAGGAATCTGTAAAATATAACACAAGATATACACACATCTATGTTTGTGTGTGGGTAGTACAAATCCCAATCTATGTTGAAAATTAGTTTTGAATCCTAGCGCGATGTTTTTGTATTTTTTATAAGCCATAATTATGTATTTAAGCTAATATTAAGTAAAAATATTATGTTTAATAATATTTATAATAGGCATCGCATAATACACACATCTATGTTTGTGAGCAAGCAGTGAGGGTCCCCACCGATCTTGAAATCTTGTTTTATTTCATGGCACAATGTTTTTGTATTTTACATAATGCATTCATATGTTTTTTAGATAGTAAAAAGTGAAAATTTTGGGATTAAACTATTGAAAAAAAAAAGCTTCACTAATACACACACGTATGTTTGTAAGAAAGCTGTAGGCGTCCGAACCTATTAGGAAATCTCGTTTAATTCCCTGTCTTGATGTTTATGTATTTTACATAAGCCTTTTATGTGTTTGTTTGACCGTATTTTAGAGAAAATATTATGTTAAAGGAATCTGTAAAATATAACACAAGATATACACACACCTATGTTTGTGTGTGGGTAGTACAAATCCCAATCTATGTTGAAAATTAGTTTTGAATCCTAGCGCGATGTTTTTGTATTTTTCATAAGCCATAATTATGTATTTAAGATAATATTAAGTAAAAATATTATGTTTAAAGAATATTTAAAATAGGCATTGCATAATACACACATCTATGTTTGTGAGCAAACAGTGAGGGTCCTTACCGATCTTGAAATCTTGTTTTATTTCATGGCGCAATGTTTTTGTATTTTACTTAATGCATTCATATGTTTTTTAGATCGTAAAAAGTAAAAATTTTGTGATTAAACGATCGGTAAAAACAAGCTTCACATAATACACACACGTATGTTTGTAAGAAAGCTGTAGGCGTCCGAACCTATTAGGAAATCTCGTTTAATTCCCTGTCTTGATGTTTATGTAGTTTACATAAGCCTTGTATGTGTTTGTTTGACCGTATTTTAGAGAAAATATTATGTTAAAGGAATCTGTAAAATATAACACAAGATATACACACACCTATGTTTGTGTGTGGGTAGTACAAATCCCAATCTATGTTGAAAATTAGTTTTGAATCCTAGCGCGATGTTTTTGTATTTTTCATAAGCCATAATTATGTATTTAAGATAATATTAAGTAAAAATATTATGTTTAAAGAATATTTAAAATAGGCATTGCATAATACACACATCTATGTTTGTGAGCAAACAGTGAGGGTCCTTACCGATCTTGAAATCTTGTTTTATTTCATGGCGCAATGTTTTTGTATTTTACTTAATGCATTCATATGTTTTTTAGATCGTAAAAAGTAAAAATTTTGTGATTAAACGATCGGTAAAAACAAGCTTCACATAATACACACACGTATGTTTGTAAGAAAGCTGTAGGCGTCCGAACCTATTAGGAAATCTCGTTTAATTCCCTGTCTTGATGTTTATGTATTTTACATAAGCAATTTATGTGTTTTTTTGACCGTAATTTAGAGAAAATATTATGTTAAAGGAATCTGTAAAATATAACACAAGATATACACACACCTATGTTTGTGTGTGGGTAGTACAAATCCCAATCTATGTTGAAAATTAGTTTTGAATCCTAGCGCGATGTTTTTGTATTTTTCATAAGCCATAATTATGTATTTAAGACAATATAAAGTAAAAATATTATGTTTAAAGAATATTTAAAATAGGCATTGCATAATACACACATCTATGTTTGTGAGCAAACAGTGAGGGTCCTTACCGATCTTGAAATCTTGTTTTATTTCATGGCGCAATGTTTTTGTATTTTACTTAATCCATTCATATGTTTTTAAAATCGTAAAAAGTGAAAATTTTGTGATTAAACGATCGGTAAAAACAAGCTTCACATAATACACACACGTATGTTTGTAAGAAAGCTGTAGGCGTCCGAACCTATTAGGAAATCTCGTTTAATTCCCTGTCTTGATGTTTATGTAGTTTACATAAGCCTTGTATGTGTTTGTTTGACCGTATTTTAGAGAAAATATTATGTTAAAGGAATCTGTAAAATATAACACAAGATATACACACACCTATGTTTGTGTGTGGGTAGTACAAATCCCAATCTATGTTGAAAATTAGTTTTGAATCCTAGCGCGATGTTTTTGTATTTTTCATAAGCCATAATTATGTATTTAAGATAATATTAAGTAAAAATATTATGTTAAAAGAATATTTAAAATAGGAATTGCATAATACACACATCTATGTTTGTGAGCAAGCAGTGAGGGTCCCCACCGATCTTGAAATCTTGTTTTATTTCATGGCGCAATGTTTTTGTATTTTACTTAATCCATTCATATGTTTTTTAGATCGTAAAAAGTGAAAATTTTGTGATTAAACGATCGGTAAAAACAAGCTTCACATAATACACACACGTATGTTTGTAACAAAGCTGTAGGCGTCCGAACCTATTAGGAAATCTCGTTTAATTCCCTGTCTTGATGTTTATGTATTTTACATAAGCAATTTATGTGTTTTTTTGACCGTAATTTAGAGAAAATATTATGTTAAAGGAATCTGTAAAATATAACACAAGATATACACACACCTATGTTTGTGTGTGGGTAGTACAAATCCCAATCTATGTTGAAAATTAGTTTTGAATCCTAGCGCGATGTTTTTGTATTTTTTATAAGCCATAATTATGTATTTAAGCTAATATTAAGTAAAAATATTATGTTTAATAATATTTATAATAGGCATCGCATAATACACACATCTATGTTTGTGAGCAAGCAGTGAGGGTCCCCACCGATCTTGAAATCTTGTTTTATTTCATGGTGCCATGTTTTTGTATTTTACATAATGAATTCATATGTTTTTTAGATAGTAAAAAGTAAAAATGTTGTGATTAAAGGATCGGTAAAAACAAGCTTCACATAATACACACACGTATGTTTGTAAAAAAGCTGTAGGCGTCCGAACCTATTAGGAAATCTCGTTTAATTCCCTGTCTTGATGTTTATGTATTTTACATAAGCCTTGTATGTGTTTGTTTGACCGTATTTTAGAGAAAATATTATGTTAAAGGAATCTGTAAAATATAACACAAGATATACACACACCTATGTTTGTGTGTGGGTAGTACAAATCCCAATCTATGTTGAAAATTAGTTTTGAATCCTAGCGCGATGTTTTTGTATTTTTCATAAGCCATAATTATGTATTTAAGATAATATTAAGTAAAAATATTATGTTAAAAGAATATTTAAAATAGGAATTGCATAATACACACATCTATGTTTGTGAGCAAGCAGTGAGGGTCCCCACCGATCTTGAAATCTTGTTTTATTTCATGGCGCAATGTTTTTGTATTTTACTTAATCCATTCATATGTTTTTTAGATCGTAAAAAGTGAAAATTTTGTGATTAAACGATCGGTAAAAACAAGCTTCACATAATACACACACGTATGTTTGTAACAAAGCTGTAGGCGTCCGAACCTATTAGGAAATCTCGTTTAATTCCCTGTCTTGATGTTTATGTATTTTACATAAGCAATTTATGTGTTTTTTTGACCGTAATTTAGAGAAATTATTATGTTAAAGGAATCTGTAAAATATAACACAAGATATACACACACCTATGTTTGTGTGTGGGTAGTACAAATCCCAATCTATGTTGAAAATTAGTTTTGAATCCTAGCGCGATGTTTTTGTATTTTTTATAAGCCATAATTATGTATTTAAGCTAATATTAAGTAAAAATATTATGTTTAATAATATTTATAATAGGCATCGCATAATACACACATCTATGTTTGTGAGCAAACAGTGAGGGTCCCCACCGATCTTGAAATCTTGTTTTATTTCATGGTGCCATGTTTTTGTATTTTACATAATGCATTCATATGTTTTTTAGATAGTAAAAAGTGAAAATGTTGTGATTAAAGGATCGGTAAAAACAAGCTTCACATAATACACACACGTATGTTTGTAAAAAAGCTGTAGGCGTCCGAACCTATTAGGAAATCTCGTTTAATTCCCTGTCTTGATGTTTATGTATTTTACATAAGCCTTGTATGTGTTTGTTTGACCGTATTTTAGAGAAAATATTATGTTAAAGGAATCTGTAAAATATAACACAAGATATACACACACCTATGTTTGTGTGTGGGTAGTACAAATCCCAATCTATGTTGAAAATTAGTTTTGAATCCTAGCGCGATGTTTTTGTATTTTTCATAAGCCATAATTATGTATTTAAGATAATATTAAGTAAAAATATTATGTTTAAAGAATATTTAAAATAGGCATTGCATAATACACACATCTATGTTTGTGAGCAAACAGTGAGGGTCCTTACCGATCTTGAAATCTTGTTTTATTTCATGGCGCAATGTTTTTGTATTTTACTTAATGCATTCATATGTTTTTTAGATCGTAAAAAGTAAAAATTTTGTGATTAAACGATCGGTAAAAACAAGCTTCACACAATACACACACGTATGTTTGTAAGAAAGCTGTAGGCGTCCGAACCTATTAGGAAATCTCGTTTAATTCCCTGTCTTGATGTTTATGTATTTTACATAAGCAATTTATGTGTTTTTTTGACCGTAATTTAGAGAAAATATTATGTTAAAGGAATCTGTAAAATATAACACAAGATATACACACACCTATGTTTGTGTGTGGGTAGTACAAATCCCAATCTATGTTGAAAATTAGTTTTGAATCCTAGCGCGATGTTTTTGTATTTTTCATAAGCCATAATTATGTATTTAAGACAATATTAAGTAAAAATATTATGTTTAAAGAATATTTAAAATAGGAATTGCATAATACACACATCTATGTTTGTGAGCAAACAGTGAGGGTCCTCACCGATCTTGAAATCTTGTTTTATTTCATGGCGCAATGTTTTTGTATTTTACTTAATCCATTTATATGTTTTTTAGATCGTAAAAAGTGAAAATTTTGTGATTAAACGATCGGTAAAAACAAGCTTCACATAATACACACACGTATGTTTGTAAAAAAGTTGTAGGCGTCCGAACCTATTAGGAAATCTCGTTTAATTCCCTGTCTTGGTGTTTATGTATTTTACATAAGCCTTGTATGTGTTTGTTTGACCGTATTTTAGAGAAAATATTATGTTAAAGGAATCTGTAAAATATAACACAAGATATACACACACCTATGTTTGTGTGTGGGTAGTACAAATCCCAATCTATGTTGAAAATTAGTTTTGAATCCTAGCGCGATGTTTTTGTATTTTTCATAAGCCATAATTATGTATTTAAGATAATATTAAGTAAAAATATTATGTTAAAAGAATATTTAAAATAGGAATTGCATAATACACACATCTATGTTTGTGAGCAAGCAGTGAGGGTCCCCACCGATCTTGAAATCTTGTTTTATTTCATGGCGCAATGTTTTTGTATTTTACTTAATCCATTCATATGTTTTTTAGATCGTAAAAAGTGAAAATTTTGTGATTAAACGATCGGTAAAAACAAGCTTCACATAATACACACACGTATGTTTGTAACAAAGCTGTAGGCGTCCGAACCTATTAGGAAATCTCGTTTAATTCCCTGTCTTGATGTTTATGTATTTTACATAAGCAATTTATGTGTTTTTTTGACCGTAATTTAGAGAAAATATTATGTTAAAGGAATCTGTAAAATATAACACAAGATATACACACACCTATGTTTGTGTGTGGGTAGTACAAATCCCAATCTATGTTGAAAATTAGTTTTGAATCCTAGCGCGATGTTTTTGTATTTTTTATAAGCCATAATTATGTATTTAAGCTAATATTAAGTAAAAATATTATGTTTAATAATATTTATAATAGGCATCGCATAATACACACATCTATGTTTGTGAGCAAGCAGTGAGGGTCCCCACCGATCTTGAAATCTTGTTTTATTTCATGGTGCCATGTTTTTGTATTTTACATAATGCATTCATATGTTTTTTAGATAGTAAAAAGTGAAAATGTTGTGATTAAAGGATCGGTAAAAACAAGCTTCACATAATACACACACGTATGTTTGTAAAAAAGCTGTAGGCGTCCGAACCTATTAGGAAATCTCGTTTAATTCCCTGTCTTGATGTTTATGTATTTTACATAAGCCTTGTATGTGTTTGTTTGACCGTATTTTAGAGAAAATATTATGTTAAAGGAATCTGTAAAATATAACACAAGATATACACACACCTATGTTTGTGTGTGGGTAGTACAAATCCCAATCTATGTTGAAAATTAGTTTTGAATCCTAGCGCGATGTTTTTGTATTTTTTATAAGACATAATTATGTATTTAAGCTAATATTAAGTAAAAATATTATGTTTAATAATATTTATAATAGGCATCGCATAATACACACATCTATGTTTGTGAGCAAGCAGTGAGGGTCCCCACCGATCTTGAAATCTTGTTTTATTTCATGGCACAATGTTTTTGTATTTTACATAATGCATTCATATGTTTTTTAGATAGTAAAAAGTGAAAATTTTGGGATTAAACTATTGAAAAAAAAAAGCTTCACTAATACACACACGTATGTTTGTAAGAAAGCTGTAGGCGTCCGAACCTATTAGGAAATCTCGTTTAATTCCCTGTCTTGATGTTTATGTATTTTACATAAGCCTTTTATGTGTTTGTTTGACCGTATTTTAGAGAAAATATTATGTTAAAGGAATCTGTAAAATATAACACAAGATATACACACACCTATGTTTGTGTGTGGGTAGTACAAATCCCAATCTATGTTGAAAATTAGTTTTGAATCCTAGCGCGATGTTTTTGTATTTTTCATAAGCCATAATTATGTATTTAAGATAATATTAAGTAAAAATATTATGTTTAAAGAATATTTAAAATAGGCATTGCATAATACACACATCTATGTTTGTGAGCAAACAGTGAGGGTCCTTACCGATCTTGAAATCTTGTTTTATTTCATGGCGCAATGTTTTTGTATTTTGCTTAATGCATTCATATGTTTTTTAGATCGTAAAAAGTAAAAATTTTGTGATTAAACGATCGGTAAAAACAAGCTTCACATAATACACACACGTATGTTTGTAAGAAAGCTGTAGGCGTCCGAACCTATTAGGAAATCTCGTTTAATTCCCTGTCTTGATGTTTATGTATTTTACATAAGCAATTTATGTGTTTTTTTGACCGTAATTTAGAGAAAATATTATGTTAAAGGAATCTGTAAAATATAACACAAGATATACACACACCTATGTTTGTGTGTGGGTAGTACAAATCCCAATCTATGTTGAAAATTAGTTTTGAATCCTAGCGCGATGTTTTTGTATTTTTCATAAGCCATAATTATGTATTTAAGACAATATTAAGTAAAAATATTATGTTTAAAGAATATTTAAAATAGGCATTGCATAATACACACATCTATGTTTGTGAGCAAACAGTGAGGGTCCTTACCGATCTTGAAATCTTGTTTTATTTCATGGCGCAATGTTTTTGTATTTTACTTAATCCATTCATGTGTTTTTAAAATCGTAAAAAGTGAAAATTTTGTGATTAAACGATCGGTAAAAACAAGCTTCACATAATACACACACGTATGTTTGTAAGAAAGCTGTAGGCGTCCGAACCTATTAGGAAATCTCGTTTAATTCCCTGTCTTGATGTTTATGTATTTTACATAAGCCTTGTATGTGTTTGTTTGACCGTATTTTAGAGAAAATATTATGTTAAAGGAATCTGTAAAATATAACACAAGATATACACACACCTATGTTTGTGTGTGGGTAGTACAAATCCCAATCTATGTTGAAAATTAGTTTTGAATCCTAGCGCGATGTTTTTGTATTTTTCATAAGCCATAATTATGTATTTAAGATAATATTAAGTAAAAATATTATGTTAAAAGAATATTTAAAATAGGAATTGCATAATACACACATCTATGTTTGTGAGCAAGCAGTGAGGGTCCCCACCGATCTTGAAATCTTGTTTTATTTCATGGCGCGATGTTTTTGTATTTTACTTAATCCATTCATATGTTTTTTAGATCGTAAAAAGTGAAAATTTTGTGATTAAACGATCGGTAAAAACAAGCTTCACATAATACACACACGTATGTTTGTAACAAAGCTGTAGGCGTCCGAACCTATTAGGAAATCTCGTTTAATTCCCTGTCTTGATGTTTATGTATTTTACATAAGCAATTTATGTGTTTGTTTGACCGTATTTTAGAGAAAATATTATATTAAAGGAATCTGTAAAATATAACACAAGATATACACACACCTATGTTTGTGTGTGGGTAGTACAAATCCCAATCTATGTTGAAAATTAGTTTTGAATCCTAGCGCGATGTTTTTGTATTTTTTATAAGCCATAATTATGTATTTAAGCTAATATTAAGTAAAAATATTATGTTTAATAATATTTATAATAGGCATCGCATAATACACACATCTATGTTTGTGAGCAAGCAGTGAGGGTCCCCACCGATCTTGAAATCTTGTTTTATTTCATAACACAATGTTTTTGTATTTTACATAATGCATTCATATGTTTTTTAGATCGTATAAAGTAAAAATTTTGTAATTAAACGATCGGTAAAAACAAGCTTCACATAATACACACACGTATGTTTGTAACACAGCTGAAGGCGTACGAACCTATTAGGAAATCTCGTTTAATTCCCTGTCTTGATGTTTATGTATTTTACATAAGCCTTTTATGTGTTTGTTTGACCGTATTTTAGAGAAAATATTATGTTAAAGGAATCTGTAAAATATAACACAAGATATACACACACCTATGTTTGTGTGTGGGTAGTACAAATCCCAATCTATGTTGAAAATTAGTTTTGAATCCTAGCGCGATGTTTTTGTATTTTTCATAAGCCATAATTATGTATTTAAGATAATATTAAGTAAAAATATTATGTTAAAAGAATATTTAAAATAGGAATTGCATAATACACACATCTATGTTTGTGAGCAAGCAGTGAGGGTCCCCACCGATCTTGAAATCTTGTTTTATTTCATGGCGCAATGTTTTTGTATTTTACTTAATCCATTCATATGTTTTTTAGATCGTAAAAAGTGAAAATTTTGTGATTAAACGATCGGTAAAAACAAGCTTCACATAATACACACACGTATGTTTGTAACAAAGCTGTAGGCGTCCGAACCTATTAGGAAATCTCGTTTAATTCCCTGTCTTGATGTTTATGTATTTTACATAAGCAATTTATGTGTTTTTTTGACCGTAATTTAGAGAAAATATTATGTTAAAGGAATCTGTAAAATATAACACAAGATATACACACACCTATGTTTGTGTGTGGGTAGTACAAATCCCAATCTATGTTGAAAATTAGTTTTGAATCCTAGCGCGATGTTTTTGTATTTTTTATAAGCCATATTTATGTATTTAAGCTAATATTAAGTAAAAATATTATGTTTAATAATATTTATAATAGGCATCGCATAATACACACATCTATGTTTGTGAGCAAGCAGTGAGGGTCCCCACCGATCTTGAAATCTTGTTTTATTTCATGGTGCCATGTTTTTGTATTTTACATAATGCATTCATATGTTTTTTAGATAGTAAAAAGTGAAAATGTTGTGATTAAAGGATCGGTAAAAACAAGCTTCACATAATACACACACGTATGTTTGTAAAAAAGCTGTAGGCGTCCGAACCTATTAGGAAATCTCGTTTAATTCCCTGTCTTGATGTTTATGTATTTTACATAAGCCTTGTATGTGTTTGTTTGACCGTATTTTAGAGAAAATATTATGTTAAAGGAATCTGTAAAATATAACACAAGATATACACACACCTATGTTTGTGTGTGGGTAGTACAAATCCCAATCTATGTTGAAAATTAGTTTTGAATCCTAGCGCGATGTTTTTGTATTTTTTATAAGCCATAATTATGTATTTAAGCTAATATTAAGTAAAAATATTATGTTTAATAATATTTATAATAGGCATCGCATAATACACACATCTATGTTTGTGAGCAAGCAGTGAGGGTCCCCACCGATCTTGAAATCTTGTTTTATTTCATGGCACAATGTTTTTGTATTTTACATAATGCATTCATATGTTTTTTAGATAGTAAAAAGTGAAAATTTTGGGATTAAACTATTGAAAAAAAAAAGCTTCACTAATACACACACGTATGTTTGTAAGAAAGCTGTAGGCGTCCGAACCTATTAGGAAATCTCGTTTAATTCCCTGTCTTAATGTTTATGTATTTTACATAAGCCTTTTATGTGTTTGTTTGACCGTATTTTAGAGAAAATATTATGTTAAAGGAATCTGTAAAATATAACACAAGATATACACACACCTATGTTTGTGTGTGGGTAGTACAAATCCCAATCTATGTTGAAAATTAGTTTTGAATCCTAGCGCGATGTTTTTGTATTTTTCATAAGCCATAATTATGTATTTAAGATAATATTAAGTAAAAATATTATGTTTAAAGAATATTTAAAATAGGCATTGCATAATACACACATCTATGTTTGTGAGCAAACAGTGAGGGTCCTTACCGATCTTGAAATCTTGTTTTATTTCATGGCGCAATGTTTTTGTATTTTACTTAATGCATTCATATGTTTTTTAGATCGTAAAAAGTAAAAATTTTGTGATTAAACGATCGGTAAAAACAAGCTTCACATAATACACACACGTATGTTTGTAAGAAAGCTGTAGGCGTCCGAACCTATTAGGAAATCTCGTTTAATTCCCTGTCTTGATGTTTATGTATTTTACATAAGCAATTTATGTGTTTTTTTGACCGTAATTTAGAGAAAATATTATGTTAAAGGAATCTGTAAAATATAACACAAGATATACACACACCTATGTTTGTGTGTGGGTAGTACAAATCCCAATCTATGTTGAAAATTAGTTTTGAATCCTAGCGCGATGTTTTTGTATTTTTCATAAGCCATAATTATGTATTTAAGACAATATTAAGTAAAAATATTATGTTTAAAGAATATTTAAAATAGGCATTGCATAATACACACATCTATGTTTGTGAGCAAACAGTGAGGGTCCTTACCGATCTTGAAATCTTGTTTTATTTCATGGCGCAATGTTTTTGTATTTTACTTAATGCATTCATATGTTTTTTAGATCGTAAAAAGTAAAAATTTTGTGATTAAACGATCGGTAAAAACAAGCTTCACATAATACACACACGTATGTTTGTAAGAAAGCTGTAGGCGTCCGAACCTATTAGGAAATCTCGTTTAATTCCCTGTCTTGATGTTTATGTATTTTACATAAGCCTTGTATGTGTTTGTTTGACCGTAATTTAGAGAAAATATTATGTTAAAGGAATCTGTAAAATATAACACAAGATATACACACACCTATGTTTGTGTGTGGGTAGTACAAATCCCAATCTATGTTGAAAATTAGTTTTGAATCCTAGCGCGATGTTTTTGTATTTTTCATAAGCCATAATTATGTATTTAAGATAATATTAAGTAAAAATATTATGTTTAAAGAATATTTAAAATAGGCATTGCATAATACACACATCTATGTTTGTGAGCAAACAGTGAGGGTCCTTACCGATCTTGAAATCTTGTTTTATTTCATGGCGCAATGTTTTTGTATTTTACTTAATGCATTCATATGTTTTTTAGATCGTAAAAAGTAAAAATTTTGTGATTAAACGATCGGTAAAAACAAGCTTCACATAATACACACACGTATGTTTGTAAGAAAGCTGTAGGCGTCCGAACCTATTAGGAAATCTCGTTTAATTCCCTGTCTTGATGTTTATGTATTTTACATAAGCAATTTATGTGTTTTTTTGACCGTAATTTAGAGAAAATATTATGTTAAAGGAATCTGTAAAATATAACACAAGATATACACACACCTATGTTTGTGTGTGGGTAGTACAAATCCCAATCTATGTTGAAAATTAGTTTTGAATCCTAGCGCGATGTTTTTGTATTTTTCATAAGCCATAATTATGTATTTAAGACAATATTAAGTAAAAATATTTTGTTTAAAGAATATTTAAAATAGGCATTGCATAATACACACATCTATGTTTGTGAGCAAACAGTGAGGGTCCCCACCGATCTTGAAATCTTGTTTTATTTCATGGTGCCATGTTTTTGTATTTTACATAATGCATTCATATGTTTTTTAGATACTAAAAAGTGAAAATTTTGTGATTAAACGATCGGTAAAAACAAGCTTCACATAATACACACACGTATGTTTGTAAAAAAGCTGTAGGCGTCCGAACCTATTAGGAAATCTCGTTTAATTCCCTGTCTTGATGTTTATGTATTTTACATAAGCCTTGTATGTGTTTGTTTGACCGTATTTTAGAGAAAATATTATGTTAAAGGAATCTGTAAAATATAACACAAGATATACACACACCTATGTTTGTGTGTGGGTAGTACAAATTTCAATCTATGTTGAAAATTAGTTTTGAATCCTAGCGCGATGTTTTTGTATTCTTCATAAGCCATAATTATGTATTTAAGATAATATTAAGTAAAAATATTATGTTAAAAGAATATTTAAAATAGGAATTGCATAATACACACATCTATGTTTGTGAGCAAGCAGTGAGGGTCCCCACCGATCTTGAAATCTTGTTTTATTTCATGGCGCAATGTTTTTGTATTTTACTTAATCCATTCATATGTTTTTTAGATCGTAAAAAGTGAAAATTTTGTGATTAAACGATCGGTAAAAACAAGCTTCACATAATACACACACGTATGTTTGTAACAAAGCTGTAGGCGTCCGAACCTATTAGGAAATCTCGTTTAATTCCCTGTCTTGATGTTTATGTATTTTACATAAGCCTTGTATGTGTTTGTTTGACCGTATTTTAGAGAAAATATTATGTTAAAGGAATCTGTAAAATATAACACAAGATATACACACACCTATGTTTGTGTGTGGGTAGTACAAATCCCAATCTATGTTGAAAATTAGTTTTGAATCCTAGCGCGATGTTTTTGTATTTTTTATAAGCCATATTTATGTATTTAAGCTAATATTAAGTAAAAATATTATGTTTAATAATATTTATAATAGGCATCGCATAATACACACATCTATGTTTGTGAGCAAGCAGTGAGGGTCCCCACCGATCTTGAAATCTTGTTTTATTTCATGGTGCCATGTTTTTGTATTTTACATAATGCATTCATATGTTTTTTAGATAGTAAAAAGTGAAAATGTTGTGATTAAAGGATCGGTAAAAACAAGCTTCACATAATACACACACGTATGTTTGTAAAAAAGCTGTAGGCGTCCGAACCTATTAGGAAATCTCTTTTAATATCCTGTCTTGATGTTTATGTATTTTACATAAGCCTTGTATGTGTTTGTTTGACCGTATTTTAGAGAAAATATTATGTTAAAGGAATCTGTAAAATATAACACAAGATATACACACACCTATGTTTGTGTGTGGGTAGTACAAATCCCAATCTATGTTGAAAATTAGTTTTGAATCCTAGCGCGATGTTTTTGTATTTTTCATAAGCCATAATTATGTATTTAAGATAATATTAAGTAAAAATATTATGTTTAAAGAATATTTAAAATAGGCATTGCATAATACACACATCTATGTTTGTGAGCAAACAGTGAGGGTCCTTACCGATCTTGAAATCTTGTTTTATTTCATGGCGCAATGTTTTTGTATTTTACTTAATGCATTCATATGTTTTTTAGATCGTAAAAAGTAAAAATTTTGTGATTAAACGATCGGTAAAAACAAGCTTCACATAATACACACACGTATGTTTGTAAGAAAGCTGTAGGCGTCCGAACCTATTAGGAAATCTCGTTTAATTCCCTGTCTTGATGTTTATGTATTTTACATAAGCAATTTATGTGTTTTTTTGACCGTAATTTAGAGAAAATATTATGTTAAAGGAATCTGTAAAATATAACACAAGATATACACACACCTATGTTTGTGTGTGGGTAGTACAAATCCCAATCTATGTTGAAAATTAGTTTTGAATCCTAGCGCGATGTTTTTGTATTTTTCATAAGCCATAATTATGTATTTAAGACAATATTAAGTAAAAATATTATGTTTAAAGAATATTTAAAATAGGCATTGCATAATACACACATCTATGTTTGTGAGCAAACAGTGAGGGTCCTTACCGATCTTGAAATCTTGTTTTATTTCATGGCGCAATGTTTTTGTATTTTACTTAATCCATTCATATGTTTTTAAAATCGTAAAAAGTGAAAATTTTGTGATTAAACGATCGGTAAAAACAAGCTTCACATAATACACACACGTATGTTTGTAAGAAAGCTGTAGGCGTCCGAACCTATTAGGAAATCTCGTTTAATTCCCTGTCTTGATGTTTATGTATTTTACATAAGCCTTGTATGTGTTTGTTTGACCGTAATTTATAGAAAATATTATGTTAAAGGAATCTGTAAAATATAACACAAGATATACACACACCTATGTTTGTGTGTGGGTAGTACAAATCCCAATCTATGTTGAAAATTAGTTTTGAATCCTAGCGCGATGTTTTTGTATTTTTCATAAGCCATAAATAATTATGAATTTAAGATACTATTAGGTAAATATTATTTTTAAAGAAAAATTTAAAATAGGCATCGCATAATACACACATTTATGTTTGTAAGCAAGCAGTGAGGGTCCCCACCGATCTTGAAATCTTGTTCTATTACATGGCGCAATGTTTTTGTATTTTACATAATGCATTCAATTTTTTTTAGATAGTAAAAAGTGAAAATGTTGTGATTAAACGATCGGTAAAAAAAAGCTTCACATAATACACACACGTATGTTTGTAACAAAGCTGTAGGCGTCCGAACCTATTAGGAAATCTCGTTTAATTCCCTGTCTTGATGTTTATGTATTTTACATAAGCCTTGTATGTGTTTGTTTGACCGTATTTTAGAGAAAATATTATGTTAAAGGAATCTGTAAAATATAACACAAGATATACACACACCTATGTTTGTGTGTGGGTAGTACAAATCCCAATCTATGTTGAAAATTAGTTTTGAATCCTAGCGCGATGTTTTTGTATTTTTTATAAGCCATAATTATGTATTTAAGCTAATATTAAGTAAAAATATTATGTTTAATAATATTTATAATAGGCATCGCATAATACACACATCTATGTTTGTGAGCAAGCAGTGAGGGTCCCCACCGATCTTGAAATCTTGTTTTATTTCATAACACAATGTTTTTGTATTTTACATAATGCATTCATATGTTTTTTAGATCGTAAAAAGTAAAAATTTTGTGATTAAACGATCGGTAAAAACAAGCTTCACATAATACACACACGTATGTTTGTAACACAGCTGAAGGCGTACGAACCTATTAGGAAATCTCGTTTAATTCCCTGTCTTGATGTTTATGTATTTTACATAAGCCTTTTATGTGTTTGTTTGACCGTATTTTAGAGAAAATATTATGTTAAAGGAATCTGTAAAATATAACACAAGATATACACACACCTATGTTTGTGTGTGGGTAGTACAAATCCCAATCTATGTTGAAAATTAGTTTTGAATCCTAGCGCGATGTTTTTGTATTTTTCATAAGCCATAATTATGTATTTAAGATAATATTAAGTAAAAATATTATGTTTAAAGAATATTTAAAATAGGCATTGCATAATACACACATCTATGTTTGTGAGCAAACAGTGAGGGTCCTTACCGATCTTGAAATCTTGTTTTATTTCATGGCGCAATGTTTTTGTATTTTACTTAATGCATTCATATTTTTTTTAGATCGTAAAAAGTAAAAATTTTGTGATTAAACGATCGGTAAAAACAAGCTTCACATAATACACACACGTATGTTTGTAAGAAAGCTGTAGGCGTCCGAACCTATTAGGAAATCTCGTTTAATTCCCTGTCTTGATGTTTATGTATTTTACATAAGCAATTTATGTGTTTTTTTGACCGTAATTTAGAGAAAATATTATGTTAAAGGAATCTGTAAAATATAACACAAGATATACACACACCTATGTTTGTGTGTGGGTAGTACAAATCCCAATCTATGTTGAAAATTAGTTTTGAATCCTAGCGCGATGTTTTTGTATTTTTCATAAGCCATAATTATGTATTTAAGACAATATTAAGTAAAAATATTATGTTTAAACAATATTTAAAATAGGCATTGCATAATACACACATCTATGTTTGTGAGCAAACAGTGAGGGTCCTTACCGATCTTGAAATCTTGTTTTATTTCATGGCGCAATGTTTTTGTATTTTACTTAATCCATTCATATGTTTTTTAGATAGTAAAAAGTGAAAATTTTGTGATTAAAGGATCGGCAAAAACAAGCTTCACATAATACACACACGTATGTTTGTAAAAAAGCTGTAGGCGTCCGAACCTATTAGGAAATCTCGTTTAATTCCCTGTCTTGATGTTTATGTATTTTACATAAGCCTTGTATGTGTTTTTTTGACCGTATTTTAGAGAAAATATTATGTTAAAGGAATCTGTAAAATATAACACAAGATATACACACACCTATGTTTGTGTGTGGGTAGTACAAATCCCAATCTATGTTGAAAATTAGTTTTGAATCCTAGCGCGATGTTTTTGTATTTTTCATAAGCCATAATTATGTATTTAAGCTAATATTAAGTAAAAATATTATGTTTAATAATATTTATAATAGGCATCGCATAATACACACATCTATGTTTGTGAGCAAGCAGTGAGGGTCCCCACCGATCTTGAAATCTTGTTTTATTTCATGGCACAATGTTTTTGTATTTTACTTAATGCATTCATATGTTTTTTAGATAGTAAAAAGTGAAAATTTTGGGATTAAACTATTGAAAAAAAAAAGCTTCACTTAATACACACACGTATGTTTGTAAGAAAGCTGTAGGCGTCCGAACCTATTAGGAAATCTCGTTTAATTCCCTGTCTAGATGTTTATGTATTTTACATAAGCCTTTTATGTGTTTGTTTGACCGTATTTTAGAGAAAATATTATGTTAAAGGAATCTGTAAAATATAACACAAGATATACACACACCTATGTTTGTGTGTGGGTAGTACAAATCCCAATCTATGTTGAAAATTGGTTTTGAATCCTAGCGCGATGTTTTTGTATTTTTCATAAGCCATAATTATGTATTTAAGATAATATTAAGTAAAAATATTATGTTTAAAGAATATTTAAAATAGGCATCGCATAATACACACATCTATGTTTGTGAGCAAACAGTGAGGGTCCTTACCGATCTTGAAATCTTGTTTTATTTCATGGCGCAATGTTTTTGTATTTTACTTAATGCATTCATATGTTTTTTAGATCGTAAAAAGTAAAAATTTTGTGATTAAACGATCGGTAAAAACAAGCTTCACATAATACACACACGTATGTTTGTAAGAAAGCTGTAGGCGTCCGAACCTATTAGGAAATCTCGTTTAATTCCCTGTCTTGATGTTTATGTATTTTACATAAGCAATTTATGTTTTTTTTTGACCGTAATTTAGAGAAAATATTATGTTAAAGGAATCTGTAAAATATAACACAAGATATACACACACCTATGTTTGTGTGTGGGTAGTACAAATCCCAATCTATGTTGAAAATTAGTTTTGAATCCTAGCGCGATGTTTTTGTATTTTTCATAAGCCATAAATAATTATGAATTTAAGATACTATTAAGTAAATATTATTTTTAAAGAAAAATTTAAAATAGGCATCGCATAATACACACATTTATGTTTGTAAGCAAGCAGTGAGGATCCCCACCGATCTTGAAATCTTGTTTTATTTCATGGCGCAATGTTTTTGTATTTTACATAATGCATTCAATTTTTTTTAGATAGTAAAAAGTGAAAATGTTGTGATTAAACGATCGGTAAAAAAAAGCTTCACATAATACACACACGTATGTTTGTAACAAAGCTGTAGGCGTCCGAACCTATTAGGAAATCTCGTTTATTTCCCTGTCTTAATGTTTATGTATTTTACATAAGCCTTGTATGTGTTTGTTTGACCGTATTTTAGAGAAAATATTATGTTAAAGGAATCTGTAAAATATAACACAAGATATACACACACCTATGTTTGTGTGTGGGTAGTACAAATCCCAATCTATGTTGAAAATTAGTTTTGAATCCTAGCGCGATGTTTTTGTATTTTTTATAAGCCATAATTATGTATTTAAGCTAATATTAAGTAAAAATATTATGTTTAATAATATTTATAATAGGCATCGCATAATACACACATCTATGTTTGTGAGCAAGCAGTGAGGGTCCCCACCGATCTTGAAATCTTGTTTTATTTAATGGCACAATGTTTTTGTATTTTACATAATGCATTCATATGTTTTTTAGATAGTAAAAAGTGAAAATTTTGGGATTAAACTATTGAAAAAAAAAAGCTTCACTAATACACACACGTATGTTTGTAAGAAAGCTGTAGGCGTCCGAACCTATTAGGAAATCTCGTTTAATTCCCTGTCTTGATGTTTATGTATTTTACATAAGCCTTTTATGTGTTTGTTTGACCGTATTTTAGAGAAAATATTATGTTAAAGGAATCTGTAAAATATAACACAAGATATACACACACCTATGTTTGTGTGTGGGTAGTACAAATCCCAATCTATGTTGAAAATTAGTTTTGAATCCTAGCGCGATGTTTTTGTATTTTTCATAAGCCATAATTATGTATTTAAGATAATATTAAGTAAAAATATTATGTTTAAAGAATATTTAAAATAGGCATTGCATAATACACACATCTATGTTTGTGAGCAAACAGTGAGGGTCCTTACCGATCTTGAAATCTTGTTTTATTTCATGGCGCAATGTTTTTGTATTTAACGTAATGCATTCATATGTTTTTAAAATCGTAAAAAGTGAAAATTTTGTGATTAAACGATCGGTAAAAACAAGCTTCACATAATACACACACGTATGTTTGTAAGAAAGCTGTAGGCGTCCGAACCTATTAGGAAATCTCGTTTAATTCCCTGTCTTGATGTTTATGTATTTTACATAAGCAATTTATGTGTTTTTTTGACCGTAATTTAGAGAAAATATTATGTTAAAGGAATCTGTAAAATATAACACAAGATATACACACACCTATGTTTGTGTGTGGGTAGTACAAATCCCAATCTATGTTGAAAATTAGTTTTGAATCCTAGCGCGATGTTTTTGTATTTTTCATAAGCCATAATTATGTATTTAAGACAATATTAAGTAAAAATATTATGTTTAAAGAATATTTAAAATAGGCATTGCATAATACACACATCTATGTTTGTGAGCAAACAGTGAGGGTCCTTACCGATCTTGAAATCTTGTTTTATTTCATGGCGCAATGTTTTTGTATTTTACTTAATCCATTCATATGTTTTTAAAATCGTAAAAAGTGAAAATTTTGTGATTAAACGATCGGTAAAAACAAGCTTCACATAATACACACACGTATGTTTGTAAGAAAGCTGTAGGCGTCCGAACCTATTAGGAAATCTCGTTTAATTCCCTGTCTTGATGTTTATGTATTTTACATAAGCCTTGTATGTGTTTGTTTGACCGTATTTTAGAGAAAATATTATGTTAAAGGAATCTGTAAAATATAACACAAGATATACACACACCTATGTTTGTGTGTGGGTAGTACAAATCCCAATCTATGTTGAAAATTAGTTTTGAATCCTAGCGCGATGTTTTTGTATTTTTCATAAGCCATAATTATGTATTTAAGATAATATTAAGTAAAAATATTATGTTAAAAGAATATTTAAAATAGGAATTGCATAATACACACATCTATGTTTGTGAGCAAGCAGTGAGGGTCCCCACCGATCTTGAAATCTTGTTTTATTTCATGGCGCAATGTTTTTGTATTTTACTTAATCCATTCATATGTTTTTTAGATCGTAAAAAGTGAAAATTTTGTGATTAAACGATCGGTAAAAACAAGCTTCACATAATACACACACGTATGTTTGTAACAAAGCTGTAGGCGTCCGAACCTATTAGGAAATCTCGTTTAATTCCCTGTCTTGATGTTTATGTATTTTACATAAGCAATTTATGTGTTTTTTTGACCGTAATTTAGAGAAAATATTATGTTAAAGGAATCTGTAAAATATAACACAAGATATACACACACCTATGTTTGTGTGTGGGTAGTACAAATCCCAATCTATGTTGAAAATTAGTTTTGAATCCTAGCGCGATGTTTTTGTATTTTTTATAAGCCATAATTATGTATTTAAGCTAATATTAAGTAAAAATATTATGTTTAATAATATTTATAATAGGCATCGCATAATACACACATCTATGTTTGTGAGCAAGCAGTGAGGGTCCCCACCGATCTTGAAATCTTGTTTTATTTCATGGTGCCATGTTTTTGTATTTTACATAATGCATTCATATGTTTTTTAGATAGTAAAAAGTGAAAATGTTGTGATTAAAGGATCGGTAAAAACAAGCTTCACATAATACACACACGTATGTTTGTAAAAAAGCTGTAGGCGTCCGAACCTATTAGGAAATCTCGTTTAATTCCCTGTCTTGATGTTTATGTATTTTACATAAGCCTTTTATGTGTTTGTTTGACCGTATTTTAGAGAAAATATTATGTTAAAGGAATCTGTAAAATATAACACAAGATATACACACACCTATGTTTGTGTGTGGGTAGTACAAATCCCAATCTATGTTGAAAATTAGTTTTGAATCCTAGCGCGATGTTTTTGTATTTTTCATAAGCCATAATTATGTATTTAAGACAATATTAAGTAAAAATATTATGTTTAAACAATATTTAAAATAGGCATTGCATAATACACACATCTATGTTTGTGAGCAAACAGTGAGGGTCCTTACCGATCTTGAAATCTTGTTTTATTTCATGGCGCAATGTTTTTGTATTTTACTTAATCCATTCATATGTTTTTTAGATAGTAAAAAGTGAAAATTTTGTGATTAAAGGATCGGCAAAAACAAGCTTCACATAATACACACACGTATGTTTGTAAAAAAGCTGTAGGCGTCCGAACCTATTAGGAAATCTCGTTTAATTCCCTGTCTTGATGTTTATGTATTTTACATAAGCCTTGTATGTGTTTTTTTGACCGTATTTTAGAGAAAATATTATGTTAAAGGAATCTGTAAAATATAACACAAGATATACACACACCTATGTTTGTGTGTGGGTAGTACAAATCCCAATCTATGTTGAAAATTAGTTTTGAATCCTAGCGCGATGTTTTTGTATTTTTCATAAGCCATAATTATGTATTTAAGCTAATATTAAGTAAAAATATTATGTTTAATAATATTTATAATAGGCATCGCATAATACACACATCTATGTTTGTGAGCAAGCAGTGAGGGTCCCCACCGATCTTGAAATCTTGTTTTATTTCATGGCACAATGTTTTTGTATTTTACTTAATGCATTCATATGTTTTTTAGATAGTAAAAAGTGAAAATTTTGGGATTAAACTATTGAAAAAAAAAAGCTTCACTTAATACACACACGTATGTTTGTAAGAAAGCTGTAGGCGTCCGAACCTATTAGGAAATCTCGTTTAATTCCCTGTCTAGATGTTTATGTATTTTACATAAGCCTTTTATGTGTTTGTTTGACCGTATTTTAGAGAAAATATTATGTTAAAGGAATCTGTAAAATATAACACAAGATATACACACACCTATGTTTGTGTGTGGGTAGTACAAATCCCAATCTATGTTGAAAATTGGTTTTGAATCCTAGCGCGATGTTTTTGTATTTTTCATAAGCCATAATTATGTATTTAAGATAATATTAAGTAAAAATATTATGTTTAAAGAATATTTAAAATAGGCATCGCATAATACACACATCTATGTTTGTGAGCAAACAGTGAGGGTCCTTACCGATCTTGAAATCTTGTTTTATTTCATGGCGCAATGTTTTTGTTTTTTACTTAATGCATTCATATGTTTTTTAGATCGTAAAAAGTAAAAATTTTGTGATTAAACGATCGGTAAAAACAAGCTTCACATAATACACACACGTATGTTTGTAAGAAAGCTGTAGGCGTCCGAACCTATTAGGAAATCTCGTTTAATTCCCTGTCTTGATGTTTATGTATTTTACATAAGCAATTTATGTTTTTTTTTGACCGTAATTTAGAGAAAATATTATGTTAAAGGAATCTGTAAAATATAACACAAGATATACACACACCTATGTTTGTGTGTGGGTAGTACAAATCCCAATCTATGTTGAAAATTAGTTTTGAATCCTAGCGCGATGTTTTTGTATTTTTCATAAGCCATAAATAATTATGAATTTAAGATACTATTAAGTAAATATTATTTTTAAAGAAAAATTTAAAATAGGCATCGCATAATACACACATTTATGTTTGTAAGCAAGCAGTGAGGATCCCCACCGATCTTGAAATCTTGTTTTATTTCATGGCGCAATGTTTTTGTATTTTACATAATGCATTCAATTTTTTTTAGATAGTAAAAAGTGAAAATGTTGTGATTAAACGATCGGTAAAAAAAAGCTTCACATAATACACACACGTATGTTTGTAACAAAGCTGTAGGCGTCCGAACCTATTAGGAAATCTCGTTTATTTCCCTGTCTTGATGTTTATGTATTTTACATAAGCCTTGTATGTGTTTGTTTGACCGTATTTTAGAGAAAATATTATGTTAAAGGAATCTGTAAAATATAACACAAGATATACACACACCTATGTTTGTGTGTGGGTAGTACAAATCCCAATCTATGTTGAAAATTAGTTTTGAATCCTAGCGCGATGTTTTTGTATTTTTTATAAGCCATAATTATGTATTTAAGCTAATATTAAGTAAAAATATTATGTTTAATAATATTTATAATAGGCATCGCATAATACACACATCTATGTTTGTGAGCAAGCAGTGAGGGTCCCCACCGATCTTGAAATCTTGTTTTATTTAATGGCACAATGTTTTTGTATTTTACATAATGCATTCATATGTTTTTTAGATAGTAAAAAGTGAAAATTTTGGGATTAAACTATTGAAAAAAAAAAGCTTCACTAATACACACACGTATGTTTGTAAGAAAGCTGTAGGCGTCCGAACCTATTAGGAAATCTCGTTTAATTCCCTGTCTTGATGTTTATGTATTTTACATAAGCCTTTTATGTGTTTGTTTGACCGTATTTTAGAGAAAATATTATGTTAAAGGAATCTGTAAAATATAACACAAGATATACACACACCTATGTTTGTGTGTGGGTAGTACAAATCCCAATCTATGTTGAAAATTAGTTTTGAATCCTAGCGCGATGTTTTTGTATTTTTCATAAGCCATAATTATGTATTTAAGATAATATTAAGTAAAAATATTATGTTTAAAGAATATTTAAAATAGGCATTGCATAATACACACATCTATGTTTGTGAGCAAACAGTGAGGGTCCTTACCGATCTTGAAATCTTGTTTTATTTCATGGCGCAATGTTTTTGTATTTAACGTAATGCATTCATATGTTTTTAAAATCGTAAAAAGTGAAAATTTTGTGATTAAACGATCGGTAAAAACAAGCTTCACATAATACACACACGTATGTTTGTAAGAAAGCTGTAGGCGTCCGAACCTATTAGGAAATCTCGTTTAATTCCCTGTCTTGATGTTTATGTATTTTACATAAGCAATTTATGTGTTTTTTTGACCGTAATTTAGAGAAAATATTATGTTAAAGGAATCTGTAAAATATAACACAAGATATACACACACCTATGTTTGTGTGTGGGTAGAACAAATCCCAATCTATGTTGAAAATTAGTTTTGAATCCTAGCGCGATGTTTTTGTATTTTTCATAAGCCATAATTATGTATTTAAGACAATATTAAGTAAAAATATTATGTTTAAAGAATATTTAAAATAGGCATTGCATAATACACACATCTATGTTTGTGAGCAAACAGTGAGGGTCCTTACCGATCTTGAAATCTTGTTTTATTTCATGGCGCAATGTTTTTGTATTTTACTTAATCCATTCATATGTTTTTAAAATCGTAAAAAGTGAAAATTTTGTGATTAAACGATCGGTAAAAACAAGCTTCACATAATACACACACGTATGTTTGTAAGAAAGCTGTAGGCGTCCGAACCTATTAGGAAATCTCGTTTAATTCCCTGTCTTGATGTTTATGTATTTTACATAAGCCTTGTATGTGTTTGTTTGACCGTATTTTAGAGAAAATATTATGTTAAAGGAATCTGTAAAATATAACACAAGATATACACACACCTATGTTTGTGTGTGGGTAGTACAAATCCCAATCTATGTTGAAAATTAGTTTTGAATCCTAGCGCGATGTTTTTTTATTTTTCATAAGCCATAATTATGTATTTAAGATAATATTAAGTAAAAATATTATGTTAAAAGAATATTTAAAATAGGAATTGCATAATACACACATCTATGTTTGTGAGCAAGCAGTGAGGGTCCCCACCGATCTTGAAATCTTGTTTTATTTCATGGCGCAATGTTTTTGTATTTTACTTAATCCATTCATATGTTTTTTAGATCGTAAAAAGTGAAAATTTTGTGATTAAACGATCGGTAAAAACAAGCTTCACATAATACACACACGTATGTTTGTAACAAAGCTGTAGGCGTCCGAACCTATTAGGAAATCTCGTTTAATTCCCTGTCTTGATGTTTATGTATTTTACATAAGCAATTTATGTGTTTTTTTGACCGTAATTTAGAGAAAATATTATGTTAAAGGAATCTGTAAAATATAACACAAGATATACACACACCTATGTTTGTGTGTGGGTAGTACAAATCCCAATCTATGTTGAAAATTAGTTTTGAATCCTAGCGCGATGTTTTTGTATTTTTTATAAGCCATAATTATGTATTTAAGCTAATATTAAGTAAAAATATTATGTTTAATAATATTTATAATAGGCATCGCATAATACACACATCTATGTTTGTGAGCAAGCAGTGAGGGTCCCCACCGATCTTGAAATCTTGTTTTATTTCATGGTGCCATGTTTTTGTATTTTACATAATGCATTCATATGTTTTTTAGATCGTAAAAAGTGAAAATTTTGTGATTAAACGATCGGTAAAAACAAGCTTCACATAATACACACACGTATGTTTGTAACAAAGCTGTAGGCGTCCGAACCTATTAGGAAATCTCGTTTAATTCCCTGTCTTGATGTTTATGTATTTTACATAAGCAATTTATGTGTTTTTTTGACCGTAATTTAGAGAAAATATTATGTTAAAGGAATCTGTAAAATATAACACAAGATATACACACACCTATGTTTGTGTGTGGGTAGTACAAATCCCAATCTATGTTGAAAATTAGTTTTGAATCCTAGCGCGATGTTTTTGTATTTTTCATAAGCCATAATTATGTATTAAGGATAATATTAAGTAAAAATATTATGTTTAAAGAATATTTAAAATAGGCATTGCATAATACACACATCTATGTTTGTGAGCAAACAGTGAGGGTCCTTACCGATCTTGAAATCTTGTTTTATTTCATGGCGCAATGTTTTTGTATTTTACTTAATGCATTCATATGTTTTTTAGATCGTAAAAAGTAAAAATTAAGTGATTAAACGATCGGTAAAAACAAGCTTCACATAATACACACACGTATGTTTGTAAGAAAGCTGTAGGCGTCCGAACCTATTAGGAAATCTCGTTTAATTCCCTGTCTTGATGTTTATGTATTTTACATAAGCCTTGTATGTGTTTGTTTGACCGTAATTTAGAGAAAATATTATGTTAAAGGAATCTGTAAAATATAACACAAGATATACACACACCTATGTTTGTGTGTGGGTAGTACAAATCCCAATCTATGTTGAAAATTAGTTTTGAATCCTAGCGCGATGTTTTTGTATTTTTCATAAGCCATAATTATGTATTTAAGCTAATATTAAGTAAAAATATTATGTTTAAAGAATATTTAAAATAGGCATTGCATAATACACACATCTATGTTTGTGAGCAAACAGTGAGGGTCCTTACCGATCTTGAAATCTTGTTTTATTTCATGGCGCAATGTTTTTGTATTTTACTTAATCCATTCATATGTTTTTTAGATCGTAAAAAGTGAAAATTTTGTGATTAAACGATCGGTAAAAACAAGCTTCACATAATACACACACGTATGTTTGTAAAAAAGCTGTAGGCGTCCGAACCTATTAGGAAATCTCGTTTAATTCCCTGTCTTGGTGTTTATGTATTTTACATAAGCCTTGTATGTGTTTGTTTGACCGTATTTTAGAGAAAATATTATGTTAAAGGAATCTGTAAAATATAACACAAGATATACACACACCTATGTTTGTGTGTGGGTAGTACAAATCCCAATCTATGTTGAAAATTAGTTTTGAATCCTAGCGCGATGTTTTTGTATTTTTCATAAGCCATAATTATGTATTTAAGATAATATTAAGTAAAAATATTATGTTAAAAGAATATTTAAAATAGGAATTGCATAATACACACATCTATGTTTGTGAGCAAGCAGTGAGGGTCCCCACCGATCTTGAAATCTTGTTTTATTTCATGGCGCAATGTTTTTGTATTTTACTTAATCCATTCATATGTTTTTTAGATCGTAAAAAGTGAAAATTTTGTGATTAAACGATCGGTAAAAACAAGCTTCACATAATACACACACGTATGTTTGTAACAAAACTGTAGGCGTCCGAACCTATTAGGAAATCTCGTTTAATTCCCTGTCTTGATGTTTATGTATTTTACATAAGCAATTTATGTGTTTTTTTGACCGTAATTTAGAGAAAATATTATGTTAAAGGAATCTGTAAAATATAACACAAGATATACACACACCTTTGTTTGTGTGTGGGTAGTACAAATCCCAATCTATGTTGAAAATTAGTTTTGAATCCTAGCGCGATGTTTTTGTATTTTTTATAAGCCATAATTATGTATTTAAGCTAATATTAAGTAAAAATATTATGTTTAATAATATTTATAATAGGCATCGCATAATACACACATCTATGTTTGTGAGCAAGCAGTGAGGGTCCCCACCGATCTTGAAATCTTGTTTTATTTCATGGTGCCATGTTTTTGTATTTTACATAATGCATTCATTTGTTTTTTAGATAGTAAAAAGTGAAAATGTTGTGATTAAAGGATCGGTAAAAACAAGCTTCACATAATACACACACGTATGTTTGTAAAAAAGCTGTAGGCGTCCGAACCTATTAGGAAATCTCGTTTAATTCCCTGTCTTGATGTTTATGTATTTTACATAAGCCTTGTATGTGTTTGTTTGACCGTATTTTAGAGAAAATATTATGTTAAAGGAATCTGTAAAATATAACACAAGATATACACACACCTATGTTTGTGTGTGGGTAGTACAAATCCCAATCTATGTTGAAAATTAGTTTTGAATCCTAGCGCGATGTTTTTGTATTTTTTATAAGCCATAATTATGTATTTAAGCTAATATTAAGTAAAAATATTATGTTTAATAATATTTATAATAGGCATCGCATAATACACACATCTATGTTTGTGAGCAAGCAGTGAGGGTCCCCACCGATCTTGAAATCTTGTTTTATTTCATGGCACAATGTTTTTGTATTTTACATAATGCATTCATATGTTTTTTAGATAGTAAAAAGTGAAAATTTTGGGATTAAACTATTGAAAAAAAAAAGCTTCACTAATACACACACGTATGTTTGTAAGAAAGCTGTAGGCGTCCGAACCTATTAGGAAATCTCGTTTAATTCCCTGTCTTAATGTTTATGTATTTTACATAAGCCTTTTATGTGTTTGTTTGACCGTATTTTAGAGAAAATATTATGTTAAAGGAATCTGTAAAATATAACACAAGATATACACACACCTATGTTTGTGTGTGGGTAGTACAAATCCCAATCTATGTTGAAAATTAGTTTTGAATCCTAGCGCGATGTTTTTGTATTTTTCATAAGCCATAATTATGTATTTAAGATAATATTAAGTAAAAATATTATGTTTAAAGAATATTTAAAATAGGCATTGCATAATACACACATCTATGTTTGTGAGCAAACAGTGAGGGTCCTTACCGATCTTGAAATCTTGTTTTATTTCATGGCGCAATGTTTTTGTATTTTACTTAATGCATTCATATGTTTTTTAGATCGTAAAAAGTAAAAATTTTGTGATTAAACGATCGGTAAAAACAAGCTTCACATAATACACACACGTATGTTTGTAAGAAAGCTGTAGGCGTCCGAACCTATTAGGAAATCTCGTTTAATTCCCTGTCTTGATGTTTATGTATTTTACATAAGCAATTTATGTGTTTTTTTGACCGTAATTTAGAGAAAATATTATGTTAAAGGAATCTGTAAAATATAACACAAGATATACACACACCTATGTTTGTGTGTGGGTAGTACAAATCCCAATCTATGTTGAAAATTAGTTTTGAATCCTAGCGCGATGTTTTTGTATTTTTCATAAGCCATAATTATGTATTTAAGACAATATTAAGTAAAAATATTATGTTTAAAGAATATTTAAAATAGGCATTGCATAATACACACATCTATGTTTGTGAGCAAACAGTGAGGGTCCTTACCGATCTTGAAATCTTGTTTTATTTCATGGCGCAATGTTTTTGTATTTTACTTAATGCATTCATATGTTTTTTAGATCGTAAAAAGTAAAAATTTTGTGATTAAACGATCGGTAAAAACAAGCTTCACATAATACACACACGTATGTTTGTAAGAAAGCTGTAGGCGTCCGAACCTATTAGGAAATCTCGTTTAATTCCCTGTCTTGATGTTTATGTATTTTACATAAGCCTTGTATGTGTTTGTTTGACCGTAATTTAGAGAAAATATTATGTTAAAGGAATCTGTAAAATATAACACAAGATATACACACACCTATGTTTGTGTGTGGGTAGTACAAATCCCAATCTATGTTGAAAATTAGTTTTGAATCCTAGCGCGATGTTTTTGTATTTTTCATAAGCCATAATTATGTATTTAAGATAATATTAAGTAAAAATATTATGTTTAAAGAATATTTAAAATAGGCATTGCATAATACACACATCTATGTTTGTGAGCAAACAGTGAGGGTCCTTACCGATCTTGAAATCTTGTTTTATTTCATGGCGCAATGTTTTTGTATTTTACTTAATGCATTCATATGTTTTTTAGATCGTAAAAAGTAAAAATTTTGTGATTAAACGATCGGTAAAAACAAGCTTCACATAATACACACACGTATGTTTGTAAGAAAGCTGTAGGCGTCCGAACCTATTAGGAAATCTCGTTTAATTCCCTGTCTTGATGTTTATGTATTTTACATAAGCAATTTATGTGTTTTTTTGACCGTAATTTAGAGAAAATATTATGTTAAAGGAATCTGTAAAATATAACACAAGATATACACACACCTATGTTTGTGTGTGGGTAGTACAAATCCCAATCTATGTTGAAAATTAGTTTTGAATCCTAGCGCGATGTTTTTGTATTTTTCATAAGCCATAATTATGTATTTAAGACAATATTAAGTAAAAATATTATGTTTAAAGAATATTTAAAATAGGCATTGCATAATACACACATCTATGTTTGTGAGCAAACAGTGAGGGTCCTTACCGATCTTGAAATCTTGTTTTATTTCATGGCGCAATGTTTTTGTATTTTACTTAATGCATTCATATGTTTTTTAGATCGTAAAAAGTAAAAATTTTGTGATTAAACGATCGGTAAAAACAAGCTTCACATAATACACACACGTATGTTTGTAAGAAAGCTGTAGGCGTCCGAACCTATTAGGAAATCTCGTTTAATTCCCTGTCTTGATGTTTATGTATTTTACATAAGCCTTGTATGTGTTTGTTTGACCGTAATTTAGAGAAAATATTATGTTAAAGGAATCTGTAAAATATAACACAAGATATACACACACCTATGTTTGTGTGTGGGTAGTACAAATCCCAATCTATGTTGAAAATTAGTTTTGAATCCTAGCGCGATGTTTTTGTATTTTTCATAAGCCATAATTATGTATTTAAGATAATATTAAGTAAAAATATTATGTTTAAAGAATATTTAAAATAGGCATTGCATAATACACACATCTATGTTTGTGAGCAAACAGTGAGGGTCCTTACCGATCTTGAAATCTTGTTTTATTTCATGGCGCAATGTTTTTGTATTTTACTTAATGCATTCATATGTTTTTTAGATCGTAAAAAGTAAAAATTTTGTGATTAAACGATCGGTAAAAACAAGCTTCACATAATACACACACGTATGTTTGTAAGAAAGCTGTAGGCGTCCGAACCTATTAGGAAATCTCGTTTAATTCCCTGTCTTGATGTTTATGTATTTTACATAAGCAATTTATGTGTTTTTTTGACCGTAATTTAGAGAAAATATTATGTTAAAGGAATCTGTAAAATATAACACAAGATATACACACACCTATGTTTGTGTGTGGGTAGTACAAATCCCAATCTATGTTGAAAATTAGTTTTGAATCCTAGCGCGATGTTTTTGTATTTTTCATAAGCCATAATTATGTATTTAAGACAATATTAAGTAAAAATATTTTGTTTAAAGAATATTTAAAATAGGCATTGCATAATACACACATCTATGTTTGTGAGCAAACAGTGAGGGTCCCCACCGATCTTGAAATCTTGTTTTATTTCATGGTGCCATGTTTTTGTATTTTACATAATGCATTCATATGTTTTTTAGATACTAAAAAGTGAAAATTTTGTGATTAAACGATCGGTAAAAACAAGCTTCACATAATACACACACGTATGTTTGTAAAAAAGCTGTAGGCGTCCGAACCTATTAGGAAATCTCGTTTAATTCCCTGTCTTGATGTTTATGTATTTTACATAAGCCTTGTATGTGTTTGTTTGACCGTATTTTAGAGAAAATATTATGTTAAAGGAATCTGTAAAATATAACACAAGATATACACACACCTATGTTTGTGTGTGGGTAGTACAAATTTCAATCTATGTTGAAAATTAGTTTTGAATCCTAGCGCGATGTTTTTGTATTTTTCATAAGCCATAATTATGTATTTAAGATAATATTAAGTAAAAATATTATGTTAAAAGAATATTTAAAATAGGAATTGCATAATACACACATCTATGTTTGTGAGCAAGCAGTGAGGGTCCCCACCGATCTTGAAATCTTGTTTTATTTCATGGCGCAATGTTTTTGTATTTTACTTAATCCATTCATATGTTTTTTAGATCGTAAAAAGTGAAAATTTTGTGATTAAACGATCGGTAAAAACAAGCTTCACATAATACACACACGTATGTTTGTAACAAAGCTGTAGGCGTCCGAACCTATTAGGAAATCTCGTTTAATTCCCTGTCTTGATGTTTATGTATTTTACATAAGCCTTGTATGTGTTTGTTTGACCGTATTTTAGAGAAAATATTATGTTAAAGGAATCTGTAAAATATAACACAAGATATACACACACCTATGTTTGTGTGTGGGTAGTACAAATCCCAATCTATGTTGAAAATTAGTTTTGAATCCTAGCGCGATGTTTTTGTATTTTTTATAAGCCATATTTATGTATTTAAGCTAATATTAAGTAAAAATATTATGTTTAATAATATTTATAATAGGCATCGCATAATACACACATCTATGTTTGTGAGCAAGCAGTGAGGGTCCCCACCGATCTTGAAATCTTGTTTTATTTCATGGTGCCATGTTTTTGTATTTTACATAATGCATTCATATGTTTTTTAGATAGTAAAAAGTGAAAATGTTGTGATTAAAGGATCGGTAAAAACAAGCTTCACATAATACACACACGTATGTTTGTAAAAAAGCTGTAGGCGTCCGAACCTATTAGGAAATCTCTTTTAATATCCTGTCTTGATGTTTATGTATTTTACATAAGCCTTGTATGTGTTTGTTTGACCGTATTTTAGAGAAAATATTATGTTAAAGGAATCTGTAAAATATAACACAAGATATACACACACCTATGTTTGTGTGTGGGTAGTACAAATCCCAATCTATGTTGAAAATTAGTTTTGAATCCTAGCGCGATGTTTTTGTATTTTTCATAAGCCATAATTATGTATTTAAGATAATATTAAGTAAAAATATTATGTTTAAAGAATATTTAAAATAGGCATTGCATAATACACACATCTATGTTTGTGAGCAAACAGTGAGGGTCCTTACCGATCTTGAAATCTTGTTATATTTCATGGCGCAATGTTTTTGTATTTTACTTAATGCATTCATATGTTTTTTAGATCGTAAAAAGTAAAAATTTTGTGATTAAACGATCGGTAAAAACAAGCTTCACATAATACACACACGTATGTTTGTAAGAAAGCTGTAGGCGTCCGAACCTATTAGGAAATCTCGTTTAATTCCCTGTCTTGATGTTTATGTATTTTACATAAGCAATTTATGTGTTTTTTTGACCGTAATTTAGAGAAAATATTATGTTAAAGGAATCTGTAAAATATAACACAAGATATACACACACCTATGTTTGTGTGTGGGTAGTACAAATCCCAATCTATGTTGAAAATTAGTTTTGAATCCTAGCGCGATGTTTTTGTATTTTTCATAAGCCATAATTATGTATTTAAGACAATATTAAGTAAAAATATTATGTTTAAAGAATATTTAAAATAGGCATTGCATAATACACACATCTATGTTTGTGAGCAAACAGTGAGGGTCTTTACCGATCTTGAAATCTTGTTTTATTTCATGGCGCAATGTTTTTGTATTTTACTTAATCCATTCATATGTTTTTAAAATCGTGAAAAGTGAAAATTTTGTGATTAAACGATCGGTAAAAACAAGCTTCACATAATACACACACGTATGTTTGTAAGAAAGCTGTAGGCGTCCGAACCTATTAGGAAATCTCGTTTAATTCCCTGTCTTGATGTTTATGTATTTTACATAAGCCTTGTATGTGTTTGTTTGACCGTAATTTAGAGAAAATATTATGTTAAAGGAATCTGTAAAATATAACACAAGATATACACACACCTATGTTTGTGTGTGGGTAGTACAAATCCCAATCTATGTTGAAAATTAGTTTTGAATCCTAGCGCGATGTTTTTGTATTTTTCATAAGCCATAAATAATTATGAATTTAAGATACTATTAGGTAAATATTATTTTTAAAGAAAAATTTAAAATAGGCATCGCATAATACACACATTTATGTTTGTAAGCAAGCAGTGAGGGTCCCCACCGATCTTGAAATCTTGTTCTATTTCATGGCGCAATGTTTTTGTATTTTACATAATGCATTCAATTTTTTTTAGATAGTAAAAAGTGAAAATGTTGTGATTAAACGATCGGTAAAAAAAAGCTTCACATAATACACACACGTATGTTTGTAACAAAGCTGTAGGCGTCCGAACCTATTAGGAAATCTCGTTTAATTCCCTGTCTTGATGTTTATGTATTTTACATAAGCCTTGTATGTGTTTGTTTGACCGTATTTTAGAGAAAATATTATGTTAAAGGAATCTGTAAAATATAACACAAGATATACACACACCTATGTTTGTGTGTGGGTAGTACAAATCCCAATCTATGTTGAAAATTAGTTTTGAAACCTAGCGCGATGTTTTTGTATTTTTTATAAGCCATAATTATGTATTTAAGCTAATATTAAGTAAAAATATTATGTTTAATAATATTTATAATAGGCATCGCATAATACACACATCTATGTTTGTGAGCAAGCAGTGAGGGTCCCCACCGATCTTGAAATCTTGTTTTATTTCATAACACAATGTTTTTGTATTTTACATAATGCATTCATATGTTTTTTAGATCGTAAAAAGTAAAAATTTTGTGATTAAACGATCGGTAAAAACAAGCTTCACATAATACACACACGTATGTTTGTAACACAGCTGAAGGCGTACGAACCTATTAGGAAATCTCGTTTAATTCCCTGTCTTGATGTTTATGTATTTTACATAAGCCTTTTATGTGTTTGTTTGACCGTATTTTAGAGAAAATATTATGTTAAAGGAATCTGTAAAATATAACACAAGATATACACACACCTATGTTTGTGTGTGGGTAGTACAAATCCCAATCTATGTTGAAAATTAGTTTTGAATCCTAGCGCGATGTTTTTGTATTTTTCATAAGCCATAATTATGTATTTAAGATAATATTAAGTAAAAATATTATGTTTAAAGAATATTTAAAATAGGCATTGCATAATACACACATCTATGTTTGTGAGCAAACAGTGAGGGTCCTTACCGATCTTGAAATCTTGTTTTATTTCATGGCGCAATGTTTTTGTATTTTACTTAATGCATTCATATTTTTTTTAGATCGTAAAAAGTAAAAATTTTGTGATTAAACGATCGGTAAAAACAAGCTTCACATAATACACACACGTATGTTTGTAAGAAAGCTGTAGGCGTCCGAACCTATTAGGAAATCTCGTTTAATTCCCTGTCTTGATGTTTATGTATTTTACATAAGCAATTTATGTGTTTTTTTGACCGTAATTTAGAGAAAATATTATGTTAAAGGAATCTGTAAAATATAACACAAGATATACACACACCTATGTTTGTGTGTGGGTAGTACAAATCCCAATCTATGTTGAAAATTAGTTTTGAATCCTAGCGCGATGTTTTTGTATTTTTCATAAGCCATAATTATGTATTTAAGACAATATTAAGTAAAAATATTATGTTTAAAGAATATTTAAAATAGGCATTGCATAATACACACATCTATGTTTGTGAGCAAACAGTGAGGGTCCTTACCGATCTTGAAATCTTGTTTTATTTCATGGCGCAATGTTTTTGTATTTTACTTAATCCATTCATATGTTTTTTAGATAGTAAAAAGTGAAAATTTTGTGATTAAAGGATCGGCAAAAACAAGCTTCACATAATACACACACGTATGTTTGTAAAAAAGCTGTAGGCGTCCGAACCTATTAGGAAATCTCGTTTAATTCCCTGTCTTGATGTTTATGTATTTTACATAAGCCTTGTATGTGTTTTTTTGACCGTATTTTAGAGAAAATATTATGTTAAAGGAATCTGTAAAATATAACACAAGATATACACACACCTATGTTTGTGTGTGGGTAGTACAAATCCCAATCTATGTTGAAAATTAGTTTTGAATCCTAGCGCGATGTTTTTGTATTTTTCATAAGCCATAATTATGTATTTAAGCTAATATTAAGTAAAAATATTATGTTTAATAATATTTATAATAGGCATCGCATAATACACACATCTATGTTTGTGAGCAAGCAGTGAGGGTCCCCACCGATCTTGAAATCTTGTTTTATTTCATGGCACAATGTTTTTGTATTTTACTTAATGCATTCATATGTTTTTTAGATAGTAAAAAGTGAAAATTTTGGGATTAAACTATTGAAAAAAAAAAGCTTCACTTAATACACACACGTATGTTTGTAAGAAAGCTGTAGGCGTCCGAACCTATTAGGAAATCTCGTTTAATTCCCTGTCTAGATGTTTATGTATTTTACATAAGCCTTTTATGTGTTTGTTTGACCGTATTTTAGAGAAAATATTATGTTAAAGGAATCTGTAAAATATAACACAAGATATACACACACCTATGTTTGTGTGTGGGTAGTACAAATCCCAATCTATGTTGAAAATTGGTTTTGAATCCTAGCGCGATGTTTTTGTATTTTTCATAAGCCATAATTATGTATTTAAGATAATATTAAGTAAAAATATTATGTTTAAAGAATATTTAAAATAGGCATTGCATAATACACACATCTATGTTTGTGAGCAAACAGTGAGGGTCCTTACCGATCTTGAAATCTTGTTTTATTTCATGGCGCAATGTTTTTGTATTTAACGTAATGCATTCATATGTTTTTAAAATCGTAAAAAGTGAAAATTTTGTGATTAAACGATCGGTAAAAACAAGCTTCACATAATACACACACGTATGTTTGTAAGAAAGCTGTAGGCGTCCGAACCTATTAGGAAATCTCGTTTAATTCCCTGTCTTGATGTTTATGTATTTTACATAAGCAATTTATGTGTTTTTTTGACCGTAATTTAGAGAAAATATTATGTTAAAGGAATCTGTAAAATATAACACAAGATATACACACACCTATGTTTGTGTGTGGGTAGTACAAATCCCAATCTATGTTGAAAATTAGTTTTGAATCCTAGCGCGATGTTTTTGTATTTTTCATAAGCCATAATTATGTATTTAAGACAATATTAAGTAAAAATATTATGTTTAAAGAATATTTAAAATAGGCATTGCATAATACACACATCTATGTTTGTGAGCAAACAGTGAGGGTCCTTACCGATCTTGAAATCTTGTTTTATTTCATGGCGCAATGTTTTTGTATTTTACTTAATCCATTCATATGTTTTTAAAATCGTAAAAAGTGAAAATTTTGTGATTAAACGATCGGTAAAAACAAGCTTCACATAATACACACACGTATGTTTGTAAGAAAGCTGTAGGCGTCCGAACCTATTAGGAAATCTCGTTTAATTCCCTGTCTTGATGTTTATGTATTTTACATAAGCCTTGTATGTGTTTGTTTGACCGTATTTTAGAGAAAATATTATGTTAAAGGAATCTGTAAAATATAACACAAGATATACACACACCTATGTTTGTGTGTGGGTAGTACAAATCCCAATCTATGTTGAAAATTAGTTTTGAATCCTAGCGCGATGTTTTTGTATTTTTCATAAGCCATAATTATGTATTTAAGATAATATTAAGTAAAAATATTATGTTAAAAGAATATTTAAAATAGGAATTGCATAATACACACATCTATGTTTGTGAGCAAGCAGTGAGGGTCCCCACCGATCTTGAAATCTTGTTTTATTTCATGGCGCAATGTTTTTGTATTTTACTTAATCCATTCATATGTTTTTTAGATCGTAAAAAGTGAAAATTTTGTGATTAAACGATCGGTAAAAACAAGCTTCACATAATACACACACGTATGTTTGTAACAAAGCTGTAGGCGTCCGAACCTATTAGGAAATCTCGTTTAATTCCCTGTCTTGATGTTTATGTATTTTACATAAGCAATTTATGTGTTTTTTTGACCGTAATTTAGAGAAAATATTATGTTAAAGGAATCTGTAAAATATAACACAAGATATACACACACCTATGTTTGTGTGTGGGTAGTACAAATCCCAATCTATGTTGAAAATTAGTTTTGAATCCTAGCGCGATGTTTTTGTATTTTTTATAAGCCATAATTATGTATTTAAGCTAATATTAAGTAAAAATATTATGTTTAATAATATTTATAATAGGCATCGCATAATACACACATCTATGTTTGTGAGCAAGCAGTGAGGGTCCCCACCGATCTTGAAATCTTGTTTTATTTCATGGTGCCATGTTTTTGTATTTTACATAATGCATTCATATGTTTTTTAGATAGTAAAAAGTGAAAATGTTGTGATTAAAGGATCGGTAAAAACAAGCTTCACATAATACACACACGTATGTTTGTAAAAAAGCTGTAGGCGTCCGAACCTATTAGGAAATCTCGTTTAATTCCCTGTCTTGATGTTTATGTATTTTACATAAGCCTTGTATGTGTTTGTTTGACCGTATTTTAGAGAAAATATTATGTTAAAGGAATCTGTAAAATATAACACAAGATATACACACACCTATGTTTGTGTGTGGGTAGTACAAATCCCAATCTATGTTGAAAATTAGTTTTGAATCCTAGCGCGATGTTTTTGTATTTTTCATAAGCCATAATTATGTATTTAAGATAATATTAAGTAAAAATATTATGTTAAAAGAATATTTAAAATAGGAATTGCATAATACACACATCTATGTTTGTGAGCAAGCAGTGAGGGTCCCCACCGATCTTGAAATCTTGTTTTATTTCATGGCGCAATGTTTTTGTATTTTACTTAATCCATTCATATGTTTTTTAGATCGTAAAAAGTGAAAATTTTGTGATTAAACGATCGGTAAAAACAAGCTTCACATAATACACACACGTATGTTTGTAACAAAGCTGTAGGCGTCCGAACCTATTAGGAAATCTCGTTTAATTCCCTGTCTTGATGTTTATGTATTTTACATAAGCAATTTATGTGTTTTTTTGACCGTAATTTAGAGAAAATATTATGTTAAAGGAATCTGTAAAATATAACACAAGATATACACACACCTATGTTTGTGTGTGGGTAGTACAAATCCCAATCTATGTTGAAAATTAGTTTTGAATCCTAGCGCGATGTTTTTGTATTTTTCATAAGCCATAATTATGTATTTAAGATAATATTAAGTAAAAATATTATGTTTAAAGAATATTTAAAATAGGCATTGCATAATACACACATCTATGTTTGTGAGCAAACAGTGAGGGTCCTTACCGATCTTGAAATCTTGTTTTATTTCATGGCGCAATGTTTTTGTATTTTACTTAATGCATTCATATGTTTTTTAGATCGTAAAAAGTAAAAATTAAGTGATTAAACGATCGGTAAAAACAAGCTTCACATAATACACACACGTATGTTTGTAAGAAAGCTGTAGGCGTCCGAACCTATTAGGAAATCTCGTTTAATTCCCTGTCTTGATGTTTATGTATTTTACATAAGCCTTGTATGTGTTTGTTTGACCGTAATTTAGAGAAAATATTATGTTAAAGGAATCTGTAAAATATAACACAAGATATACACACACCTATGTTTGTGTGTGGGTAGTACAAATCCCAATCTATGTTGAAAATTAGTTTTGAATCCTAGCGCGATGTTTTTGTATTTTTCATAAGCCATAATTATGTATTTAAGCTAATATTAAGTAAAAATATTATGTTTAAAGAATATTTAAAATAGGCATTGCATAATACACACATCTATGTTTGTGAGCAAACAGTGAGGGTCCTTACCGATCTTGAAATCTTGTTTTATTTCATGGCGCAATGTTTTTGTATTTTACTTAATCCATTCATATGTTTTTTAGATCGTAAAAAGTGAAAATTTTGTGATTAAACGATCGGTAAAAACAAGCTTCACATAATACACACACGTATGTTTGTAAAAAAGCTGTAGGCGTCCGAACCTATTAGGAAATCTCGTTTAATTCCCTGTCTTGGTGTTTATGTATTTTACATAAGCCTTGTATGTGTTTGTTTGACCGTATTTTAGAGAAAATATTATGTTAAAGGAATCTGTAAAATATAACACAAGATATACACACACCTATGTTTGTGTGTGGGTAGTACAAATCCCAATCTATGTTGAAAATTAGTTTTGAATCCTAGCGCGATGTTTTTGTATTTTTCATAAGCCATAATTATGTATTTAAGATAATATTAAGTAAAAATATTATGTTAAAAGAATATTTAAAATAGGAATTGCATAATACACACATCTATGTTTGTGAGCAAGCAGTGAGGGTCCCCACCGATCTTGAAATCTTGTTTTATTTCATGGCGCAATGTTTTTGTATTTTACTTAATCCATTCATATGTTTTTTAGATCGTAAAAAGTGAAAATTTTGTGATTAAACGATCGGTAAAAACAAGCTTCACATAATACACACACGTATGTTTGTAACAAAACTGTAGGCGTCCGAACCTATTAGGAAATCTCGTTTAATTCCCTGTCTTGATGTTTATGTATTTTACATAAGCAATTTATGTGTTTTTTTGACCGTAATTTAGAGAAAATATTATGTTAAAGGAATCTGTAAAATATAACACAAGATATACACACACCTTTGTTTGTGTGTGGGTAGTACAAATCCCAATCTATGTTGAAAATTAGTTTTGAATCCTAGCGCGATGTTTTTGTATTTTTTATAAGCCATAATTATGTATTTAAGCTAATATTAAGTAAAAATATTATGTTTAATAATATTTATAATAGGCATCGCATAATACACACATCTATGTTTGTGAGCAAGCAGTGAGGGTCCCCACCGATCTTGAAATCTTGTTTTATTTCATGGTGCCATGTTTTTGTATTTTACATAATGCATTCATATGTTTTTTAGATAGTAAAAAGTGAAAATGTTGTGATTAAAGGATCGGTAAAAACAAGCTTCACATAATACACACACGTATGTTTGTAAAAAAGCTGTAGGCGTCCGAACCTATTAGGAAATCTCGTTTAATTCCCTGTCTTGATGTTTATGTATTTTACATAAGCCTTGTATGTGTTTGTTTGACCGTATTTTAGAGAAAATATTATGTTAAAGGAATCTGTAAAATATAACACAAGATATACACACACCTATGTTTGTGTGTGGGTAGTACAAATCCCAATCTATGTTGAAAATTAGTTTTGAATCCTAGCGCGATGTTTTTGTATTTTTTATAAGCCATAATTATGTATTTAAGCTAATATTAAGTAAAAATATTATGTTTAATAATATTTATAATAGGCATCGCATAATACACACATCTATGTTTGTGAGCAAGCAGTGAGGGTCCCCACCGATCTTGAAATCTTGTTTTATTTCATGGCACAATGTTTTTGTATTTTACATAATGCATTCATATGTTTTTTAGATAGTAAAAAGTGAAAATTTTGGGATTAAACTATTGAAAAAAAAAAGCTTCACTAATACACACACGTATGTTTGTAAGAAAGCTGTAGGCGTCCGAACCTATTAGGAAATCTCGTTTAATTCCCTGTCTTGATGTTTATGTATTTTACATAAGCCTTTTATGTGTTTGTTTGACCGTATTTTAGAGAAAATATTATGTTTAAGGAATCTGTAAAATATAACACAAGATATACACACACCTATGTTTGTGTGTGGGTAGTACAAATCCCAATCTATGTTGAAAATTAGTTTTGAATCCTAGCGCGATGTTTTTGTATTTTTCATAAGCCATAATTATGTATTTAAGATAATATTAAGTAAAAATATTATGTTTAAAGAATATTTAAAATAGGCATTGCATAATACACACATCTATGTTTGTGAGCAAACAGTGAGGGTCCTTACCGATCTTGAAATCTTGTTTTATTTCATGGCGCAATGTTTTTGTATTTTACTTAATGCATTCATATGTTTTTTAGATCGTAAAAAGTAAAAATTTTGTGATTAAACGATCGGTAAAAACAAGCTTCACATAATACACACACGTATGTTTGTAAGAAAGCTGTAGGCGTCCGAACCTATTAGGAAATCTCGTTTAATTCCCTGTCTTGATGTTTATGTATTTTACATAAGCAATTTATGTGTTTTTTTGACCGTAATTTAGAGAAAATATTATGTTAAAGGAATCTGTAAAATATAACACAAGATATACACACACCTATGTTTGTGTGGGGGTAGTACAAATCCCAATCTATGTTGAAAATTAGTTTTGAATCCTAGCGCGATGTTTTTGTATTTTTCATAAGCCATAATTATGTATTTAAGACAATATTAAGTAAAAATATTATGTTTAAAGAATATTTAAAATAGGCATTGCATAATACACACATCTATGTTTGTGAGCAAACAGTGAGGGTCCTTACCGATCTTGAAATCTTGTTTTATTTCATGGCGCAATGTTTTTGTATTTTACTTAATCCATTCATATGTTTTTAAAATCGTAAAAAGGGAAAATTTTGTGATTAAACGATCGGTAAAAACAAGCTTCACATAATACACACACGTATGTTTGTAAGAAAGCTGTAGGCGTCCGAACCTATTAGGAAATCTCGTTTAATTCCCTGTCTTGATGTTTAAGTATTTTACATAAGCCTTGTATGTGTTTGTTTGACCGTATTTTAGAGAAAATATTATGTTAAAGGAATCTGTAAAATATAACACAAGATATACACACACCTATGTTTGTGTGTGGGTAGTACAAATCCCAATCTATGTTGAAAATTAGTTTTGAATCCTAGCGCGATGTTTTTGTATTTTTCATAAGCCATAATTATGTATTTAAGATAATATTAAGTAAAAATATTATGTTAAAAGAATATTTAAAATAGGAATTGCATAATACACACATCTATGTTTGTGAGCAAGCAGTGAGGGTCCCCACCGATCTTGAAATCTTGTTTTATTTCATGGCGCAATGTTTTTGTATTTTACTTAATCCATTCATATGTTTTTTAGATCGTAAAAAGTGAAAATTTTGTGATTAAACGATCGGTAAAAACAAGCTTCACATAATACACACACGTATGTTTGTAACAAAGCTGTAGGCGTCCGAACCTATTAGGAAATCTCGTTTAATTCCCTGTCTTGATGTTTATGTATTTTACATAAGCAATTTATGTGTTTTTTTGACCGTAATTTAGAGAAAATATTATGTTAAAGGAATCTGTAAAATATAACACAAGATATACACACACCTATGTTTGTGTGTGGGTAGTACAAATCCCAATCTATGTTGAAAATTAGTTTTGAATCCTAGCGCGATGTTTTTGTATTTTTTATAAGCCATAATTATGTATTTAAGCTAATATTAAGTAAAAATATTATGTTTAATAATATTTATAATAGGCATCGCATAATACACACATCTATGTTTGTGAGCAAGCAGTGAGGGTCCCCACCGATCTTGAAATCTTGTTTTATTTCATGGTGCCATGTTTTTGTATTTTACATAATGCATTCATATGTTTTTTAGATAGTAAAAAGTGAAAATTTTGTGATTAAACGATCGGTAAAAACAAGCTTCACATAATACACACACGTATGTTTGTAAAAAAGCTGTAGGCGTCCGAACCTATTAGGAAATCTCGTTTAATTCCCTGTCTTGATGTTTATGTATTTTACATAAGCCTTGTATGTGTTTGTTTGACCGTATTTTAGAGAAAATATTATGTTAAAGGAATCTGTAAAATATAACACAAGATATACACACACCTATGTTTGTGTGTGGGTAGTACAAATCCCAATCTATGTTGAAAATTAGTTTTGAATCCTAGCGCGATGTTTTTGTATTTCTCATAAGCCATAATTATGTATTTAAGATAATATTAAGTAAAAATATTATGTTAAAAGAATATTTAAAATAGGAATTGCATAATACACACATCTATGTTTGTGAGCAAGCAGTGAGGGTCCCCACCGATCTTGAAATCTTGTTTTATTTCATGGCGCAATGTTTTTGTATTTTACTTAATCCATTCATATGTTTTTTAGATCGTAAAAAGTGAAAATTTTGTGATTAAACGATCGGTAAAAACAAGCTTCACATAATACACACACGTATGTTTGTAACAAAGCTGTAGGCGTCCGAACCTATTAGGAAATCTCGTTTAATTCCCTGTCTTGATGTTTATGTATTTTACATAAGCAATTTATGTGTTTTTTTGACCGTAATTTAGAGAAAATATTATGTTAAAGGAATCTGTAAAATATAACACAAGATATACACACACCTATGTTCGTGTGTGGGTAGTACAAATCCCAATCTATGTTGAAAATTAGTTTTGAATCCTAGCGCGATGTTTTTGTATTTTTTATAAGCCATATTTATGTATTTAAGCTAATATTAAGTAAAAATATTATGTTTAATAATATTTATAATAGGCATCGCATAATACACACATCTATGTTTGTGAGCAAGCAGTGAGGGTCCCCACCGATCTTGAAATCTTGTTTTATTTCATGGTGCCATGTTTTTGTATTTTACATAATGCATTCATATGTTTTTTAGATAGTAAAAAGTGAAAATGTTGTGATTAAACGATCGGTAAAAAAAAGCTTCACATAATACACACACGTATGTTTGTAACAAAGCTGTAGGCGTCCGAACCTATTAGGAAATCTCGTTTAATTCCCTGTCTTGATGTTTATGTATTTTACATAAGCCTTGTATGTGTTTGTTTGACCGTATTTTAGAGAAAATATTATGTTAAAGGAATCTGTAAAATATAACACAAGATATACACACACCTATGTTTGTGTGTGGGTAGTACAAATCCCAATCTATGTTGAAAATTAGTTTTGAATCCTAGCGCGATGTTTTTGTATTTTTTATAAGCCATAATTATGTATTTAAGCTAATATTAAGTAAAAATATTATGTTTAATAATATTTATAATAGGCATCGCATAATACACACATCTATGTTTGTGAGCAAGCAGTGAGGGTCCCCACCGATCTTGAAATCTTGTTTTATTTCATGGCACAAGTTTTTTGTATTTTACATAATGCATTCATATGTTTTTTAGATAGTAAAAAGTGAAAATTTTGGGATTAAACTATTAAAAAAAAAAAGCTTCACTAATACACACACGTATGTTTGTAAGAAAGCTGTAGGCGTCCGAACCTATTAGGAAATCTCGTTTAATTCCCTGTCTTAATGTTTATGTATTTTACATAAGCCTTTTATGTGTTTGTTTGACCGTATTTTAGAGAAAATATTATGTTAAAGGAATCTGTAAAATATAACACAAGATATACACACACCTATGTTTGTGTGTGGGTAGTACAAATCCCAATCTATGTTGAAAATTAGTTTTGAATCCTAGCGCGATGTTTTTGTATTTTTCATAAGCCATAATTATGTATTTAAGATAATATTAAGTAAAAATATTATGTTTAAAGAATATTTAAAATAGGCATTGCATAATACACACATCTATGTTTGTGAGCAAACAGTGAGGGTCCTTACCGATCTTGAAATCTTGTTTTATTTCATGGCGCAATGTTTTTGTATTTTACTTAATGCATTCATATGTTTTTTAGATCGTAAAAAGTAAAAATTTTGTGATTAAACGATCGGTAAAAACAAGCTTCACATAATACACACACGTATGTTTGTAACACAGCTGAAGGCGTACGAACCTATTAGGAAATCTCGTTTAATTCCCTGTCTTGATGTTTATGTATTTTACATAAGCAATTTATGTGTTTTTTTGACCGTAATTTAGAGAAAATATTATGTTAAAGGAATCTGTAAAATATAACACAAGATATACACACACCTATGTTTGTGTGTGGGTAGTACAAATCCCAATCTATGTTGAAAATTAGTTTTGAATCCTAGCGCGATGTTTTTGTATTTTTCATAAGCCATAATTATGTATTTAAGACAATATTAAGTAAAAATATTATGTTTAAAGAATATTTAAAATAGGCATTGCATAATACACACATCTATGTTTGTGAGCAAACAGTGAGGGTCCTTACCGATCTTGAAATCTTGTTTTATTTCATGGCGCAATGTTTTTGTATTTTACTTAATCCATTCATATGTTTTTAAAATCGTAAAAAGTGAAAATTTTGTGATTAAACGATCGGTAAAAACAAGCTTCACATAATACACACACGTATGTTTGTAACAAAGCTGTAGGCGTCCGAACCTATTAGGAAATCTCGTTTAATTCCCTGTCTTGATGTTTATGTATTTTACATAAGCCTTGTATGTGTTTGTTTGACCGTAATTTAGAGAAAATATTATGTTAAAGGAATCTGTAAAATATAACACAAGATATACACACACCTATGTTTGTGTGTGGGTAGTACAAATCCCAATCTATGTTGAAAATTAGTTTTAAATCCTAGCGCGATGTTTTTGTATTTTTCATAAGCCATAAATGATTATGAATTTAAGATACTATTAGGTAAATATTATTTTTAAAGAAAAATTTAAAATAGGCATCGCATAATACACACATTTATGTTTGTAAGCAAGCAGTGAGGGTCCCCACCGATCTTGAAATCTTGTTCTATTTCATGGCGCAATGTTTTGTATTTTACATAATGCATTCAATTTTTTTTAGATAGTAAAAAGTGAAAATGTTGTGATTAAACGATCGGTAAAAAAAAGCTTCACATAATACACACACGTTTGTTTGTAACAAAGCTGTAGGCGTCCGAACCTATTAGGAAATCTCGTTTAATTCCCTGTCTTGATGTTTATGTATTTTACATAAGCCTTGTATGTGTTTGTTTGACCGTATTTTAGAGAAAATATTATGTTAAAGGAATCTGTAAAATATAACACAAGATATACACACACCTATGTTTGTGTGTGGGTAGTACAAATCCCAATCTATGTTGAAAATTAGTTTTGAATCCTAGCGCGATGTTTTTGTATTTTTTATAAGCCATAATTATGTATTTAAGCTAATATTAAGTAAAAATATTATGTTTAATAATATTTATAATAGGCATCGCATAATACACACATCTATGTTTGTGAGCAAGCAGTGAGGGTCCCCACCGATCTTGAAATCTTGTTTTATTTCATAACACAATGTTTTTGTATTTTACATAATGCATTCATATGTTTTTTAGATCGTAAAAAGTAAAAATTTTGTGATTAAACGATCGGTAAAAACAAGCTTCACATAATACACACACGTATGTTTGTAACACAGCTGAAGGCGTACGAACCTATTAGGAAATCTCGTTTAATTCCCTGTCTTGATGTTTATGTATTTTACATAAGCCTTTTATGTGTTTGTTTGACCGTATTTTAGAGAAAATATTATGTTAAAGGAATCTGTAAAATATAACACAAGATATACACACACCTATGTTTGTGTGTGGGTAGTACAAATCCCAATCTATGTTGAAAATTAGTTTTGAATCCTAGCGCGATGTTTTTGTATTTTTCATAAGCCATAATTATGTATTTAAGATAATATTAAGTAAAAATATTATGTTTAAAGAATATTTAAAATAGGCATTGCATAATACACACATCTATGTTTGTGAGCAAACAGTGAGGGTCCTTACCGATCTTGAAATCTTGTTTTATTTCATGGCGCAATGTTTTTGTATTTTACTTAATGCATTCATATGTTTTTTAGATCGTAAAAAGTAAAAATTTTGTGATTAAACGATCGGTAAAAACAAGCTTCACATAATACACACACGTATGTTTGTAAGAAAGCTGTAGGCGTCCGAACCTATTAGGAAATCTCGTTTAATTCCCTGTCTTGATGTTTATGTATTTTACATAAGCCTTTTATGTGTTTGTTTGACCGTATTTTAGAGAAAATATTATGTTAAAGGAATCTGTAAAATATAACACAAGATATACACACACCTATGTTTGTGTGTGGGTAGTACAAATCCCAATCTATGTTGAAAATTAGTTTTAAATCCTAGCGCGATGTTTTTGTATTTTTCATAAGCCATAATTATGTATTTAAGATAATATTAAGTAAAAATATTATGTTTAAAGAATATTTAAAATAGGCATTGCATAATACACACATCTATGTTTGTGAGCAAACAGTGAGGGTCCTTACCGATCTTGAAATCTTGTTTTATTTCATGGCGCAATGTTTTTGTATTTTACTTAATGCATTCATATGTTTTTTAGATCGTAAAAAGTAAAAATTTTGTGATTAAACGATCGGTAAAAACAAGCTTCACATAATACACACACGTATGTTTGTAAGAAAGCTGTAGGCGTCCGAACCTATTAGGAAATCTCGTTTAATTCCCTGTCTTGATGTTTATGTATTTTACATAAGCCTTTTATGTGTTTGTTTGACCGTATTTTAGAGAAAATATTATGTTAAAGGAATCTGTAAAATATAACACAAGATATACACACACCTATGTTTGTGTGTGGGTAGTACAAATCCTAATCTATGTTGAAAATTAGTTTTGAATCCTAGCGCGATGTTTTTGTATTTTTCATAAGCCATAATTATGTATTTAAGATAATATTAAGTAAAAATATTATGTTTAATAATATTTATAATAGGCATCGCATAATACACACATCTATGTTTGTGAGCAAGCAGTGAGGGTCCCCACCGATCTTGAAATCTTGTTTTATTTCATGGCACAATGTTTTTGTATTTTACTTAATGCATTCATATGTTTTTTAGATAGTAAAAAGTGAAAATTTTGGGATTAAACTATTGAAAAAAAAAAAGCTTCACTAATACACACACGTATGTTTGTAAGAAAGCTGTAGGCGTCCGAACCTATTAGGAAATCTCGTTTAATTCCCTGTCTTGATGTTTATGTATTTTACATAAGCCTTTTATGTGTTTGTTTGACCGTATTTTAGAGAAAATATTATGTTAAAGGAATCTGTAAAATATAACACAAGATATACACACACCTATGTTTGTGTGTGGGTAGTACAAATCCCAATCTATGTTGAAAATTAGTTTTGAATCCTAGCGCGATGTTTTTGTATTTTTCATAAGCCATAATTATGTATTTAAGATAATATTAAGTAAAAATATTATGTTTAAAGAATATTTAAAATAGGCATTGCATAATACACACATCTATGTTTGTGAGCAAACAGTGAGGGTCCTTACCGATCTTGAAATCTTGTTTTATTTCATGGCGCAATGTTTTTGTATTTTACTTAATCCATTCATATGTTTTTAAAATCGTAAAAAGTGAAAATTTTGTGATTAAACGATCGGTAAAAACAAGCTTCACATAATACACACACGTATGTTTGTAAGAAAGCTGTAGGCGTCCGAACCTATTAGGAAATCTCGTTTAATTCCCTGTCTTGATGTTTATGTATTTTACATAAGCCTTGTATGTGTTTGTTTGACCGTATTTTAGAGAAAATATTATGTTAAAGGAATCTGTAAAATATAACACAAGATATACACACACCTATGTTTGTGTGTGGGTAGTACAAATCCCAATCTATGTTGAAAATTAGTTTTGAATCCTAGCGCGATGTTTTTGTATTTTTCATAAGCCATAATTATGTATTTAAGATAATATTAAGTAAAAATATTATGTTAAAAGAATATTTAAAATAGGAATTGCATAATACACACATCTATGTTTGTGAGCAAGCAGTGAGGGTCCCCACCGATCTTGAAATCTTGTTTTATTTCATGGCGCAATGTTTTTGTATTTTACTTAATCCATTCATATGTTTTTTAGATCGTAAAAAGTGAAAATTTTGTGATTAAACGATCGGTAAAAACAAGCTTCACATAATACACACACGTATGTTTGTAACAAAGCTGTAGGCGTCCGAACCTATTAGGAAATCTCGTTTAATTCCCTGTCTTGATGTTTATGTATTTTACATAAGCAATTTATGTGTTTTTTTGACCGTAATTTAGAGAAAATATTATGTTAAAGGAATCTGTAAAATATAACACAAGATATACACACACCTATGTTTGTGTGTGGGTAGTACAAATCCCAATCTATGTTGAAAATTAGTTTTGAATCCTAGCGCGATGTTTTTGTATTTTTTATAAGCCATAATTATGTATTTAAGCTAATATTAAGTAAAAATATTATGTTTAATAATATTTATAATAGGCATCGCATAATACACACATCTATGTTTGTGAGCCAGCAGTGAGGGTCCCCACCGATCTTGAAATCTTGTTTTATTTCATGGTGCCATGTTTTTGTATTTTACATAATGCATTCATATGTTTTTTAGATCGTAAAAAGTGAAAATTTTGTGATTAAACGATCGGTAAAAACAAGCTTCACATAATACACACACGTATGTTTGTAAAAAAGCTGTAGGCGTCCGAACCTATTAGGAAATCTCGTTTAATTCCCTGTCTTGATGTTTATGTATTTTACATAAGCCTTGTATGTGTTTGTTTGACCGTATTTTAGAGAAAATATTATGTTAAAGGAATCTGTAAAATATAACACAAGATATACACACACCTATGTTTGTGTGTGGGTAGTACAAATCCCAATCTATGTTGAAAATTAGTTTTGAATCCTAGCGCGATGTTTTTGTATTTTTCATAAGCCATAATTATGTATTTAAGATAATATTAAGTAAAAATATTATGTTAAAAGAATATTTAAAATAGGAATTGCATAATACACACATCTATGTTTGTGAGCAAGCAGTGAGGGTCCCCACCGATCTTGAAATCTTGTTTTATTTCATGGCGCAATGTTTTTGTATTTTACTTAATCCATTCATATGTTTTTTAGATCGTAAAAAGTGAAAATTTTGTGATTAAACGATCGGTAAAAACAAGCTTCACATAATACACACACGTATGTTTGTAACAAAGCTGTAGGCGTCCGAACCTATTAGGAAATCTCGTTTAATTCCCTGTCTTGATGTTTATGTATTTTACATAAGCAATTTATGTGTTTTTTTGACCGTATTTTAGAGAAAATATTATGTTAAAGGAATCTGTAAAATATAACACAAGATATACACACACCTATGTTCGTGTGTGGGTAGTACAAATCCCAATCTATGTTGAAAATTAGTTTTGAATCCTAGCGCGATGTTTTTGTATTTTTTATAAGCCATAATTATGTATTTAAGCTAATATTAAGTAAAAATATTATGTTTAATAATATTTATAATAGGCATCGCATAATACACACATCTATGTTTGTGAGCAAGCAGTGAGGGTCCCCACCGATCTTGAAATCTTGTTTTATTTCATGGTGCCATGTTTTTGTATTTTACATAATGCATTCATATGTTTTTTAGATAGTAAAAAGTGAAAATGTTGTGATTAAACGATCGGTAAAAAAAAGCTTCACATAATACACACACGTATGTTTGTAACAAAGCTGTAGGCGTCCGAACCTATTAGGAAATCTCGTTTAATTCCCTGTCTTGATGTTTATGTATTTTACATAAGCCTTGTATGTGTTTGTTTGACCGTATTTTAGAGAAAATATTATGTTAAAGGAATCTGTAAAATATAACACAAGATATACACACACCTATGTTTGTGTGTGGGTAGTACAAATCCCAATCTATGTTGAAAATTAGTTTTGAATCCTAGCGCGATGTTTTTGTATTTTTTATAAGCCATAATTATGTATTTAAGCTAATATTAAGTAAAAATATTATGTTTAATAATATTTATAATAGGCATCGCATAATACACACATCTATGTTTGTGAGCAAGCAGTGAGGGTCCCCACCGATCTTGAAATCTTGTTTTATTTCATGGCACAATGTTTTTGTATTTTACATAATGCATTCATATGTTTTTTAGATAGTAAAAAGTGAAAATTTTGGGATTAAACTATTGAAAAAAAAAAGCTTCACTAATACACACACGTATGTTTGTAAGAAAGCTGTAGGCGTCCGAACCTATTAGGAAATCTCGTTTAATTCCCTGTCTTAATGTTTATGTATTTTACATAAGCCTTTTATGTGTTTGTTTGACCGTATTTTAGAGAAAATATTATGTTAAAGGAATCTGTAAAATATAACACAAGATATACACACACCTATGTTTGTGTGTGGGTAGTACAAATCCCAATCTATGTTGAAAATTAGTTTTGAATCCTAGCGCGATGTTTTTGTATTTTTCATAAGCCATAATTATGTATTTAAGATAATATTAAGTAAAAATATTATGTTTAAAGAATATTTAAAATAGGCATTGCATAATACACACATCTATGTTTGTGAGCAAACAGTGAGGGTCCTTACCGATCTTGAAATCTTGTTTTATTTCATGGCGCAATGTTTTTGTATTTTACTTAATGCATTCATATGTTTTTTAGATCGTAAAAAGTAAAAATTTTGTGATTAAACGATCGGTAAAAACAAGCTTCACATAATACACAAACGTATGTTTGTAAGAAAGCTGTAGGCGTCCGAACCTATTAGGAAATCTCGTTTAATTCCCTGTCTTGATGTTTATGTATTTTACATAAGCAATTTATGTGTTTTTTTTACCGTAATTTAGAGAAAATATTATGTTAAAGGAATCTGTAAAATATAACACAAGATATACACACACCTATGTTTGTGTGTGGGTAGTACAAATCCCAATCTATGTTGAAAATTAGTTTTGAATCCTAGCGCGATGTTTTTGTATTTTTCATAAGCCATAATTATGTATTTAAGACAATATTAAGTAAAAATATTATGTTTAAAGAATATTTAAAATAGGCATTGCATAATACACACATCTATGTTTGTAAGCAAACAGTGAGGGTCCTTACCGATCTTGAAATCTTGTTTTATTTCATGGCGCAATGTTTTTGTATTTTACTTAATCCATTCATATGTTTTTAAAATCGTAAAAAGGGAAAATTTTGTGATTAAACGATCGGTAAAAACAAGCTTCACATAATACACACACGTATGTTTGTAACAAAGCTGTAGGCGTCCGAACCTATTAGGAAATCTCGTTTAATTCCCTGTCTTGATGTTTATGTATTTTACATAAGCCTTGTATGTGTTTGTTTGACCGTAATTTAGAGAAAATATTATGTTAAAGGAATCTGTAAAATATAACACAAGATATACACACACCTATGTTTGTGTGTGGGTAGTACAAATCCCAATCTATGTTGAAAATTAGTTTTAAATCCTAGCGCGATGTTTTTGTATTTTTCATAAGCCATAAATGATTATGAATTTAAGATACTATTAGGTAAATATTATTTTTAAAGAAAAATTTAAAATAGGCATCGCATAATACACACATTTATGTTTGTAAGCAAGCAGTGAGGGTCCCCACCGATCTTGAAATCTTGTTCTATTTCATGGCGCAATGTTTTTGTATTTTACATAATGCATTCAATTTTTTTTAGATAGTAAAAAGTGAAAATGTTGTGATTAAACGATCGGTAAAAAAAAGCTTCACATAATACACACACGTTTGTTTGTAACAAAGCTGTAGGCGTCCGAACCTATTAGGAAATCTCGTTTAATTCCCTGTCTTGATGTTTATGTATTTTACATAAGCCTTGTATGTGTTTGTTTGACCGTATTTTAGAGAAAATATTATGTTAAAGGAATCTGTAAAATATAACACAAGATATACACACACCTATGTTTGTGTGTGGGTAGTACAAATCCCAATCTATGTTGAAAATTAGTTTTGAATCCTAGCGCGATGTTTTTGTATTTTTTATAAGCCATAATTATGTATTTAAGCTAATATTAAGTAAAAATATTATGTTTAATAATATTTATAATAGGCATCGCATAATACACACATCTATGTTTGTGAGCAAGCAGTGAGGGTCCCCACCGATCTTGAAATCTTGTTTTATTTCATAACACAATGTTTTTGTATTTTACATAATGCATTCATATGTTTTTTAGATCGTAAAAAGTAAAAATTTTGTGATTAAACGATCGGTAAAAACAAGCTTCACATAATACACACACGTATGTTTGTAACACAGCTGAAGGCGTACGAACCTATTAGGAAATCTCGTTTAATTCCCTGTCTTGATGTTTATGTATTTTACATAAGCCTTTTATGTGTTTGTTTGACCGTATTTTAGAGAAAATATTATGTTAAAGGAATCTGTAAAATATAACACAAGATATACACACACCTATGTTTGTGTGTGGGTAGTACAAATCCCAATCTATGTTGAAAATTAGTTTTGAATCCTAGCGCGATGTTTTTGTATTTTTCATAAGCCATAATTATGTATTTAAGATAATATTAAGTAAAAATATTATGTTTAAAGAATATTTAAAATAGGCATTGCATAATACACACATCTATGTTTGTGAGCAAACAGTGAGGGTCCTTACCGATCTTGAAATCTTGTTTTATTTCATGGCGCAATGTTTTTGTATTTTACTTAATGCATTCATATGTTTTTTAGATCGTAAAAAGTAAAAATTTTGTGATTAAACGATCGGTAAAAACAAGCTTCACATAATACACACACGTATGTTTGTAAGAAAGCTGTAGGCGTCCGAACCTATTAGGAAATCTCGTTTAATTCCCTGTCTTGATGTTTATGTATTTTACATAAGCCTTTTATGTGTTTGTTTGACCGTATTTTAGAGAAAATATTATGTTAAAGGAATCTGTAAAATATAACACAAGATATACACACACCTATGTTTGTGTGTGGGTAGTACAAATCCTAATCTATGTTGAAAATTAGTTTTGAATCCTAGCGCGATGTTTTTGTATTTTTCATAAGCCATAATTATGTATTTAAGATAATATTAAGTAAAAATATTATGTTTAATAATATTTATAATAGGCATCGCATAATACACACATCTATGTTTGTGAGCAAGCAGTGAGGGTCCCCACCGATCTTGAAATCTTGTTTTATTTCATGGCACAATGTTTTTGTATTTTACTTAATGCATTCATATGTTTTTTAGATAGTAAAAAGTGAAAATTTTGGGATTAAACTATTGAAAAAAAAAAAGCTTCACTTAATACACACACGTATGTTTGTAAGAAAGCTGTAGGCGTCCGAACCTATTAGGAAATCTCGTTTAATTCCCTGTCTAGATGTTTATGTATTTTACATAAGCCTTTTATGTGTTTGTTTGACCGTATTTTAGAGAAAATATTATGTTAAAGGAATCTGTAAAATATAACACAAGATATACACACACCTATGTTTGTGTGTGGGTAGTACAAATCCCAATCTATGTTGAAAATTAGTTTTGAATCCTAGCGCGATGTTTTTGTATTTTTCATAAGCCATAATTATGTATTTAAGATAATATTAAGTAAAAATATTATGTTTAAAGAATATTTAAAATAGGCATCGCATAATACACACATCTATGTTTGTGAGCAAACAGTGAGGGTCCTTACCGATCTTGAAATCTTGTTTTATTTCATGGCGCAATGTTTTTGTATTTTACTTAATGCATTCATATGTTTTTTAGATCGTAAAAAGTAAAAATTTTGTGATTAAACGATCGGTAAAAACAAGCTTCACATAATACACACACGTATGTTTGTAAGAAAGCTGTAGGCGTCCGAACCTATTAGGAAATCTCGTTTAATTCCCTGTCTTGATGTTTATGTATTTTACATAAGCAATTTATGTTTTTTTTTGACCGTAATTTAGAGAAAATATTATGTTAAAGGAATCTGTAAAATATAACACAAGATATACACACACCTATGTTTGTGTGTGGGTAGTACAAATCCCAATCTATGTTGAAAATTAGTTTTGAATCCTAGCGCGATGTTTTTATATTTTTCATAAGCCATAAATAATTATGAATTTAAGATACTATTAAGTAAATATTATTTTTAAAGAAAAATTTAAAATAGGCATCGCATAATACACACATTTATGTTTGTAAGCAAGCAGTGAGGATCCCCACCGATCTTGAAATCTTGTTTTATTTCATGGCGCAATGTTTTTGTATTTTACATAATGCATTCCATTTTTTTTTAGATAGTAAAAAGTGAAAATGTTGTGATTAAACGATCGGTAAAAAAAAGCTTCACATAATACACACTCGTATGTTTGTAACAAAGCTGTAGGCGTCCGAACCTATTAGGAAATCTCGTTTAATTCCCTGTCTTGATGTTTATGTATTTTACATAAGCCTTGTATGTGTTTGTTTGACCGTATTTTAGAGAAAATATTATGTTAAAGGAATCTGTAAAATATAACACAAGATATACACACACCTATGTTTGTGTGTGGGTAGTACAAATCCCAATCTATGTTGAAAATTAGTTTTGAATCCTAGCGCGATGTTTTTGTATTTTTTATAAGCCATAATTATGTATTTAAGCTAATATTAAGTAAAAATATTATGTTTAAAGAATATTCAAAATAGGCATTGCATAATACACACATCTATGTTTGTGAGCAAGCAGTGAGGGTCCCCACCGATGTTGAAATTTCTTTCTTTTTCATGGCACAATGTTTTTGTATTTTACATAATGCTTTCATATGTTTTTAATATAGTAAAAAGTGAAAATTTTGAGATTAAACGATCGGTAAAAAAAAAGCTCCACATAATACACACACGTTTGTTTGTAACAAAGCTGTAGGCGTCCGAACCTATTAGGAAATCTCGTTTAATTCCCTGTCTTGATGTTAACGTATTTTACATAAGCCTTTTATGTGTTTGTTTGACCGTATTTTAGAGAAAATATTATGTTAAAGGAATCTGTAAAATATAACACAAGATATACACACACCTATGTTTGTGTGTGGGTAGTACAAATCCCAATCTATGTTGAAAATTAGTTTTGAATCCTAGCGCGATGTTTTTGTATTTTTCATAAGCCATAATTATGTATTTAAGATAATATTAAGTAAAAATATTATGTTTAAAGAATATTTAAAATAGGCATTGCATAATACACACATCTATGTTTGTGAGCAAACAGTGAGGGTTCTTACCGATCTTGAAATCTTGTTTTATTTCATGGCGCAATGTTTTTGTATTTTACTTAATGCATTCATATGTTTTTTAGATCGTAAAAAGTAAAAATTTTGTGATTAAACGATCGGTAAAAACAAGCTTCACATAATACACACACGTATGTTTGTAAGAAAGCTGTAGGCGTCCGAACCTATTAGGAAATCTCGTTTAATTCCCTGTCTTGATGTTTATGTATTTTACATAAGCCTTTTATGTGTTTGTTTGACCGTATTTTAGAGAAAATATTATGTTAAAGGAATCTGTAAAATATAACACAAGATATACACACACCTATGTTTGTGTGTGGGTAGTACAAATCCTAATCTATGTTGAAAATTAGTTTTGAATCCTAGCGCGATGTTTTTGTATTTTTCATAAGCCATAATTATGTATTTAAGATAATATTAAGTAAAAAAATTATGTTTAAAGAATATTTAAAATAGGCATTGCATAATACACACATCTATGTTTGTGAGCAAACAGTGAGGGTCCTTACCGATCTTGAAATCTTGTTTTATTTCATGGCGCAATGTTTTTGTATTTTACTTAATGCATTCATATGTTTTTTAGATCGTAAAAAGTAAAAATTTTGTGATTAAACGATCGGTAAAAACAAGCTTCACATAATACACACACGTATGTTTGTAAGAAAGCTGTAGGCGTCCGAACCTATTAGGAAATCTCGTTTAATTCCCTGTCTTGATGTTTATGTATTTTACATAAGCAATTTATGTGTTTTTTTGACCGTAATTTAGAGAAAATATTATGTTAAAGGAATCTGTAAAATATAACACAAGATATACACACACCTATGTTTGTGTGTGGGTAGTACAAATCCCAATCTATGTTGAAAATTAGTTTTGAATCCTAGCGCGATGTTTTTGTATTTTTCATAAGCCATAATTATGTATTTAAGACAATATTAAGTAAAAATATTATGTTTAAAGAATATTTAAAATAGGCATTGCATAATACACACATCTATGTTTGTGATTAAACAGTGAGGGTCCTTACCGATCTTGAAATCTTGTTTTATTTCATGGCGCAATGTTTTTGTATTTTACTTAATCCATTCATATGTTTTTAAAATCGTAAAAAGTGAAAATTTTGTGATTAAACGATCGGTAAAAACAAGCTTCACATAATACACACACGTATGTTTGTAAGAAAGCTGTAGGCGTCCGAACCTATTAGGAAATCTCGTTTAATTCCCTGTCTTGATGTTTATGTATTTTACATAAGCCTTGTATGTGTTTGTTTGACCGTATTTTAGAGAAAATATTATGTTAAAGGAATCTGTAAAATATAACACAAGATATACACACACCTATGTTTGTGTGTGGGTAGTACAAATCCCAATCTATGTTGAAAATTAGTTTTGAATCCTAGCGCGATGTTTTTGTATTTTTCATAAGCCATAATTATGTATTTAAGATAATATTAAGTAAAAATATTATGTTAAAAGAATATTTAAAATAGGAATTGCATAATACACACATCTATGTTTGTGAGCAAGCAGTGAGGGTCCCCACCGATCTTGAAATCTTGTTTTATTTCATGGCGCAATGTTTTTGTATTTTACTTAATCCATTCATATGTTTTTTAGATCGTAAAAAGTGAAAATTTTGTGATTAAACGATCGGTAAAAACAAGCTTCACATAATACACACACGTATGTTTGTAAGAAAGCTGTAGGCGTCCGAACCTATTAGGAAATCTCGTTTAATTCCCTGTCTTGATGTTTATGTATTTTACATAAGCAATTTATGTGTTTTTTTGACCGTAATTTAGAGAAAATATTATGTTAAAGGAATCTGTAAAATATAACACAAGATATACACACACCTATGTTTGTGTGTGGGTAGTACAAATCCCAATCTATGTTGAAAATTAGTTTTGAATCCTAGCGCGATGTTTTTGTATTTTTTATAAGCCATAATTATGTATTTAAGCTAATATTAAGTAAAAATATTATGTTTAATAATATTTATAATAGGCATCGCATAATACACACATCTATGTTTGTGAGCAAGCAGTGAGGGTCCCCACCGATCTTGAAATCTTGTTTTATTTCATGGTGCCATGTTTTTGTATTTTACATAATGCATTCATATGTTTTTTAGATAGTAAAAAGTGAAAATTTTGTGATTAAACGATCGGTAAAAACAAGCTTCACATAATACACACACGTATGTTTGTAAAAAAGCTGTAGGCGTCCGAACCTATTAGGAAATCTCGTTTAATTCCCTGTCTTGATGTTTATGTATTTTACATAAGCCTTGTATGTGTTTGTTTGACCGTATTTTAGAGAAAATATTATGTTAAAGGAATCTGTAAAATATAACACAAGATATACACACACCTATGTTTGTGTGTGGGTAGTACAAATCCCAATCTATGTTGAAAATTAGTTTTGAATCCTAGCGCGATGTTTTTGTATTTTTCATAAGCCATAATTATGTATTTAAGATAATATTAAGTAAAAATATTATGTTAAAAGAATATTTAAAATAGGAATTGCATAATACACACATCTATGTTTGTGAGCAAGCAGTGAGGGTCCCCACCGATCTTGAAATCTTGTTTTATTTCATGGCGCAATGTTTTTGTATTTTACTTAATCCATTCATATGTTTTTTAGATCGTAAAAAGTGAAAATTTTGTGATTAAACGATCGGTAAAAACAAGCTTCACATAATACACACACGTATGTTTGTAACAAAGCTGTAGGCGTCCGAACCTATTAGGAAATCTCGTTTAATTCCCTGTCTTGATGTTTATGTATTTTACATAAGCAATTTATGTGTTTTTTTGACCGTAATTTAGAGAAAATATTATGTTAAAGGAATCTGTAAAATATAACACAAGATATACACACACCTATGTTCGTGTGTGGGTAGTACAAATCCCAATCTATGTTGAAAATTAGTTTTGAATCCTAGCGCGATGTTTTTGTATTTTTTATAAGCCATATTTATGTATTTAAGCTAATATTAAGTAAAAATATTATGTTTAATAATATTTATAATAGGCATCGCATAATACACACATCTATGTTTGTGAGCAAGCAGTGAGGGTCCCCACCGATCTTGAAATCTTGTTTTATTTCATGGTGCCATGTTTTTGTATTTTACATAATGCATTCATATGTTTTTTAGATAGTAAAAAGTGAAAATGTTGTGATTAAACGATCGGTAAAAAAAAGCTTCACATAATACACACACGTATGTTTGTAACAAAGCTGTAGGCGTCCGAACCTATTAGGAAATCTCGTTTAATCCCCTGTCTTGATGTTTATGTATTTTACATAAGCCTTGTATGTGTTTGTTTGACCGTATTTTAGAGAAAATATTATGTTAAAGGAATCTGTAAAATATAACACAAGATACACACACACCTATGTTTGTGTGTGGGTAGTACAAATCCCAATCTATGTTGAAAATTAGTTTTGAATCCTAGCGCGATGTTTTTGTATTTTTTATAAGCCATAATTATGTATTTAAGCTAATATTAAGTAAAAATATTATGTTTAATAATATTTATAATAGGCATCGCATAATACACACATCTATGTTTGTGAGCAAGCAGTGAGGGTCCCCACCGATCTTGAAATCTTGTTTTATTTCATGGCACAATGTTTTTGTATTTTACATAATGCATTCATATGTTTTTTAGATAGTAAAAAGTGAAAATTTTGGGATTAAACTATTGAAAAAAAAAAGCTTCACTAATACACACACGTATGTTTGTAAGAAAGCTGTAGGCGTCCGAACCTATTAGGAAATCTCGTTTAATTCCCTGTCTTAATGTTTATGTATTTTACATAAGCCTTTTATGTGTTTGTTTGACCGTATTTTAGAGAAAATATTATGTTAAAGGAATCTGTAAAATATAACACAAGATATACACACACCTATGTTTGTGTGTGGGTAGTACAAATCCCAATCTATGTTGAAAATTAGTTTTGAATCCTAGCGCGATGTTTTTGTATTTTTCATAAGCCATAATTATGTATTTAAGATAATATTAAGTAAAAATATTATGTTTAAAGAATATTTAAAATAGGCATTGCATAATACACACATCTATGTTTGTGAGCAAACAGTGAGGGTCCTTACCGATCTTGAAATCTTGTTTTATTTCATGGCGCAATGTTTTTGTATTTTACTTAATGCATTCATATGTTTTTTAGATCGTAAAAAGTAAAAATTTTGTGATTAAACGATCGGTAAAAACAAGCTTCACATAATACACACACGTATGTTTGTAAGAAAGCTGTAGGCGTCCGAACCTATTAGGAAATCTCGTTTAATTCCCTGTCTTGATGTTTATGTATTTTACATAAGCAATTTATGTGTTTTTTTGACCGTAATTTAGAGAAAATATTATGTTAAAGGAATCTGTAAAATATAACACAAGATATACACACACCTATGTTTGTGTGTGGGTAGTACAAATCCCAATCTATGTTGAAAATTAGTTTTGAATCCTAGCGCGATGTTTTTGTATTTTTCATAAGCCATAATTATGTATTTAAGACAATATTAAGTAAAAATATTATGTTTAAAGAATATTTAAAATAGGCATTGCATAATACACACATCTATGTTTGTGAGCAAACAGTGAGGGTCCTTACCGATCTTGAAATCTTGTTTTATTTCATGGCGCAATGTTTTTGTATTTTACTTAATCCATTCATATGTTTTTAAAATCGTAAAAAGTGAAAATTTTGTGATTAAACGATCGGTAAAAACAAGCTTCACATAATACACACACGTATGTTTGTAAGAAAGCTGTAGGCGTCCGAACCTATTAGGAAATCTCGTTTAATTCCCTGTCTTAATGTTTATGTATTTTACATAAGCCTTGTATGTGTTTGTTTGACCGTAATTTAGAGAAAATATTATGTTAAAGGAATCTGTAAAATATAACACAAGATATACACACACCTATGTTTGTGTGTGGGTAGTACAAATCCCAATCTATGTTGAAAATTAGTTTTAAATCCTAGCGCGATGTTTTTGTATTTTTCATAAGCCATAAATGATTATGAATTTAAGATACTATTAGGTAAATATTATTTTTAAAGAAAAATTTAAAATAGGCATCGCATAATACACACATTTATGTTTGTAAGCAAGCAGTGAGGGTCCCCACCGATCTTGAAATCTTGTTCTATTTCATGGCGCAATGTTTTTGTATTTTACATAATGCATTCAATTTTTTTTAGATAGTAAAAAGTGAAAATGTTGTGATTAAACGATCGGTAAAAAAAAGCTTCACATAATACACACACGTTTGTTTGTAACAAAGCTGTAGGCGTCCGAACCTATTAGGAAATCTCGTTTAATTCCCTGTCTTGATGTTTATGTATTTTACATAAGCCTTGTATGTGTTTGTTTGACCGTATTTTAGAGAAAATATTATGTTAAAGGAATCTGTAAAATATAACACAAGATATACACACACCTATGTTTGTGTGTGGGTAGTACAAATCCCAATCTATGTTGAAAATTAGTTTTGAATCCTAGCGCGATGTTTTTGTATTTTTTATAAGCCATAATTATGTATTTAAGCTAATATTAAGTAAAAATATTATGTTTAATAATATTTATAATAGGCATCGCATAATACACACATCTATGTTTGTGAGCAAGCAGTGAGGGTCCCCACCGATCTTGAAATCTTGTTTTATTTCATAACACAATGTTTTTGTATTTTACATAATGCATTCATATGTTTTTTAGATCGTAAAAAGTAAAAATTTTGTGATTAAACGATCGGTAAAAACAAGCTTCACATAATACACACACGTATGTTTGTAACACAGCTGAAGGCGTACGAACCTATTAGGAAATCTCGTTTAATTCCCTGTCTTGATGTTTATGTATTTTACATAAGCCTTTTATGTGTTTGTTTGACCGTATTTTAGAGAAAATATTATGTTAAAGGAATCTGTAAAATATAACACAAGATATACACACACCTATGTTTGTGTGTGGGTAGTACAAATCCCAATCTATGTTGAAAATTAGTTTTGAATCCTAGCGCGATGTTTTTGTATTTTTCATAAGCCATAATTATGTATTTAAGATAATATTAAGTAAAAATATTATGTTTAAAGAATATTTAAAATAGGCATTGCATAATACACACATCTATGTTTGTGAGCAAACAGTGAGGGTCCTTACCGATCTTGAAATCTTGTTTTATTTCATGGCGCAATGTTTTTGTATTTTACTTAATGCATTCATATGTTTTTTAGATCGTAAAAAGTAAAAATTTTGTGATTAAACGATCGGTAAAAACAAGCTTCACATAATACACACACGTATGTTTGTAAGAAAGCTGTAGGCGTCCGAACCTATTAGGAAATCTCGTTTAATTCCCTGTCTTGATGTTTATGTATTTTACATAAGCCTTTTATGTGTTTGTTTGACCGTATTTTAGAGAAAATATTATGTTAAAGGAATCTGTAAAATATAACACAAGATATACACACACCTATGTTTGTGTGTGGGTAGTACAAATCCTAATCTATGTTGAAAATTAGTTTTGAATCCTAGCGCGATGTTTTTGTATTTTTCATAAGCCATAATTATGTATTTAAGATAATATTAAGTAAAAATATTATGTTTAATAATATTTATAATAGGCATCGCATAATACACACATCTATGTTTGTGAGCAAGCAGTGAGGGTCCCCACCGATCTTGAAATCTTGTTTTATTTCATGGCACAATGTTTTTGTATTTTACTTAATGCATTCATATGTTTTTTAGATAGTAAAAAGTGAAAATTTTGGGATTAAACTATTGAAAAAAAAAAAGCTTCACATAATACACACACGTATGTTTGTAAGAAAGCTGTAGGCGTCCGAACCTATTAGGAAATCTCGTTTAATTCCCTGTCTAGATGTTTATGTATTTTACATAAGCCTTTTATGTGTTTGTTTGACCGTATTTTAGAGAAAATATTATGTTAAAGGAATCTGTAAAATATAACACAAGATATACACACACCTATGTTTGTGTGTGGGTAGTACAAATCCCAATCTATGTTGAAAATTAGTTTTGAATCCTAGCGCGATGTTTTTGTATTTTTCATAAGCCATAATTATGTATTTAAGATAATATTAAGTAAAAATATTATGTTTAAAGAATATTTAAAATAGGCATCGCATAATACACACATCTATGTTTGTGAGCAAACAGTGAGGGTCCTTACCGATCTTGAAATCTTGTTTTATTTCATGGCGCAATGTTTTTGTATTTTACTTAATGCATTCATATGTTTTTTAGATCGTAAAAAGTAAAAATTTTGTGATTAAACGATCGGTAAAAACAAGCTTCACATAATACACACACGTATGTTTGTAAGAAAGCTGTAGGCGTCCGAACCTATTAGGAAATCTCGTTTAATTCCCTGTCTTGATGTTTATGTATTTTACATAAGCAATTTATGTTTTTTTTTGACCGTAATTTAGAGAAAATATTATGTTAAAGGAATCTGTAAAATATAACACAAGATATACACACACCTATGTTTGTGTGTGGGTAGTACAAATCCCAATCTATGTTGAAAATTAGTTTTGAATCCTAGCGCGATGTTTTTGTATTTTTCATAAGCCATAAATAATTATGAATTTAAGATACTATTAAGTAAATATTATTTTTAAAGAAAAATTTAAAATAGGCATCGCATAATACACACATTTATGTTTGTAAGCAAGCAGTGAGGATCCCCACCGATCTTGAAATCTTGTTTTATTTCATGGCGCAATGTTTTTGTATTTTACATAATGCATTCAATTTTTTTTAGATAGTAAAAAGTGAAAATGTTGTGATTAAACGATCGGTAAAAAAAAGCTTCACATAATACACACTCGTATGTTTGTAACAAAGCTGTAGGCGTCCGAAGCTATTAGGAAATCTCGTTTAATTCCCTGTCTTGATGTTTATGTATTTTACATAAGCCTTGTATGTGTTTGTTTGACCGTATTTTAGAGAAAATATTATGTTAAAGGAATCTGTAAAATATAACACAAGATATACACACACCTATGTTTGTGTGTGGGTAGTACAAATCCCAATCTATGTTGAAAATTAGTTTTGAATCCTAGCGCGATGTTTTTGTATTTTTTATAAGCCATAATTATGTATTTAAGCTAATATTAAGTAAAAATATTATGTTTAAAGAATATTCAAAATAGGCATTGCATAATACACACATCTATGTTTGTGAGCAAGCAGTGAGGGTCCCCACCGATGTTGAAATTTCTTTCTTTTTCATGGCACAATGTTTTTGTATTTTACATAATGCTTTCATATGTTTTTAATATAGTAAAAAGTGAAAATTTTGAGATTAAACGATCGGTAAAAAAAAAGCTCCACATAATACACACACGTTTGTTTGTAACAAAGCTGTAGGCGTCCGAACCTATTAGGAAATCTCGTTTAATTCCCTGTCTTGATGTTAACGTATTTTACATAAGCCTTTTATGTGTTTGTTTGACCGTATTTTAGAGAAAATATTATGTTAAAGGAATCTGTAAAATATAACACAAGATATACACACACCTATGTTTGTGTGTGGGTAGTACAAATCCCAATCTATGTTGAAAATTAGTTTTGAATCCTAGCGCGATGTTTTTGTATTTTTCATAAGCCATAATTATGTATTTAAGATAATATTAAGTAAAAATATTATGTTTAAAGAATATTTAAAATAGGCATTGCATAATACACACATCTATGTTTGTGAGCAAACAGTGAGGGTTCTTACCGATCTTGAAATCTTGTTTTATTTCATGGCGCAATGTTTTTGTATTTTACTTAATGCATTCATATGTTTTTTAGATCGTAAAAAGTAAAAATTTTGTGATTAAACGATCGGTAAAAACAAGCTTCACATAATACACACACGTATGTTTGTAAGAAAGCTGTAGGCGTCCGAACCTATTAGGAAATCTCGTTTAATTCCCTGTCTTGATGTTTATGTATTTTACATAAGCCTTTTATGTGTTTGTTTGTCCGTATTTTAGAGAAAATATTATGTTAAAGGAATCTGTAAAATATAACACAAGATATACACACACCTATGTTTGTGTGTGGGTAGTACAAATCCTAATCTATGTTGAAAATTAGTTTTGAATCCTAGCGCGATGTTTTTGTATTTTTCATAAGCCATAATTATGTATTTAAGATAATATTAAGTAAAAATATTATGTTTAAAGAATAGTTAAAAATAGGCATCGCATAATACACACATCTATGTTTGTGAGCAAGCAGTGAGGGTCCCCACCGATCTTGAAATCTCGTTTTTTTTCATTGCACAATGTTTTTGTATTTTACATAATGCTTTCATATGTTTTTAATATAGTAAAAAGTGAAAATTTTGAGATTAAACGATCGGTAAAAAAAAGCTTCACATAATACACACACGTTTGTTTGTAACAAAGCTGTAGGCGTCTGAACCTATTAGGTAATCTTGTTTAATTCCCTGTCTTGATGTTAACGTATTTTACATAAGCCTTTTATGTGTTTGTTTGACCGTATTTTAGAGAAAATATTATGTTAAAGGAATCTGTAAAATATAACACAAGATATACACACACCTATGTTTGTGTGTGGGTAGTACAAATCCCAATCTATGTTCAAAATTAGTTTTGAATCTTAGCGCGATGTTTTTGTATTTTTTATAAGCCATATTTATGTATTTAAGCTAATATTAAGTAAAAATATTATGTTTAATAATATTTATAATAGGCATCGCATAATACACACATCTATGTTTGTGAGCAAGCAGTGAGGGTCCCCACCGATCTTGAAATCTTGTTTTATTTCATGGCACAATGTTTTTGTATTTTACATAATGCATTCATATGTTTTTAAGATAGTAAAAAGTGAAAATTTTGGGATTAAACTATTGAAAAAAAAAAGCTTCACTTAATACACACACGTATGTTTGTAAGAAAGCTGTAGGCGTCCGAACCTATTAGGAAATCTCGTTTAATTATCTATCTTGATGTTAACGTATTTTACATAAGCCTTTTATGTGTTTGTTTGACCGTATTTTAGAGAAAATATTATGTTAAAGGAATCTGTAAAATATAACACAAGATATACACACACCTATGTTTGTGTGTGGGTAGTACAAATCCCAATCTATGTTGAAAATTAGTTTTGAATCCTAGCGCGATGTTTTTGTATTTTTCATAAGCCATAATTATGTATTTAAGATACTATTAAGTAAAAATATTATGTTTAAAGAATAGGTAAAAATAGGCATCGCATAATACACACATCTATGTTTGTGAGCAAGCAGTGAGGGTCCCCACCGATCTTGAAATCTCGTTTTTTTTCATGGCACAATGTTTTTGTATTTTACATAATGCTTTCATATGTTTTTAATATAGTAAAAAGTGAAAATTTTGAGATTAAACGATCGGTAAAAAAAAAGCTCCACATAATACACACACGTTTGTTTGTAACAAAGCTGTAGGCGTCCGAACCTATTAGGAAATCTCGTTTAATTCCCTGTCTTGATGTTAACGTATTTTACATAAGCCTTTTATGTGTTTGTTTGACCGTATTTTAGAGAAAATATTATGTTAAAGGAATCTGTAAAATATAACACAAGATATACACACACCTATGTTTGTGTTGGTAGTACAAATCCCAATCTATGTTGAAAATTAGTTTTGAATCCTAGCGCGATGTTTTTGTATTTTTCATAAGCCATAATTATGTATTTAAGATAATATTAAGTAAAAATATTATGTTTAAAGAATATTTAAAATAGGAATTGCATAATACACACATCTATGTTTGTGAGCAAGCAGTGAGGGTCCCCACCGATCTTGAAATCTTGTTTTATTTCATGGCGCAATGTTTTTGTATTTTACTTAATGCATTCATATGTTTTTTAGATCGTAAAAAGTAAAAATTTTGTGATTAAACGATCGGTAAAAACAAGCTGCACATAATACACACACGTATGTTTGTAAGAAAGCTGTAGGCGTCCGAACCTATTAGGAAATCTCGTTTAATTCCCTGTCTTGATGTTTATGTATTTTACATAAGCCTTTTATGTGTTTGTTTGACCGTATTTTAGAGAAAATATTATGTTAAAGGAATCTGTAAAATATAACACAAGATATACACACACCTATGTTTGTGTGTGGGTAGTACAAATCCCAATCTATGTTGAAAATTAGTTTTGAATCCTAGCGCTATGTTTTTGTATTTTTTATAAGCCATAATTATGTATTTAAGCTAATATTAAGTAAAAATATTATGTTTAATAATATTTATAATAGGCATCGCATAATACACACATCTATGTTTGTGAGCAAGCAGTGAGGGTCCCCACCGATCTTGAAATCTTGTTCTATTTCATGGCGCAATGTTTTTGTATTTTACATAATGCATTCATATGCTTTTTAGATCGTATAAAGTGAAGATATTGTGATTAAAGGATCGGTAAAAACAAGCTTCACATAATACACACACGTATGTTTGTAACACAGCTGAAGGCGTACGAACCTATTAGGAAATCTCGTTTAATTCCTTGTCTTGATGTTTATGTATTTTACATAAGCCTTTTATGTGTTTTTGTTTAAACGTATTTTAGAGAAAATATTATGTTAAAGAAATCTGTAAAATATAACACAAGATATACACACACCTATGTTTGTGTGTGGGTAGTACAAATCCCAATCTATGTTGAAAAATATTTTTGAATCCTAGCGCGATGTTTTTGTATTTTTTTTTAGCTTTAATTATGTATTTAAGATGGGGCATCGGAATTGATTAGAATTGGAAATGGTTAGAATCGGAAATGGTTAGAAAAAATAAGAGTGGTGGGGATGAGTTCGATGAGACGACGTCAGTGGTGGGGGGTGTCTTATTTTATAATAATATGGCAACATGGCATTGCATTTTATTTATTACATAGTGGAATTAATTAGAATAGGAATTGGTTAGAATCGGCATTGGTTCGAAATATATTTTTATTTATTTTATTGAGTGGAATTGATTAGAATGGGAATTGGTTAGAATTGGAACTGGTTAGAAAGAAATTTTCATTTATTTTATTGAGTGGAATTGATTATAATAGGAATTGGTTAGAATCGGAACTGGTTAGAAAGAAATTTTCATTTATTTTATTGAGTGGAATTGATTAGAATGGGAATTGGTTAGAATCGGAACTGGTTAGAAAGAAATTTTTATTTATTTTATTGAGTGGAATTGATTAGAATGGGAATTGGTTAGAATCGGAACTGGTTAGAAAAATATTTTTTTTTTTTTTATTGAGTGGAATTGATTAGAATGGGAATTGGTTAGAATCGGAATTGGTTAGAAAGATATTTTCATTTTTTTTATTGAGTGGAATTGATTAGAATAGGAATTGGTTAGAATTGGAACTGGTTAGAAAGAAATTTTCATTTATTTTATTGAGTGGAATTGATTAGAATGGGAATTGGTTAGAATCGGAACTGGTTAGAAAAATATTTTTATTTATTTTATTGAGTGGAATTGATTAGAATGGGAATTGGTTAGAATCGGAACTGGTTAGAAAAATATTTTTATTTATTTTATTGAGTGGAATTGATTAGAATGGGAATTGGTTAGAATCGGAATTGGTTAGAAAGATATTTTCATTTTTTTTATTGAGTGGAATTGATTAGAATGGGAATTGGTTAGAAATATATTTTTGTTTATTTTATTGAGTGGAATTGGTTAGAAGGATATGTTATTTACGCGCGTCTTATTTAAAACTTTATTTAATCGTTATCTACTGTATTATTTGCTATTTAAAAGCATCAAACTATTATTGGGAATATAACTACAGAATTTAAGCATACATATTAAAGCCAACGCCATGTTGGATCAATCAATATTATACGCCGCATAGGAAAATGACTCGTTTTGCCAGTTCAAAAATAGTAAACAATATTTTTGAGAGCATTAATGCTGTTAATAGGATAAATTAGAATCTCAGATATGCGAGAAAAATAATAATAACAGAATATTGACCGTTTTTACAAATAAAAGTGCAAAAACTGAAGTTTGTTCTATGCTGAGCAATGTTGTTCATTGATCCAGTATGGCGTCGAAGCGCAATCAGTATGACGTCATGCGAAAACTTACTCTGTAATCTATTTTTATCGCTTAATTTTATTGCTGAGGGCTGAGGCTGTGCTGTAGAAATTTAGACTTTAAGTAAATTTAGGGCACATAGTATTGTGTGTTTTCTGTAAAATATATTCTTTCATGCAAACGCCGCATCATACATTTTTTTCTCTACTTTATGTTTTATAAATTAATTATACAGTGGGTAATAAATTGGTTATATTTTGTTATGTGTTTTCAATTCAATGAATTTCAAAGGTTTGTACCGTCAACGTAACTTGTTAGTATAAATGTTCTTTCTTCAGTGGGAAACAGTTCAGTTAGCTCTCCACATCATAAATAACATTGTATTGTATACATATAACAAATTTATTCTTAAAAACGTCTTAAAAGTAATTTTTAGCTACTTTTCTACGTGTAGACTTACGATAAAAAAATAATGAATTTTACTTGTTACAAAAATAAGAGTGAAATAAATAGGTTCAGGAGCGTAGCCAGGATTTACACTGTTACGGTGGGGGGTTGGTCGGGTACAGCAAACGCTGAAAGAGCCACATAAGTTTATGATATGCATAAGATACACTCCCCCTTTTGGGAGCGTGGGGTATATTTCTGTCTCTTTTTTTGGCTGCAAGAATAGAAAATTAAGGGTTTTCAGCAAATTTGTTCTCTTTAATTTTTTTTTATTTATTATAGGCCAAATTATTATTATACATAAGTATAGTCAAATTCTTTAAAGATAACAAATTATTATGAAAATATTTATTACAATTATATTAAAAAGAGTTTGTTATGAGCAGATAACTTTTTTTCTGTGTTCTTTACATGGACAACATAAATTACGTAATTTAAGATGCACTTATTTTAAATTCATAAATATGTTGTTACTTTAGAACTGGGGAAAAAAAGCTATGAAACAAAAAAGAACCAACTTGCATATTATTCAATGCAATAAATTACGATATTATTGCTAAAATGGGCTAGCATAATATTTTATTTTTTTACTAAGTACATTTTTTTATTATTTTTTTTCTACTTTAATATACTATTTAATATTTAAAAGCAACATATTACCCACTGATTCTGAATAATTACTGTTATTAAAAAAAGCATATTAAAAAAGAGCAAAATATATATTTATAATATTATAATGATAACAATTATTATTGCATTATTTGTCATTAACATGGAAGATTATATTTTACAAAACACACACAGAATTATTTGTCACCTAGGGCACAAAAAATTGTTTATAACTACTCGTAAGTGTTGCTTTCAGCTTTTGCTGTAACCGACCAACCTCCCACCGTCCCAGTGTAAATCCAGGCTACGCTCTTGAACCTTACACCTTTATTTTTGTAACAAGTAAAATTTATTATTTTTTTATCGTAAGTCTACACGTAGAAAAGTAGCTAAAAATTACTTATTAGACGTTTTTAAGAATAAATTTGTTATATGTATACAATGTAATGTTATTTATGATATGGAGAGCTAACTGAACTGTTTCCCACTGAAGAAATAACATTTATACTAACAAGTTACGTTGACGGTTCAAACCTTTGAAATTCAGTTGTTAGTTTGTACTGAAGAGTTACTTCTATGTAACTGAACAATTTGTAGAATTTTTGTTTCCCGTGAAGGAAAAAAAAAATACAAAATATAACCAATTTATTACCCACTGTATAATTAATATATAAAGCATAAAGTGAAGAAAAAAATGTATGATGCGACGTTTGCATGAAAGAATATATTTTACAGAAAACACACAATACTATGTGCCCTAAATTTACTTAAAGTCTAAATTTCTACAGCACAGCCTCAGCCCTCAGCAATAAAATTAAGCGATAAAAATAGATTACAGAGTAAGTTTTCGCATGACGTCATACTGATTGCGCTTCGAAGCCATACTGGATCAATGAACAACATTGCTCAGCATAGGACAAACTTCAGTTTTTGCACTTTTATTTGTAAAAACGGTCAATATTCTGTTATTATTATTTTTCTCGCATATCTGAGATTCTAATTTATCCTATTAACAGCAATAATGCTCTCAAAAATATTGTTTACTATTTTTGAACTGGCAAAACGAGTCATTTTCCTATGCGGCGTATGATATTGATTGATCCAACATGGCGTTGGCTTTAATATGTATGCTGAAATTCTGTAGTAATATTCTGAATATTAGTGTGATGCTTTTAAATAGCAAATAATACAGTAGATAACGATTAAATAAAGTTTTAAATAAGACGCGCGTAAATAACATATCCTTCTAACCTATTCCACTCAATAAAATAAACAAAAATATATTTCTAACCAATTCCCATTCTAACCAATTCCCATTCTAATCAATTCCACTCAATAAAAAAAATGAAAATATCTTTCTAACCAATTCCGATTCTAACCAATTCCCATTCTAATCAATTCCACTCAATAAAATAAATAAAAATATTTTTCTAACCAGTTCCGATTCTAACCAATTCCCATTCTAATCAATTCCACTCAATAAAATAAATAAAAATTTCTTTCTAACCAGTTCCGATTCTAACCAATTCCCATTCTAATCAATTCCACTCAATAAAATAAATAAAAATATCTTTCTAACCAGTTCCGATTCTAACCAATTCCCATTCTAATCAATTCCACTCAATAAAATAAATGAAAATTTCTTTCTAACCAGTTCCGATTCTAACCAATTCCTATTCTAATCAATTCCACTCAATAAAATAAATGAAAATTTCTTTCTTACCAGTTCCGATTCTAACCAATTCCCATTCTAATCAATTCCACTCAATAAAATAAATAAAAATATATTTCGAACCAATGCCGATTCTAACCAATTCCCATTCTAATCAATTCCACTATGTAATAAATAAAATGCAATGCTATGTTGCCATATTATTATAAAATAAGACACCCCCCACCACTGACGTCGTCTCATCGAACTCATCCCCACCACTCTTATTTTTTCTAACCATTTCCGATTCTAACCATTTCCAATTCTAATCAATTCCTGTGACCCCTACAAACGTGCATGATAAACTCTGCATAAATGTTGATTGTAACAGCACAAATAATTATTATACTTAACATTAATATGTGATTTGGCATAAATATTTGCATAAATTGTATAGTAATAAATCAAGGTTGATAAACATGAGCTAGCATAATTATTATGTATTTTATTGTTGTATAAAGTCAAAATAACAATGAACGTAAATTAATGTTAATTATTTACCAAATACATCGTAACTAATGTTATATCATATTATGCAAATTACTTTAGTTCACTCTAGTTATTATAAATTTGATTGGAACAAACAATTAAACTGTTTTATATATAATTGTAGCTATATAATATATACAAATGTTTCATATATAGCTATATTTATATAAACAAATGAATATAACTGCTGTGATTTTGTTTTAAATTATATTTTTAATTTTATATAATAAATGTAACATTTTTTTTTTCTCCAAACATCATTTGCATTTTAAACACGAATACAAGACCGAGTTATACTATAGCAAAGTAGGAGGGATTATATAATAAAAGTTATCATTTACAGAATTAAATAAAGAAAATTCTTATTATTTCTATTCTTGTGAATAAAAATATTACGAACAAAGAAATTTATCATTTAAAAAAAAAACATCATTATTTAAACTTATAATTAAAAAAATCTTTAAGATCCGTGTTTTCTACTAATACGTACTTATATACGTATATATATATATTATATATATATATATATATATATATATATATATATATATATATATAAATGTTTTTTTAAAAACATTTATACATTCTTGAATGCTAATAGGCAATTAGAAGCATTTTTCAAACCTTAGATATTTTTAACATTTCTAACTTTTTTTTTTTTTTTTTTTTTTTTTTCGGCATGAAGTATTGGAAAAAGATGGAAATAATGTAGAGAAGAAAAAGAAGCAAAAAATAATCCTATCTCACAAAATACTAGCACCTCTCCATAGAACTTTTGTAAGAAAAAAAATATATATATATATAAAGTAAGCCACTCCAATTTTCACCGCGTCTTCATTTTAGATCATTTTTCTTTTTTTCTTTCTTTCCATCTTATTGTGTAAGGCTTAACTGCTCCCCGTGGTTTAGACACGTTTTCACAAGCTAACTGTTTGAGCAAAAACACCGGAGAATTGAACTACAAACTGATATCAAACTGCGCTTAATCTCTCTTTCTTATAAAAATTTGAAGATTTTTTTTTTATTTTTAATCTACACTCAAAAAATAAATGTGTATTGTCATCGCTTTCGGATAAATATGACTTAATAATTATCTTAGCTCATTTTCAGCAACATTCTTGATAACATAACTTATGCTACACAACAAAATAACTCTGTTACAAAGCATAATTATTATGCTATATTGTTGAATTATTTAAGCTGTTCTAATTTAATCATATTTATGCTATATTGACATGAATGAAGCATAAATTACTTACAATTTATTCTTGCAGTGTGCACAAGTTTTTAGGTTTTTAGAGAGTAACTATATACGAAATTGATTGTACATGAAAGCTGCACGAGTGTATGGTCACTAAATATTCAATCTTGTAGAGGCTATAGTGTCGATGTAAGTATGATGACTATATATACAAATTACAAAATTTGGCTTCTCCGTTAACATTAGATAGGTTGTTTTCATTTATGTTAAAGTCAACGCCATAAGTCAGTAATAAATAACATATGGGCCGGTATGGGAAAATGACATATTTTGCCAGTTTAAAAATACTTAGCAATTTTTTTTTTAGAGCATTGATGTTGTTAATAAATTGAATTAGGTTTTCCATTATGCAAGATAAATAATAATGACAAAAATTACACATTTTCTAAAAAAAAAAATAATAAAAAAATAATAATAAAAAAATAAAATAAAATAAAGGTTGTCCTATGCTTAACAATGTTATTCATTGCTCAATTATGGCATCGAAGCACATTTATTATGATGACGTTATGCGCTTACACCCTATACTCGACTCAAAAAACCTCAGTCGATTTAAATCGGGCATACCTAAAGTATCGCCCATTGTCACATTTGAAGAGAAGGGGGGCGGCTGGGCAATACCGTAAAAGGTCGAACGGCAGGTAACTCAGGTTTTTTGAGTCGAGTATATATCTCTACCACATTTCCCTATATAAGACAGTACCCATGCACTATTGGTAGTGAGTAAAATTTCATTGGTAGAGAGATAGAAAGTAAAATTTTTGAAAGCCTAATCTCTAGTACTAAATTATGTACAATTTTAGTTCCTCTCTCTACACATTACAGTTTGATGTTTGCACATGAATATTTAGACTAGCCTCCACTGCAAAGTATTTTCTCAGTGTATTTGTTGAAAAGCGAAAAGTTTTAATTACTGAGAAATTACTCAATTTTAACACAATTAAAAATAGTTTATCTTTTAAATTCATTTAAATAAATTTATATAACTATATATGAAATAACTTGATTATAAATTTTAAATTTATATACAGTTTTCTGTATAATTCGTAAAAAAAAAAATAATTAAATTATAAAATTTTAAAAATCAATAATTTAAAACAATTTCTAAAACAAAACTTTTTTTATAACATATAAAACCAATAAAATTTAATACATTGAATGTTTTTTTGGGGGAAAAAAACTAAAAGTGTATCCATTTTTTTCCATTTTTGTGCTTGAATTGCTTACTGGTATATCTTGTGTTTACATTGAAACTCAATTCTAAATCTCATGGTGGTTGCCTGGGATTTATGGGGTTAAAAAGATTTAGAGAGAAAATTTTGCCTCCTTATCAAAGACTTAGAGAGAGCCACTTTCTCTCTCTCCCACACACTGTAAAATGTATTAACATTAAATCCCCAATTTTCCGCGTGATACTCTTCTCTTTATATCCTGATCTTATTCGCATTAACTAGACAAAATTTTAGTTCAGAGAGAGAGAGAGAGAGAGAGAGAGAGAGAGAGAGAGAGAGAGAGAGAGAGAGAGAGAGAGAGAGAGAGAGAGAGCTCCTTGTAAATAACATGAACGTATATATATACGTCAATATTAAAATTGTATTATCAAACACTTCACATTTAATTATTCAATCAAGAGCATGTTGTAGTTTCATTGAAACCTAAATCTTACTTGACAGCGATGTATGACAACACATTTATTTATAATTGATTCAAATAATACCATAATATACGTAAACATACATAAAAATTTCATTGAGAAATCTTTCGTTCTGTGTGATTCATATATCTTTGTATTTGTTTAGTATGTATTTATAGGGTGCATGCATTCATGTTAAAGTCGACGCCATGTTAGATCACTCAATAACATGGGTGTCATAAGAAAATAACTCATTTTTCCAGTTAAAAAATATTATAATGCAATATTTTTGAGAGCATTGATGCTGTAAATATGTTGCATTAGTATCTCAAGTATTTGAGAAAAATAGCAGTAATAAAAAATTAACCGATTTTCCAAAGAAAATTGCCTTTAATGAAGTTTATCCTATGCTCAGCAATGTTATTCACTACTCCAGTATGGCCTCCAAGCGCATTAAATATGACGTCATGCGGGTACACCCTATATATGTTTACTTTATTGACGAAGCAGTGTTTTCTGATATTTTAGTGTGAGATTATTTTTATATAGTATATTTTGCCTTTTTCTCATCACACGTTGGGTAGTTTAATTGTTTTTATATTTAATTTTAAAACCCTTATTGTCACTCCAACCCTGGCGTTGGGTCGAATCTTTCGGCAAGTATTATTATTCACATGACGCGTAAATTTAACGTGCGTTACAAAGTTGAAACAATGTAAACAAATGGAGCCGTTCACATGTTTTTTTCAAAAGTAATTTGAACAGCTCAACGGCTCCATTTGTTTACATTGTTCCAATTTTGTTTATCCATCTACGTGCGTCAAATTTACGCGTCATGTGAATAGAACTGAAACCGTGGAAACTCTTAGTCAGGATGGTTGACTTTGTTGACCTTGCCTCTGTTTTTTTTTTTTTTTTTTTTTTTTATATTTTTTTTTTAACTCCAAAAAAAGTGAGCATTGAATACATAATTTTGTATATCACATACTTATTTTCTGCGTTAAGTTGAGGCAAATGCACGTAATGCAGAAAATATGTACATGATATATTTTATATGTGTTGTACATTCATAAAAAAAATGTATTATATGCATTATTATTTTTAGATTTTTATAATCAAATTCCCTCTTTTTTTTTTAGCGGTAACCACAACGTAAATTCATAAATTTTAAATATCTTAAAGGATACAAAAGAAAAGACACAATGAAACATGGAGCTCTATAAATACGATACAAAAAAAATGTTCCAAAGAGTTAATGACTTAAACGGAACGTAAAAAAATAAATAATAAATCGATTTGTTAAGAGCAAACTGTAAATTAAAATTTCATATAAAAAAATCCAATTATAATGAAATAAGTTAACCCTCTCTCAAAGTACAATAATGAAAATACACAATGAGAATTCTTGACATACAACGACCGACAAATTGTGCTCGCTCGCTCGTGTTCAAATTCTTGGGAGTCTCTAGCTTATAAGATTGAACCAGTCTGCGCCTTTGGTCGTTTCTCATCTCACATACAAATAAATAAGCCAAAGATTTCCTTTCATTTCAATTCCAATATCTATGACGTATTATGTCTCTCAATTTTTTGTCTCTTTCTTTTAAGGTGAGGAATCAGATACTGCAGGATTTAACTAAAAAAAATTGTAAAGAAAAAAAAATCTGAAATTTTGCACTGCATAATACATTAGGATAAGGTATCTTCACAAAAATTTGTAAAAAATTTGAAAGTCACCATGCTGATTTTAATTTATGCTTTTTTGAAGTGTTAGTCCCATAAGAGCCCATGTTAATTTCAACATTTACTTTCTCTCTTATGTGATGGTCACGGATTCCGAAATTTTTTTCAAACGTAGCTGTTACTGTTAACTTTCAAATAAATGTCATCATAAAGTTTAGAAGTTTTTTTTTTTTTTTCCATATTGTGTTATCGTGCTACACAAATCCCAATCCCAGTCAAGACATTGTCTTATCGTTATTTTGAGATACAAGCCATCTATATACAACCCTTAAAAACTTATAAAATATACATTTGACACTCAAGCTTCACATACATTTTTTATGTTGCATATTGCATATCAAAAAGTTATGAACGAAAAAGAAAATTTTTATATTTTTATTTTGATAAAAAAATAATAATAATAAAAAAAAAAGAAAAAAAAAGAGATTAGACACTTTTGAATTCTGTTATGAAAACTCTAAAATAAGATTTCTCTATTGAGGCAGGCAGATCATACAGTAACAGGTTGTTTTAACAAGTCTACACACTAAAAAATTTCGTTAATAATCAACGGAATAGGTGTTATTTCAACGGTTATAAGCGTAAATTTTTAACGTTTCAAATGTCAACTCTTATTGTATTGAAAACTCAACGCTTATGCTCAATTTCACTTTAAACGTTGATTTATTAGCATAAATAGAGTTGAAAGTTAAACGTTAATTTTCAATGGTATAGACGTTGTTGTCCAACGTCCAGAACTCCCAAACTCCTTTGCGCGAGTGGAGCAGCTGGACGAAGGAAGCATGGCACGGGTGGGCGCCGCGGTCGGAAAATTGAAATTTTATTGGGATAAAAGTAGTGATATGCAAATTTAAAGTAGTGTAAAGTGTTTATTAAAGTTTGATTTATCAGGATGACTAAAAATATTTACGGATTCATTAATATTTGTTGCATAAACATGTGTTTGAATGTTGATGCATCGGGAAACCGTTGAATACACGATGCTGATTTCAGGAATAAGGTACATAAAACGTTATTTAATAGTTGTATGTGTTATTTAAATCAGTAATAGTTTATACATTATAATGATTGTCTTTCTTTTATATTGTATGAAAGAATCGGTGAAAGAGAGAGAAAGGGTATAAAACATAAGTGGCGCGCGAGCAATGTGAGTGCAGCGGCTGCAGTGAGGCGCGCGGCACAGGCGGGCGGGAGAGAGAGAGAGAAAGACAGAACGAGAGTATAATAGAAACAATAATTGTATTTCTACAATGGTAGTTACTGGTGAATGCTATTTTAGGGTATTCCGAGTGCATTTTTAATGTTAAAAGGGCAGTTTAATGCAAATTGACCATTGCTGTCGGGAGGGGGGTCCAATGTATTGCTCAAAGTAGCCACCACGAGCTAAGCGTTGATTGTAAACGTTTGTGACGTCACACGTAAGCGTTAATTATTTACGTTTAAAGCATGACGAAACTGTGTACAAGCTTTTCAACGTTTAGAACGTTGATTATACACATCTATTTTTTAGTGTGTAGTCTCAAATTATTTATACTATAAAAATTTCAAATATTGCTGAGAAAATATTAAAATAAGATAAAACGATCTATTTTAAACACAAATTTTAATAACTAACAAAATTATTGAAAAAAAAATCTTCATACGTAAGTTTTTTTTTTTTTTTTTTAATTAATTAACTTTAATGTTGGATTGTAAAAAATTGTCTTGCAGAATGATGGCAACATGTTTTATAAATTAAAAAATAAATAAATGAATAATAATAATAGTAGTAAATTAAATTGACCATCAAGTATAATTTTAAATTTAAAAAAAATAATTATAATAAATGTCTCCTTGTTAATTTTAATATTAATTAATGACTGCCTATGGTCACAGATCTTCATTTTTTTTTTTTTTTTTTTTTTTTTTTTTTTTGTCATTTTTATACTTATAAGAGTTAGCTATTATGCTGAATTTTAGAGAATTCAAAATTTAGTCTTGCATAAATGGTTATATTAATTTTAATGTTTTGATTAATTTGTGTTTATCACACGTATCAAAACCAGATAAAGCGTCTTATTAGGGTCTATATGCATTCATGTTAAAGTCGACGCTATATTAGAGTACTCAATACATGGGCCAGTATAATAAAATAACTCATTTTTTCACTTTAAAAATACTTAGCAATAGTTTTGAGAGCATTGATGCTGTTAATAGCTTGAATTAGTATCTCAAGTATGTGAGAAAAATAATAATAATAATACAAACTAACTGATTCCGCTTAGAAAATAGCCAAAAACAAAGTTTCTCGTATGCTGAGCAAAGTTATTCATTGCTCCATTATGGCGTCGAAGTGCATTAAATATGACGTCATCCGCATACACACTCATCAACATGTTTTTTGCTACAAAAGTGACAGTCAACTTTGGTTATTCAAATGCAATGCGCATTTTTTGGTGCAAGAAAACTGAGTTTACGAACAACACAGAATATCGCACAAACAAACACAAATATCTCTTAAATTATATTTTATATTATCAAATATATTGAGTGAAATACTTACGTTACTCCGTGAAATTAAAAAAAAAAAAAAAAAAAAAAAAAAAAAAGCAGTGACATAAAAATATTTAAAACAATTGTTCTGAGTAAACGTTGTGCTAACGCAATGATCGCAGTGACAATATCGTTATATTAAAGGAATAGACCAGAGAAAAACATAAGCATTTATATTACTAAACACTTGCTGAGATTTACATAAATAACATTAGTTTGTCTCAAAACTTAACAGTAGCCCCGGAACAGTGATCAGAAATTTCGATTTATGCAACCCGCACAACATTTTCATACTAATTTTTGCGTGTTTCTGACGTCATAAACATGAATTTTCACATAAATTGCATACTTTACAGTTTTTTCACACTCTCTCATGGGGCTACATTAACATTCTGGTAAAAATTGTCATCAGTTTTGAACATCCCATTTCGCGTTTATTCATTAAAAAGCACATGTTGTTTTATGTGGTCTATGGCTTTAATTTTTATACATTACATAACTTTGTGAATTATTATCCGTTAAAATGTATTTCATTGATGATCTGTTTGATCTGTGATTCTATGCATACACATACGAAGAATCAAATATTTATGGTATATATACATACTCATACTATGTAAATACATAACACTCTTGGAAATTTCTGTAGTTATTAAGTGAATATATGCTAAGCAATATATTCATAGCTGCAGTATGGCATCGAAGTGCATTCTTGAGCTTTTTCATGCACAAACTGCATCTACACGTGGATATAAATTATAATAATATCAACTAATCAATGTTTTGAATAATAAAATTCCTGTAGTTAGCTTTAAATTAAAATTTAAACACTCGAAGAAGAAATAAAACGGAGAAGGAACAATAAATTGTTAAGTGATGCAATTTACATTACTATAGATCATGGAAAATTTTCCAATGCATATTATAGGACAAAATATATTACCAATTGTCCAATTGTGTATAAAAATTTATGTGCTTCTATATAACCCGTTAACTTTTACGTTTCCGCAAAAAAAAAAAAAAAAAAAAAAAAAAATTGAAATGTCCCAACATTGAAGCATTTATTATTTAAAAACGTTCACAAAATAAAAATTTGCTACTTAAAAGTCTGATAAAACATTTTAAAGCAAGTAATTTTGTATAAATGCTTTTCAAAATGTCAAATCATAAGGTAATCTTTCATAGTATGAAGAAAAAAAACACGTGTATGATCATATGATCATTATTATTAGCAAGAAAAATTGAGTATTTTTTTTTCTAGATTTCCAACAAAACTCTTTAGTTACCTCAAATTTTAAAATGTCCACTGTTATATGATGATATAACTTTCCAAAAGCATAATATTAAAAAAAAAAAAAAAAAAAAGGCGGCAGCAGCGTAGGAGGAAATGTACGCGTGAATGGCTCACTGTTTTGTATGCATGAAGTGACTCAAAGTTACCGAAAGAAAAGCCAACAATTTAAAAAGTAAGTTTTTAATTTCAATGTTTATTGATCTTGCATAACTTTTTCCTACTTTTTTTTATATATATAATTTTTAAATTTTGATGAACTTAACGGTTAACATTTGTAAAAACCTGTTACCTTGCTTCAAAATAATGCGCACTTCCATTTAAAAAGCATTAGGTGGTCGTCATATTTTCGTGTTTCAGTGTATTAAATAACATAATGGTTATTTATTATGGTTTTATGTTTTAAGCAACATAATACAATGCTGCTGACATCATGTTAAGGGGTTAGGGTATACCGACGTCGGCCATTAGACTTTAACTTTTCTCGTCAAAAAAATCTGAAATTTTGTCCAATGATACTTCAGCTTGAGACAATTTCAAATACATAAAAGATTTTGAGGGGTCGGAGTGCAAATTAATTTTATATGATTTTTTGAAATTTTAAGACCATAAGGCCCAATGTTAATTTCAATAATTTTTTTTTCTTTTTTTCGAGACGGTCAAACACGGCGAAGTGTAATCCTTAGCTATACAATAACATCAAATTTAGACCCAAAACACTTCTAGTTTTTTAGATATAAGGTCGGTACCCTACTCCCTTATTATTATTTTTTATATGCATGTAGTTGGACGGATATATATAAATGCTGTAAATTTCAACAGGTAAACATTAACTTAAAGCAGGTATTGATATACTACAATAATACAGGTAAAACATACTTCACCTGGGTCTCACCTAGATTAAATGACACTTCACCTAGATAAGGTGACACTGTAATAGTATATCAATACCTGGTCCAGGTTAATATTTACCTGTTTTAATATACCTAAAAATTTGCTTACCTGTGATTTCTTCCCGTGTACAGCGGAGAGTAATTCAACATGATTTACCTGCAATACAAAAACAAAGGTATAGAGAACCACAAATAACTATTAAAGTTAAATTAAAGGCATGTTTTGGTTTATGTGCGGGTAGATTGGTATTGAGCGTAGTGTAGGAGCATACATTTGTTATACACACATACTGTACGGTGGTTTGTCTCTTATTGTTAACTGTATGTAACGTCAGCTGTGAGCATCGCCTGGCCTGCTGGCAGCCTGGCTGGCAGGCAACACTACTTCCTTTATTACCTACAGCGAGGGTGGTTTATATGTGTTTGTGTGATTGGAACTGGCAACCATATAGCAACAATGCCATTTGTCGAGGGAGTCAATTCGATATATAGTATTGCACTGGCGAGCCGCAGGACATAATAAACACTTCCTTTGCACTTCTCTCTCTCTCTCTCTCTCTCTCTCTCTATCTCTCTCTCTCTCTCTCTCTGTCTCCTTTCTTTGCCACTCTTTCTTTCTAATTTTCACTCTCTCTTTTCCTTTCTCTCTCTCTCTCTCTCTCTCTCTCTCTCTCTCTCGGTAACTCTCTCTTTGTAACTATTTTATTCACTCTCTCACTTCCATTTTTTCACTCTCTCTTTCTGTATGTGTCTCTTTCTCTCGCACGTCCTCTCTTTCTCTCTCTCTCTCTCTCTCTCTCTCTCTCCCTAACTATCCATCTCTTTGACTGTCTCTCTCTCCCTCTCTCTTTGTATCTCTCCCTCCCTCTCCCAGTCCTGTTATAGATGTTCACACAAACCAATATCCTCATTTATTTACAATTCAATTACAAACCAAACAGTTTCCTTCTTATAAATAGTTTGTGTTCCTGTTTCCTTGCATGCATCATAAAATACTTCTTGCCGTTGTAATTTTTGATCCAAAGTTTAACCAAAGGAAAATATCACGTTACTAAACAAGTGTTTCCTTTTCTCAGTGTACAATACAAAATATTGACTCAATAGCTTCATTACTTCAACTATCTACTGGAGCTTAATTATTGATTTACTTTATGAGGCATACAAGTAGCTTATGTGTATAATAACATTAATATTTAAAATTACCTAATATTTAGTCTGCTAGTTTGTTTTTACATAACTTTAATATATGTGTACTATAATTTGTAATAATGTTAAAAATGAACGAATCTTTTACAGTAAAAAATAAAATAAAATTGCAAATTATCCACAGAAAATAGCACTCGTACATTTAAGTTCAGTTTAAAATTAAAAATCTAGTTTTGATACCCTCTCTCTCTCTCTCCCTCTCCCTCTCTCTGTGTATTTCGGAAATTCATTAACTTCCAAATAACATTATAAATTGTAATTCCTGTAGAACAATTTTAATTTATTGTATTTGCTGTTATATATAGGGTGTATCCGCATGACGTCATATTTAATGCGCTTGGAGGCCATACTGGAGTAGTGAACGACATTTCTCAGTATAGGACAAACTTCGGTTTTGGCTAGTTTTTTTTAGAAAAATTTATTACTTTTTTGTTTTTTGGAGAAAATGCAGCGACCGCCGCTGCCCCGTTCGGGAACTTTTGACCAGAGCTGTACATTTGTACTGTACTGCTTCATCTGTTGCTATCATTTTTATATATTTACCTTTGCACTACTTGAATATCTACTTCACCTGTAGTTATAATTTTTACTATTTGCACTCACAATTTAGTGACTACTATGGCCATAATTTAACATTAAAATTGAATTAAAGCTACGTAGCCAAGTTTTTTCACAGTATGCAGAAAAATAAAATTTAAAATATTTAAATTAATTCTCTCACATGAAGTTCCGCTGTACATTTATTCAAACTAATTAATATTATTCATATAACATTAAAATATGATCATTTTATTAATACTTCATCGGATTACATAATGCGCTTTGTTCCTCGATAATTCTGCTCTCCATTATCAAACTATACCACACATGTTTGCTTAGCAATAATATAAACATAAATAATTATACAAAATAAAAATAAACAAACAAGAGAAAATAAATTTATACGAGCTGAAATTTCAATGTTTGTATGTGTTATATTTTTAGCTACACGTAAAAAAAAAAAAAAAAAAAAAAAAAAACTTTTTGTTAACCAAGATATTCAAATACAAATATTCATTTCTTTCCTCCTACAATTACAATACACAACAATGCATATCCGCTTAGGTTATTGTAAATACAGATTCACTTGTACAACATAATGACCACTTATGTTTACTCAAAATACGGAAAAGGAAGTGCCGAAAAAGGAAACCACGTGACGGTAAAAGTGGGGAGTAGCTCAGGCCTAGCTTGCTGCTGGCACCAACTTTTCTCCCACTTTAACCGTCACGTGGTTTCCTCTTCCGGCACTTAGAGTAAACATAAGCGGTTGTTGTTTGACGTCTACTATCATGTAAAATATAGTCACCTTGCAGTGGAGCTTATACGGAAACAAACTACCTCAGGCAGGTATATAAATGCTGTAAATGGCAACAGGTAAACATTAGCCCGGACCAGGTATTGATATACTACAATAATACAGGTAAAACATACAACACCTGGGTCTCACCTACATTAGATGACATTTTACCTGCATTAGGTGACTTTGTATAGTATATCAATACCTGGGCCAGGTTAATATTTACCTGTTGTCCAGACTTGGCCATGAGCGACTTGTTTGAGCGACGCTCATGTGAGCGCGCTCATTTTTTTTGAGTTGAGCGTGAGCGCGCTCTTTTTTGAAAATATGAGCATGAGCGTGAGCGCGCTCATTTTAAATGAGTTGAGCGACACGCTCATCCCTTACTCACTCGCTCTTTTTTTTTTTTTTTTTTTTTTTTCCTTTATGTTTTCATGTTGTAATGTAAAAGCTCTCAAGTAGATATTGCTTGTGATATTGCAGATATTGTTTACCAAACCAAAACACCTGGCTATTATTTACAATAAACAACAATACTTGACTTGTTGTTTGATTCAATACAAAGTTCGAGATGGAGACAATTTTTAGGTTAATTAAAATTAAGGCTGACAATTATCAAGACTTACTGCTGATATTATATATTATTATTTGTTAATCATTTAACTATTATAACTTATAACAAAGTGATGTAAATATAGGTTCAGAAGTGTACTTACATTTATTTTATTTTCATAATTTTTGTATATAATTTTGTTTCCATCATAAAATTTAATATGCAAATACAAACATGTGCAATTTTTTTAGAGTGGTTCCATGACTAATCATTGATTGGCATTAATAATAAAAAAAAAAGCAATTTTTTTATCCACTTATTATTTTTATATTAATAAAAATTATTTTTGAATTAAAACTTAGTAAAAAAAAACTCGATAACACAACCATATTACGTTTGCATTTTATAATATTTTATACAGATTAAGTGCATGATATATATAATTTATTGTATTATTATTTTTATGTAATTTTAATTACATTACTTAACAAATAAGTATAGAAACTCATATACTTGACGCTTACATTTTAATGAAAAGTTTGTGTTATTATTGTTTTTATTATTATTTTGTTTAAATGTTCCACCTAGTCCTCTTCTGTATATAAATCATTATACGTATAAATTAAAAGCTCCAGTTTAAAAATTCATTTAAGTATAATATTGTGTGTGTATAATATATATATATGAGCGACAAATGAGCGCGCTCAAAAAATTCATGAGCGTGAGCGTGAGCGCGCTCATTTGCAAAATCATGAGCGAAAGCGTGAGCGCGCTCATTTACGTGAGCGTGAGCGATGAGCGTGAGCGCGCTCATTTTAAAAGAGCGCTGGCCAAGTCTGCTGTTGTCATTTACAAGATACACCTGCTATTAGTATAGTAATTATTTTACGTGTGTAGTATTACCCATGTGTTATTAAAACCGCATTATTTATGATTTATGATGTATAAACTCTTTGAGTTTCACCATTTATATCACAAACGACATGATGGGACTTTCATAAATAACATTAATCCTAAACCCAACTGTAACGCCGTAGCAGTGATCAGAAAATTTTGATTTATGCAACCCGCACAACATTTTCATTTAAAAATTTTGCCTGTATCTGACGTCATAAGCTAAACAGAAATATTCACGCAAATTGCATACTCAGTATTTTCACGCTCTCTTGTGGGGCCACATTTTCATTCTGGTAAAAATTATGATCAGTTTTGTAGATCCCATTTTGTGCTTAATAATTAAAAATAACGTGTTGTTTCATGTTTTCTATAGACCGGTTGCACTCATATTTAAGAGCCGCCATTTTGGTGGTCAGGAATACATAGGCCAGTATAGGAAAAACGTCATTTTTATTTTTTTAATAGCAAAAGAAGCTTCAAACCTCAATCAAATCCTTATATATATATATATAGCTCCTAATAAGTTCGAAGAATGTGAGAAAAATTCGTTCAGTTGAAATAAACTCTTTTTATGTGACAAAATAGGAGAAATAATGTTTCTGCCATGCTGAACAATGCGTTAGACACCACAAATATGGTGACAAAGCGCAAGGATGTGCAAGGGATATATACCTTTAAAGTTCTCTACCCATGGGTAGCCACCTTCTTTTTTTTTTTTTTTTTTTTTTTTTTTTTTCCTTCTTAGAAGTTTTTACAACCCTTACAATGCAAATTTAAAGAAAAAATAACGATAATTGAATTTTAATTGAATTTTTCTTGTCAAAACCCAGGATTTTCAGTAATTTTGGTGGCCATCATAATTTTTATGATGTAACGACATTGAAAAATTTTGAGGATATGTAAAATTTTATTTCCAACATGTTTTGTCGTTACAATATTTTTCGAAAATTGATCAGGAAGGCCGCAAAAAAATAATTTGTGCACAGAGGTCAAAGGTCAATTCAGGAGATCTGTTTGCGTCCCAAAGTTCAGCTTGGTCCTAAAAGCACTTCTATTGGTCATATCTACTATCCCTGAAAGTTTCATGCTTTTAACTTATATAGCCGCTTTTTTACACTAACTGCTTCCATTGTTCATAAAAATAATACAAGCTTTAAAATTGAATCCCCACTAAAAAATGTCAGTTTTTTCTCTCAGTGTAAACCACAAAATATGACCTCATTTTTCATAATGATTTGAGCTTACTTAAACTTGTATAAACATGTCCATAACCATACACAAAATTAGAGTTTATACAAAATGAGGATGAATTGTTCGCTAAATGGATTAATTCATCATACAAAAAATATCTCGTATAATATACTTAATATTATATTTAATATTGTATTTAGTAGACTCAAAACTTGTTTATACATAATGTAAAATATACGGATACATTATATATCGACAAAATCAATCAGGCCTTGATTAAACCAATATACTTCACTTATCAAAAACTTTCAACTCTATAGCTAGCTCGCTCTAATGATAAAAGATAATAAAAAAAGTTTTATGTACTGTAAACCTTTTTTTCGTGCCAACTTTTTTTTTCTTCTTCTTCTTTTTTCAATATTGATATTATATCACATGCGCCTTTTAGCCTCTCTCTCTCTCTCTCTCTCTCTCTCTCTCTTTCTCTCTCTCTCTCTCTCTCTTTCTCTCTCTCTCTCTCTCTCTCTAACTCATTTTTTCAAGAGGATGGGCCAGAGTTTCAATATGTTTATATTTTATAATAGATTGATGCCATTAAATTTTCTTTCATATTTCAATGCATTTTGCATTACATTGTTTCCCCTCTTATTCTTATTTTTTTTTTCCTAATATAAAAATAAATCCGTAATAATAATGCCAAATTAGCGCAATTTGTTTAATAAAATGTAGTATAGCAGTATTATTTATTTAATTTTAATATTTATGCTATAATGACATAAACATAGCATAAATCACGTAATTTATGCTTTCCGTATTATTCTAAAACATAGCTAATTTTTACCTCCATCAGTATAAATTGTTTATTATATCAATACTTTTTCCAGGCTAATATTAACCTATTATAGGGTGTATCCACATGACGTCATATTTAATGCGCTTGGAGGCCATACTGGAGTAGTGAATAACATTGCTCAGCATATGACAAGTTTCGTTTAAGCCAATTTTCTTTGAGAAATGATATAATTTTTTCTTATTGTCATTTTTCTCAAATACTTGAGATTCAACATATTTGCAGCATTCAAAAATATTGCATAGTGTTTTATAACTGGCAAAATGAGTTATTTTTCTATGCCACCCATGTTATTGAGTGATCCAACATGGCGTCGACTTTAACATGAATGCATACACCCTATTACAACTTATAGTAAAATACATTGCCGAGTAGAACGCTAACAAGTATGACAAATTAATGATTTGTCTACGAAATCTCAAAGAAAAGGTTCATAATGATGAAGATATTTACTAAAATTTACATCTTAAAAATAATAATAATAATTATGATCAGTGACAATTGATTTTGATATTTTTTTGTCTTCGCTCATGTAATTCAATTAAAAAAAATTTACATGCAACAAACTTTATTGTGCACTGAAAAAGTTTGCCCATGTAAACAGAGCTTTGCATAGTAATACATTGAAATAGAGAGGAAATTTTTACATATACGTATATTATATACCCAGCAGCTTTTATCCATTAAACCACATTTTTCTTTGCTTTATGAAAAATAATTAACTTGATGTATATGTATATAAACAAATAAAACAAAATAAATCAATAATCGGCTACCTAGGGTAACTTGATTCGCTTCACACACATGAGAGAGAAACACAAATATTTCACACTTACGTGTTCGTCTCTATAACTCACGCAATAACATTCAAACTAAAACATTCTTAGCAGTTATAATGAAAAGTAATCGAGCAGTGTAAGAAGTGATAATGTTATATAATATGTGGCGATTATAATTTATGAAATACGATATTTTGACACAAAAATACGGGTTTGTAACTTGACTGATTGGTTCATACAGGTATCACCTTGGCAATGTACACTTATGACAATACAAAATGCCCCATTATTTTCCCAATTTTCCCATCAGTAAAAAAGTATATAAGAAAGAAACTAAAATAATAATTAAATATGTAGAGAGAGTTAAACAAATTTTTACCACAAACTCATTTGTCTATGTAACTCGTATCCTCTCTCTCTCTCTCTCTCTCTCTCTCTCTCTTCTTCTCCCTGTTTCTTTATCATTCTTTCTTTCCATAAAATCATTGGCTTTATTCAAAAATATAGAAAAAAATGCATTTCTCAAAAGGCAAGGTTATAAGGCTTGACTACATATTTGGCCCACTCTTACACCTAACCTCTTTCTCTCTTCTCTTTCTCTACCTCTCTCCTCTCTCTCTCTCTCTCTCTCTCTCTCTCTCTCTCTCTCTATCTCTCTGTCTACCCCTCTCTCTCTGTCTCTCTATATCTGTCTCTGTCCCTGTCTATGTCTTTCTCTATGCCTCTCTCTCTCTCTCTCTCTCTCTCTCTCTCTCTCTCTCTCTCTCTTTGTAATCTCTCACCATTGTATAAAGAAGATAAATGCAATATTTTCTTACATGTTATAAAAAAAAGAAAACTATTTATCAATTTCAAAAAGACGTAGATTTTTATTTGTGCTCAGCTCAGTTAGGTAAGATGCAACTTTATACTTTACTTTAACAAACGGAAATAACTTTTTGTGATATGAATAAAGTTGCGTGTGTTTTGGCAAGCCTTTCTCTCCCGCCCGTCTTATCACTCAAAGATGTAACAACAATCTCTCTCTCTCTCTCTCTGCTCCACTATAACATACATACTGTACATCTGCTATTTACAACATTTATAACACTTAAACATACGACCATTAAGTAATTGGATGCTTTAAAATGATACCACTTTTTTAATGTCATACAAAAAGGTTATATTTAAATAAGTATAAATTTCTATCTTTTTTTCATTGTTTGTTCAAATCTCTTTGTGTTGGCTTTAACTTTGATATTTATAAAATCTGTTTCATATTTTTGTTAATTACGCAATGAGGTGTGCTAGAACAATTTTTGTAGTGTACTGTATAGCTATACTTAATTGCTAAATGAAACAATTATTATACAACACCAAAAGAACAATGAAAAGTGCAGAAGTTAAGGTTTTTTAATATCAACATTTTAAATTAAAAATTTCTCAAAAAAAAAAACTGTAAAGATGTGATCCAAGAACGATCTGATTGGTTCCCCTCTAATTTCTACGTGTTTTTTATTATAGTCATGCAAAAGTAGGCAACCCTTTCACAACTTTTGTTATAATAATAGTTAAAAACACAACTTTTTTTTTTTTTTTTTTTTTTTTTTTTTTTTTTTTTTTTTTTTTTTTGCATTAGTTTTAACTTTAATTTTAAATTTTAGATTTAGGAAATTTACTTTTCAATTATATCTAAAACCCATTTAAACGATTATTAAATTATAATATCTATATTACCATGTACAGCCAAAATTCAATAAAATATAAACTGGTTGCGCTCATATTTAAGAGCCGTCTTTTAGTTGGTCAGAAAAAAAAAAAACTAATTTTTTTTTAGTAGCAAAGTAAGCTACAAAAAATCAATCTAAGCCTTATTTCTAGGTCCTAATAAGCTAGAAAAATATGAGACAAATGCTTAAGGCCCACGCAGCCGTCTTATTTTATTTAATATTAATTTAACATTAATTTTTATTAATATTTAATTTAAGCCGTTGTGATTGGCTGAGAGTCGACTCTCAGCCAATCACAACGACTTATTTTCTTAAATTAATATTAAATAAAATAAGACGGCTGCGCGGGTCTTTACAGTAGAAATAAACTTTTATTTTGCGCCAAATGAGCTAAAATGATATTTCCCCTATGCTGGGCACCACAAACATCACGACAAAGTAAAAGGATATTCACCCGGTCAATTATTATTATAACTTTATAGAAATAATTTTAATTAAACACGACTTTCCTTATATAAAGTTTCTAATTAAATATTAAAACAATATTATATTTAAGCTTTCCTTATGTATAGTAGTTCTTAAGTCTTCTTACTTACGTTATAGTTAATAAAACTACAATTCTTCTCAAAACTTGGCTATATAATACGGTAATTATAATTCTAAGATATATATTTTTTTACAAGTTTAGTTTAATTAAGTAGAAGCTTAATTGTGTTGAGTTAAGAGATTATAATGAGTACAATATACTTTGTCGCTGGTGGAGACATTATCAATGTGTAATTGCAGCACTAGCAGTGCACTACATTATATAAGCTAGGGAGAATTTTTTGTATGCAATAGGGTACAAAAAAAAAATAAAAAAAAAATATTAGTTTTTTTTTTTAAGCTTTACAGATAAAAATAAATTCGTACTAATTAAGTAAGTTAATTTTCAACACAATTTGTTCAACACAGCATAATCTATGCTATACTTCATAATAATTATGTAACATAGCAAAATATTATGTTGTACAGCATAATTATTTATGTTGTTCTAATTTAGCATTATTTATGCTATAATGACATAAATGTAGATTACGTAATTTATTCTTTCTGTGTTGGACTGAAATTTTTAGACCGGTTTAACTTAACACCCAGATTTAGCTTGAAATGGAGCTTAAATTTGAAAAACGATCCAAAGCTTGTAAATCTCGATATTTGAGCCAAAATTTGAAAATGAGCTCTCAAGACTATGAAGAAAGCTCGATTTTTACTATAAAAAAAATTAAAGATAAAAAAATCAAAGATTAGTAACAGATGATGATAAAAAAGTGGACCTGTGAGACTTTGAACCAATACCCTTAAATGTGAAAACTTAGTTGCACAACTCGAGGCTCTCGCACATATACAGTACAATTAATCAGATGGACAAACACTGCCAGTCACAAACGTAAACAATACGGTCTTACTGTAACAAGATGTTTGCTTACGTATCTCTCTTTTGCATTACATTCAAAGTATCGCGTAATTTAAGTTGGGAGAGTTAGCTTACACTAAAAGACAGAACTGCTATAATAGATGTCAGATACCACATTAAACATTAAGGGTTGTATTCAGATTTCTTGTATCTCAAAATCTAAAACAAAAACTTGGAAACTTTATGATGTCATTTGAAAGTTAACAGTAACAGCTACCTATGATATAATTTTTAGAACCCGTGACCATCAGATAAGAGAGAAAATAATTATTGAAATTAACATGGGCTCTTATGGGATTAAAACTTCAAAAATTCTTAATTTAAAATATAGAATGGTGACCCCCTAAATGTTGTACAATTTTGAAACTCTCTTGTCCTTTTTTTTTTTTTTTTTTTTTTTTCAATTACGGTACTCCTGTGGTAATTATTTACGTATCTTTATTCATTATTATTATTATCATGTTTATTATCCATTCTATTATAAAATGTCAACCAATTTGCATATTATGCTGTCTTGAATGAATTGGTTCAGAGATAGGGCTTGTTGCCCTGACTGCACCTTTTGACTATCTTATTTTGCAATAAACATATTATTTATTTATTTTATCCTAATGTATCACCGTGCAAAATTTCAGATTTTTCTTTCTTTGCGATTTTGTACTCAAATCCCGCACAGTACCTGATTTCAAGCCTTAAACAATATCTTGTGAGTAAAGGTATTTTCTCTTGGTGTACAGATTATTACAATGTTTAATTAGTACCCACATATGTAAATCACTGCAGCTGGTGCTCATCATACTTACATTGACACTAACACTTTGAATATTTAGTAAAGCTACACTCGTGCACGATCAATAAGTTTGTTTTGTAAAGTATGGTGAGGCTCATTAACAGTGATTGGCTACCCAAAACTATTAGACACATTCATAGGTGGATCTTGTTTGTTTTTTTAGTCAATTTAAGTGAGTCGCATGTTGAGCATGGAACTTTTTTTTATTTTTTTGTATAGTTTCGTTCATTCATATTAAGACTTAAAGGAATATATAGACCAGAGAAAAATATAAGTGTTTATATCACAAAATACTTGATGGCATTTACATAAATAACTTTAGTTTGTCTTAAAACCCAACTGTAGCTCCGTAACAATGATCAGAAATTTCAATTTATGCAACCCGCACAACATTTTCATACTAATTTTTGCATGTTTTTGACGTCATAAACAGAAATAGTCACTCTAATTGCATACTTTATAGTATTCTATAACGTTCTAAGAATTATTGCATTACTTCAGTTACGAATTATTTGAGATAAACACTTTTGAGTTATTATGAGCAGCTAAAATATAGCATTTTAGCAAGTTATTAACAATATCTTATTTAACTTAAAATAGCTGAAAATATTGAAAACAACTAAAAACAACTTAAATTAACTATTATTAATAACTTGCTAAAATGCATTATTTAAGCTGCCCATAATCACTCAAAAGTGTTTATCTTAAATAAGTGTAAATGAAGTAATGCACTTTTTTTTTTTTTTTTTTTTTTTTTCGTAATATTTATTATTTACTATAAAAGTACTTTCTAAATATTTGTACGTTAAAAGTAAGCATTTGTTTACTGGGTGTATTTCTCTTCAAATTTCCACATTCTAAAACTTAAATATCTTGTAAAAAAAAAAAAAATCCTAAGACGTTTTTAAATGTTAAAAAACTCTTGTAAAGAGAAAGCAGGAAAACATAATAAATTGATTCACATTAAGTATCTAATCTTCTTTTTGTTTAAAATAAAAAAGCACTTTATTTTTTTGCAACAATTTAGGATTATTATGCTATAAAATAAAAACACATAAAAATTCAGCACACTTAACATTGAGAGGAAAAAAAATACTAAAATGTTGTATATTTGTATATACATAAAATGTAATAATTATGCTATATCTCGATTTTATTTTAAACATAATTTATGCTACATTTTTTAATAGCTATATGTTATCGCTGTATGCATAAATAGCTAATACAGTAGCTATATTTATGATATATAAAAAATACACGGACAAAAAATAAATACGCAATAATTATGCTGGCCCATTTTTAAAACAATTTGTTCAATACAGCATAATTTATGCTATACTGCATAATAAATATGTTATATAGCATAAATATTATGTTGTTCATATTTAGCAATAATTATGCTAGAATGCCATAAATGTAGCATAAATTATGTAATTTATTCTTTCCGTGTAGAAAAAGTAAATTAAGTATATTAAATGCTATTGAACACTTGCTATATTCATGGAAAGAATAAATTACTTAATTTATGCTACATTTATATAATTATAGCATAAATGGTTCTGAATAAGAACATCATAAATATTTATGCTGTACAACATAGCATTTATGATATTATATGACATAATAATTATGCAATATAGCATAAATTATGCTCGTATATTGAACAAATTGTGCTGAAAATGAGCTAGCATAATTATTACGTAGTTATTTTTATCTCTGTTGTAGAGCATAAATGTTGTTATTTTGTAATAACATATGTAATTATGCTAAACATCTTAACTATTATGTTACGTAGTAAAATTACTATACATAGCATAAATTATGTTGTATTGCAGAAATTTTGCTGCATTGAGTTAGCATAATTATTAAGTATTTATTTTGTGTACGTGTATAGTGTCCTAAGAACTATACCATGTTTGTTTTGAACTACACTCCAAGCGGTTCATTACGATGTACAGTACGCCGATTTTTTCATTACGGCTATTTTCATGAATTAAAAAGTAAAAAAAATAAATAAATAAATAAATAAACGTGTAAGAATTGTAATATAATTTATATACGTGTAGTTTCTACTTTATTATGTACTTTTTTTTTTGTAATTAATTTTGTATATGTTTTCTTTTGAAAATTCAGAAATGAAATCAATCAACAATGGTGAGAAGTAAAAAAAACAAAACGTCTAACAAATTACAAAGCCAGTACACAGTTTAGCAATGTTTTGAGTAGCTTGGAATAATCGGTTATGACGTCACTAAACTTTAAAACTTGAAAAAAAGAAGAGAGAGAGAGAGAGAGAGAGAGAGAGAGAGAGAGAGAGAGAGAGAGAGAGAGAGAGAGAGAGAGAGAGAGAGAGAGAGAGAGAGAGAGAATTTCACACGCATTAGATCCGATTGTAAAAAATATAGCTGTGCATCTTCAACTGTTATTTATTATTATTATTTTACATATAATAATAAAATGTGGCCCCAACGCCTAATTGGGATTTTTATCGTTAAATTATCAACATCATAATGCTAAATACTAAATATTTATCAACATCATTAATGCTAAATATTTAAAACATTTTAAAGGTTTTGAATACAATTTGATAGCAAAGTGTAAAATTTAGGGGCGAGGTCAAATACTTAAAAGGGTGTAATTCTCATAAAGGAAGATAGAGAAAGGAAGCGATACAGTTCGTAAGCCGTAACAAAAGACTGTTGTAAGTTCCGATGAACTTTAAGTATACTCGGACCAACGACTAACTGGCTCATCGCCTCTCTCACATCTCTCTCTCTCTCTCTCTCTCTCTCTCTCTCTCTCTCTCTCTCTCTCTCTCTCTCTCTCTCTCTGATTGTTCAAGGCTCTACAATGTAACAAGGGAAATGACAACAAATCAACTGACTCAGCATCCACGTTGTTCACTTTACTTTCAGATATAAAATAACTCCCATATATAAATATCATCTACTTTTATTGCACCAGCTTTGATCTTTAATAAAAAGTAATATGATGCAATAACTTTAAAATTAAACGACCATGTCAATATATAATGACAGACAATTCACTTGTTATTATTATTACTTTACTTTATTTAGTAGAAAAAAATTATTACTAATAATTGTACAGATTAAAAAAATTACGTAATTTGTGCTGTTTATTTGCCTTACTGTATAATTGTTGCTGAGTAACAAAATATTTTGTATAATTATTGTGCTAGACAGCATAGTTATTCTTGATAACATATTATGTTAAAATTTTGAATAAAGTAAGCTAGTAAGTTGAATAAAGTAAATAGCTAGCATAAAGTATAATAATTCTTGTCCGTGTGGAGTAAATACTTAAAGGCATAGACCAACATGAAACAACAAGTTCTTTTTAATGGTTAAAACACAAAATGACATCTCTGAAATCGGATGACAGTTTTTACCAGAATGTAAACATGACCCTACAATAGAGCATGAAAAAGACTGTAAAGTATGCAATTTGCATGACTATTCCTATTTCTGACGTCAGAAACAGGCAAAAACTAGTTTGATAACTTTGTGCTGATTGCATTAATTGAAAAATTTTGATTACTGCTACGGTGCTACAATTAGGTTTTAATACAAATTAATATTAATTAATTAATGTTAAATTAATGTTAGTCCCATCAATTGTTGTGTGATGTAAGTGCTAATGTTTTCTTCTGGTCTATACCTTTAATAAATATTTCTATTACGTAATTAGTTATTTCTTACTTAATTAATGACTGATAAAATATATTATATAGGTATTATCACTCTCGATGTCAAAGTAGACAACGTAGAACAAGACGGTTACCCAATAAATATAAAAACAAAAAAATTAATTAAATAATGAAAGATACCAACTACTTAACGCAGTCATCAATCAATTGCATTACCTATTATCCATTATGACAAATAGTCTGCCACGCGATAAAAATCTTTAATGTTTTAATGAATTATACAATTTTTAAATTAATTCGTTAATTATTGATTAAAATTATATTTATACTTGCTCAGAAAAGATAAATTACGTAATTTATGCTGCATTTACGTCATTTTAGCATAAATGATGCTAAATTAGAACAAAATTAATAATTATGCTGTACAACATAATATTTACATATGCTGTAACATAGTTACTTTGCAGTATAGCATAGATTTTGCTGTATTGAATAAATTATGCTGAAAATGAGGCAGCATAATTATTACGTAGTTATTTTTGTCAGTGTGGTTCATAAAATTATAAAAAAATTCATTTTATTTAAAGATTAACTTTATATTAAATTTAAATTTTAGATTAAATTTAACTCCCAACCTCCTGTTGTATTATGGTCTAAAGCTTTTGATCTGCTTTATTGAATTATTTAATTATTGTCATATTAGTGGTAATTATTAATTAATAAATAGCTAATTATAGTCTGTATGAGAAAAATGATGATTTTATAAACTTTTTTATAATAATATATTGTTCAGATGTGGCACCGATTTATTTATTGCAATGAAGATAGTATTCATTCATTCATTCATTCATTCATTCATTCATTCATTCATTCATTCATTCATTCATTCATTCATTCATTCATTCATTCATTCATTCATTCATTCATTCATTCATTCATTCATTCATTCATTCATTCATTCATTCATTCATTCATTCATTCATCCATCCATCCATCCGTCCATTGAAAGTGAAGTAAAAATAAAACCCATTAATATTACCAATCTATAACAATCTGTACCCATTATCTAATAATAATAGGCAATCTATAGTAAAGTTATAACATAAGGGCTGTAAGCTGCAACCTCTAGTTAAACCTTAGTTATCTTTTTTTAATTGTTGCAACAATCAAAATAACAACTTAACTACGGTTTAACTAGTTAGTTAGTGTCGCAGCTTACGGGGGTAAGTCTTACATGAAATATTTCCTATATACAACTACGCAGTAAAAAAAAAATGAAAAAAAAAAATAGAAAAGTGAACATATATAAAATAATTTTCTATGAAATAGGTTTTGTCAAATTAAATGTGACTTGGTCGTGATCGTGATATGTACAGAGTGAAGGAGTTCACGATTGTCATCAATCATGTCACGTCTCTTCTTTCTATATCACTCTAGAGAGAGAGAGAGAGAGCAATGTAATCTGGACATCCTCTCTCTCTCTCTCGCTCTCAAGTGCTCCGAGCTCACACATATTACACCATATCAATTTTTCTCCAGTTCTTGAACACGAGAATATACGCTTCATCTATATATATATATTTACTATTACTATATTTACTATATTTACTAGCGGTGATTTTTCTTGGTTATATATAGAGTAAGCTGACTTTATTGTGTGCTGGGCTCGTGAATAAAGTTATCACAAATTTCAGCACGTGTGATTGAACCACGTCATATTTTTGCCTTATCTACGGTCTGACTTTATATTTTTTGTTATACAGCCAGGGTAACAAATTGCTTGGAATGAACTCACGTTTGGCTGCCCAATAAAAACTTTCTTTTACGTAAGAATCGAGTGATGAATATGTATGATGATAGAAAAGTAGTCTCACTTTTAAAGGAAAGGAAAGCAAGTTTAAAAACAACATTTTAAGTTCAATTAAATTATCGAGTTACATATAGTTTGTAACACAGACTATACATATATACACTGCGAATACGCAGTAGGCTAGTAGTTTAGTCATTAAACTTCGTCTCTTAAAATTCATGTGCATACATCGAACTGTAACGTATGGAGAGAACCTAAAATTATATAACATTCAATGCTAGAGATTTAGCATTTCAAATGTTTACTTACTACGAATAGTACATGGGTACTGTCTACTAGTGAAATGTGGTACAGAGTATATACTCTAATGTTTACTCACTACCAATAGTACATGGGTACTGTCTACTAGTGAAATGTGGTACAGAGTATACTCTAATGTTTACTCACTACCAATAGTACATGGGTACTGTCTACTAGTGAAATGTGGTACAGAGTATATATTATACTCTAATGTTTACTCACTACCAATAGTACATGGGTACTGTCTACTAGTGAAATGTGGTACAGAGTATACTCTAATGTTTACTTACTACCAATAGTACATGGGTACTGTCTACTAGTGAAATGTGGTACAGAGTATACTTTAATGTTTACAGAGAACCCAAGTAGCTTTTGTATACTCATCATACTTACATCGACACTATAGCCAAAGATTGAATATTTAGTGACAATACACTCGTGCTTTTATGCATTTTTCTGTACTCTCTAAATATTTGTGCGTTTTGAGTTAACATTTGTTTTCTGAGTGTTACAATCGATAATAAGAGGCTTGAAATGCTTATTTTAATATAATTTTGCATCATTAAGTGATATTAGATTTCTTAATGTATAAGTTTTAGTTTACGTGTGAAAAAACGTGTGAATTTCTCCGTGTGTTTTGTTGTTGACACGATATACTGTCTCGCCAAGCTGGCTTCTCTCTCTCTCTCTCTCTCTCTCTCTCTCTCTCTCTCTCTCTCTCTCTTCCCTCCCCCTCTTACTTCCACTTTAACACTGCGACTGTCTGTTGTATGTCATGTTAATACAACTCACTGCGTAATTTACTATTTTACATAGTCTGTCTGTCACTTTCCTCCCCATAACTTAAAAACCTAAATACAAGAGCAGAAACAATAAAACTCCGATTGTTAGTGATATTTGATAGTTACGTCAAAATGTAAGTTGGTTACGTATACTAAAACTTATGCAATTTTGTAAGCACAGAACATAGTCAACTAGTTTTACATCATCAACAACACCTCTGCTCTGTACACAAAAACAAGTAGCACGTAACTAATAAAATAATAATAATAAGGTTTGTGTAGCTATGTAACAGGTGTGTTATTGTAACACTGAAATGGTTCTCATTAACAACTTCCAGCACCGTATTATTGCCTCACTTAAACTGCAAATTATTTACTTTCTTATCTTTACTACTCAGTACTTTGACCAACATCAAAATGAAAAACGAGGCTCCATCGGCTTCTTTTTTTTTCTCTCGCTTTACTAATGGAAAAACTTTTGGATTCTACAAACATAATTTTAGTGAAGGGGAAAAAAAAAAAAAAAAAGAGTTTGAAGAAGAAAAAAAGAGATTGAAAAACTGTTACCACGTGATCGCTATGCTATATACTATTGGAAGACTTGAAAAAAAATCTTTTGCTTATTCCAAAAGGGTACATTAAACTGAATCGTTTGATTTGTGAATGTCTAATTTTTAGTTCATTATAGGTGTAAAACACCTTGAAAAAAAAAAGTCTACTGTATATATAGTCTAATATCCTAACATACCTAAATATCAATGTTGATTTGGTCGGGGTCATTGATTTCTAACTTATTTTCCTTTTAAAAATTGATTTCACACCTCACTAGTCCATGCGTATAGAAACAGGTGAGCTGTGACGTCATAGACCCGCAGCTGCCATTTCTTAAATGTAAAATAAATAAGAAATCAATGACCCTTGCCAAATAATCGTTGATATTTAGGTATTTTAGGATATTAGACATGTTTTGTGTTCAAGGTGTTCTACGCCTGTAAGAATTTTCAATCAATTTTTGAAAATAAAACAATGACCTAACAATCACATGTGCACATAGGAAAAAGTTACCGACCGTGACTTCATTTCATGACTTTCAAAAACTAATTAAAAATACTGAATAAACTAACAAATTAAAAATTCAATGGTAATTATCGATTCAGGACGATGTTCTCTTTTAGAATATGAAATAAAATACTCTCTAAATTTTTTTATTCTTCCTCATTCATAATTCTTTTTCTCTTATAGTTTGTGTGAACTTACGAATGTGGTGCGGTATTATAACGGCAGATGCCTCTAACATTTGAATACACTTATCGATGTTATCACTCACAAGACGGCGGAAATATAATCCACCTGTCACCTAAGATGAGATTGAATATCTTTACATTGCAAAGAAAAACTGAATAAATTTTACAGTTTCAAAACTACGTAGTGTCTTAGAGAGCATAAATATTTAAAAATTATTATTTACACGTGGAAAGTATTATTTATGTAATTTATGCTGCATTAATTATAGCATAAACACGGAAAGAATAAATTACTTAATTTATGCTGTATTTATGTCATTATAGCATAAATGATGCTAGAATACCATGAATAAATATGAATAACAATATAATAATAATCATGAATAATAACAATAATAATAATGAATAAATAACAATAATAAAAAATTAACTGATTTCCTAAAGAAATTTGACTTAAATGATGTTTGTCCTATGCTGAGCAATGTTATGCATTACTCCAGTATGGCCTCCAAGTGCAATAAATATGACGTCATCCGGATACATCCTATTATGCTATATTGAACAAATTGTGCTAAAAATCAGAATAATTATTATGTATTTAATTTTGTCCGTGAATGATGCTCAACAAAAATTATAATGCTGTACAACTTAATATTTATATGCTATGTATGTATATAGCTATTATTTATTATGAAGCATAGCATAGATTATGGCGCATTGAACAACTTGTGCTTAACTATAGAGCTAGCATAATTATTACGTATTTATTTATTTCCGTTCATGGAAATTCATGGAAACAAAAATTTCTTTTGACAAAATGCTGATATATACTACTATTTGTGTTAAATAGAATAATACTAATCTTCTATTCAAATTAGTATTATATACTTGTAATTTAATTTGTACTTAAATTATATATAATTATACAAATAGTATTATATTATTATTATAATTAATTAAAGTCTCAAATCTATAATGATTCAATTTACTATTACAAGTGTATATATTTACCTGAAATGTATTTGAGTATAAACTACTGAAACTAATCTATTATATTATATTGTATTTATAATTACTCTGGCAAATCTCTCTGTAATGTCAGAGGAACACGCTAGTAGGCTAGTTCCTTTTGTGGCCTCTTAATAAAAAATATTTTATTATTATTATTATTCAATTACGTATTTTATGCTGCATTAATTTAAATTAAAAACAATTCAATTAAAAACAGTTAAACCATATGTTAATGAAAAAACGATGAGACAATTATATTTTTCTGTTGTGCATTCTCATATATTGTATGGACGATTATCTTATGGTTGTACTAAATCTGGTAAATTATGTGAATTGAAAAAAATGTAAATTAGGATATTAAAATTACTTGGATTGCAGAGACAAATCCTTTGTTTGTGCCAAAAAATGTTAATAGCTATGAATATATCGCTAAAAGCACTAAACAATTCTTATTCCCTAAATTATGGAATCAAATTCCACTAGAGTTAAAAACGTTTAAAAAAAAATGATATGAAAATTAATATTGAAAATCTTTACTTTATAATAATCTGTATGAGTTTATCAATTTATGTTTTATTACCATTGTATATTCTCTTTATTTTTAATTACTAATTACCCTTGTGAATTGTTTCAAAAAAATTTGTATTTTTTTCTCTTCAAGTTAATTCATAATTGTATAATTTAAAAATATAAATTAATACGACATGTGTAAAAATTAAAAAATACTATTATTATTATGAACCGACGGATAAGGCTATGCCTTGGTTGGATTTTGTATTAATGATGGTTAAAAAAAAATGTTATTGTAGAACAAATGATGCTAAATCAGAATATCATAATTATGCTGCGTGCAACATAATATTTATGTTTTGTTATTATGCAGTATAGCATAGATTATGCTGTATTGAACAAACTGTGCTGAAAATGAGCTAGCATAATTATTACACATTTATTGTTGCACGTGTTGTACAGTAATTATACTATACATAACTCAGGTCCATATAATAAAGAGGTTGAGCGCAGCACAAAACTCGCGATTTTGCAATGGATTGTACTTGGTTCTAAGCCAATACGATGCCGTTCACCAGTTACGTCACTGATAAGGTGAACAAAGCTGTAAGTGGTGATATGACGTCATTGGTGAATTCCTTTAAGCTGCGCGACCTTAGACAAAACTTTCCCCGGAGCATCTAACCTCTTATATATGGACCTTGTATTAATACATAACATAATTAAGATGTTCAGCATAATTACTTATGTTATGACAAAATAGCAACATTTGTGCTCCACAATATAACAATTTTGCAGCATGAGCTACGCAATATTTTTACGTACATATAAAATTAATTCAGTATAGACAAAAATAGTGAGTTACATTCTCTTACAAAAATGTTCTATTTTCCTTGTTACATTTAACAAAAGTATATAATATACACGTATTTTGTTTTACATTAAAATAGCTTCTTTTTTTTTTTTTTTTTTTTTCCGTTATTCTTTTTCTCTCTCCGGGCAGTGCAAGTTCATGTTCAAGCCTACACGAGAGACTCAGTAATGACGTCACGCGAGTTTATTGGTAAAAAAAAAAACTACTTTAAAATTACAAGTAATAAAAAATTATTTCGTTATAATATATTATTTAATATTAGTTTAGTATTATAAACTTTATTTATCATACATAAATAACTAATAATTTAGTTTGTAATTCTAGTATGAACTCTCTGCTTCACATAAATATCGTATTATTATATAGAGGCTAGTTCAAAGTATGTAAAAACAATGTAATATCATATTTTACATAAAATATTTCATTACAACTTAAGCATCGTTTTATTTTCTATATTGATTGGGATTTTATTTTTTTTTTCAATTTTATTAGTTTCAGTTTCTTTATTGATCAAAATACCAGTTGGTATATTATGTACTATATTTTGATTAAAAAAATACACACACATATCAATTATTATTTATTATTATTAAATTAAATGATATTTAAATTCGTTAATATTTTTGACGTAAAAGATTCATTCATTCATTCATTCATTCATTCATTCATTCATTCATTCATTCATTCATTCATTCATTCATTCATTCATTCATTCATTCATTCATTCATTCATTCATTCATTCATTCATTCATTCATTCATTCATTCATTCATTCATTCATTCATTCATTCATTCATTCATTCATTCATTCATTCATTCATTCATTCATTCATTCATTCATCCTAAAAAACTAAACTTATAATAAAAAGTAATAACAAATATATTAAAATAAATTTACTAAAAATTAAAAAGAATCCAAAGTTAAAGTTTACTAATTATTATAGAAAGGAGTTATAAAAAAACTTTTATTTTTAAGTAATAAAAAAATACTATCTTAAAATATTATAAAAAATAAATAAAACCACAATTTAATTATAACAAAAAATTTGGTAACAAAAAAGTTTAATTTTTTAATTATTTATACACACAATTTATATTGAAACTTTAAACACGTATAGACTAGTTGTTAATTAAAATTGGAAGTCAATATTGTTAATTTTATCTTTGTTATTATTTAATATTACTTGAGTACTGAACATACTTAAAACTTTACTCGCTCTGAAAGTAAATAAACAAGTCTTGGTTTCTTTGAAATGTATGAAATAAGGTTATTACTTAATTGCCTATGTACCAAGTGAGAGCTCATATATTTGAGTGAAGAGCAGATTCAGCTTCGTTTATTACTTGCTCCCATCGTCCTTCATTTTATACTTCAACATTTAAAGTATGCTTTTACATTGCGTAAATATCTTGTGAAGCTGCAGTTACATGAATGATGTTTTCGTAAACTCTGTTTTCTGCTACTAAAATGACGATCAACCATACACGTACAAAATTATCTAAAGAGTTCATATTTAGACTTTTTTCATAATAAATTCGTTAGATACATACTAAACTTTTTAGAATCTAAAGAGTTAACTATTTACCGATAAAGAATTTACGTTTGTACTAACGAGTTACTCTTTAAACTTTTTGCAAGAGAGTTAATGTTTAATACTAAAGAGTTATTAATATGTATCTAAATAATTTAGTAAATTTATGTTTTCCGTGTAGGTATTCAAATGTAATGCGCATTTTTTGGTGCAAGAAAACAGTGTTTACGAGCAACACTATTGTGTTTGGAACAAAAAAAAAAAAAAAGGATTTTTTTACGGGTAATTCTATTTTTTTTTTTTTTTTTTTTTTTTTTTTGCAACAAAAATAATTAAAATAGAATACTTGAAAAAATAGTTTCGTAGTGAAGAAAATAAATAAACCGAGAGGCCAAAAATACTAACAAAGTGCTAGCAGACGACTTTGCATTATACTGTCTTGATTTATCATGCTTTCTTATGGAGCAATGAAGAGAAGTATAGCTATAACTTTGAACAAAAAAACTTTAACCACCCTCTGAGTTCGAGTCTATTATTCTGTGATTGACACCTGGGGAGCTCGACTTGTACATACGTGAATCACATGATTTTATATACACTCAGAAAATAGATGCTTACTCACAACACACAAATTTTTAGCGAGTACCTATACTAAATACTTTGATTGTGCACGAGTGTATTGTCACTAAATATTCAATCTTGTAGAGACTATAGTGTCGATGTAAGTATGATGACTATACAAAATATACATAGGTTCTCTGTAAACATTAGAGTATCCTTGGTACCACATTTTACTAGTAGACAGTACCCATGCACTATTGGTAGTGAGTAAATATTCACTGTTAGAAAGTATATAAAATTTTTAAATGTTTAATATCTAGTACTGAATTATGTACAATTTTATATGCCCTCTACGCATTATAGTTTGATGTATGCATATGAATGTTTAGAGACAATGTACGGTGAATAATCTACTAGCTTACTGCTGCGTATTATCAATATAATTAACAAGAAAATGACAAAAAGTAAAAAAGTGCATTTGTTACAGTTGCAGATAGATACACACATTATATTCAAATTTAAACCCAATTTCAACTTTATATCATCACTCTCGCTCAAGAAATGTACAATTTGTTATTGTCAACATTCAAATACCACTAAATTATACATTAACATTTAAATACGCAAAGCTTTATATATTATGTAACAAAAAAAAGTCATTAATAAAAAAATAAACATAATTTGTATGCAAGAAGAGTGGTTTTAAAAGTTGTGAATAATACATGATTTTTTCAAGTTTTTTTCTCCTCTTTTTACTTTTTTGAAAAACATAAGTACAAAGCTTGTAGTAAGTTTAAAAATATTTTTCAAGCAATTAACTGCAAAAGAAAATGTTTAAAAACAATAAATTAGGCTAATAACGGCAGAAAAACTTAATTTAAATTTATAACCAATATGGTTAATTTGTGAAACGCAACGCTGAAATTTTAGCTTCTAAATAAACTGACAAATTAAAGTTAAAAAAGTGGTATCAAAAGTTTTTCCGACTAAATCTTACTCAACTTTATTTTTACATTATATCAATGAAAGTATTTTGGATTTTCAAGGCATCATATTATTATTATTATTTTATTTATATATATATATATATATATATATATATATATATATATATATATATATATATATATATATATATATATATATATATATATATTTTTGCAATAATAATCAATAATAAATTATTCGTAGTTTAATGCCGGAGCATAACTCTTGATAAATTATTACATCATAAATAATTATGCTGTCATAAACTAACAAAAATAAATACGTAATAATTATGCTATAGCTCATTTTCATTACAATTTCTTCAATACAGCATAATTTATGCTATACTGCATAATAACTATGTTATATAGCATAAGTTGTATGATGTACTGCATAATTCAATCCAATTATTTATGTTATTATTATTTATCAACATTTATACTATAATGATATAAATACAGTATAAATTACGTAAATTATTCTTTCACCGTATACATACTATTTGTATGCTGTTCAACTATGTTCAACTATGTTCAGCTATGAAGCAAATATAAGGAAAAAATACGTCACTCAGCATGAGTTGCCATTTTTAATACGTTTTTAATTATTTTTATATATTATTCATATTGTGTATATAGGGAGTTCGCATTTATGTTACAGTCGACGCCATGTTCACATGTTAAATCACTCAATAACATGGGTCACATAAAAAAAAAAATTTGAGAGTTTAAAAATACTATGCAATATTTTGAGAGCACTGATGCTGATAATAGGTGGAATTAGTATCTCAAAGTATAATATGAGAAAAATAATAGTAACAAAAAAATTAACTAATTTTTGAAACAAAATAGTCAGGAAAAAAGTTTGTCGTATGCTGAGCAATGTTATTCATTGTTCCAGTGGCGTCAAAGCGCATTAAATATGACGTCATGCACAACCTATATATAAAGAAAATACAGCAGAACATTTTATAGGGTGGTTTCAATCATGTTAAAGTCGACGCCATAATTGAGCGATAAATAACATGGGTCAGTATGAGAAACTAGCTCATTTTAAAAATACTTAGTAATATTTTTGAGAGCATTGATGTTATTAATAGGTTGAAGTAGTTTTTCAAGTATGCAAGAAAAATAATAACAAAAAAAAAATCTAATTTTCCAAAGAAAATATCCAAAAACTACGTTTGTCCTATGCTGAGCAATGTTATTCATTGCTCAAGAAGAACATCGAAAAGCATTCAGAATGACGTCATGCGCACACACCTTATAGGTTATTTTATTGTAAATATGGCAAATCTCTCTCTCTCTCTCTCTCAAAATGTTACCTTGTTATTTGTATTATTTATAAAACATCGCACCTAGTGATATTTAGGCCTCCAGTAAAATGCAACGTTGAGATTTCAGTCCTGCTGTCTATAATAGAAAACAAGGGGGGAAAACTTCAACTTGTATGATAACCACAACAAAGTATATTATTTAAAGTTTTTGTATTATAAGCAACTCGCTTATTATTCTGGGCATGTTTCATATACTTCGGTTAGTAATATAAAATATACACATTTTGAAAAAAACAAACAAAAAACGGCCGTGCTCCGTTGATACGCATTATTAGCTGGGCGGGGGGGGGGGGGGGGGGGGACTGCATTACTCGTTTTAATTATTTAATATAAATAATTAGAACATAATACGAAAAATTATAAATTACGTAATTGATGCTGCATTTTATGTTATTATAGCATGATTGATGCTAAATTAGAACAATATAAATAATTATGCTAAATTATACTTTTTATATAGCATAGATTATTTTAGTTGTGTTGAACATGAGCTAGTATAATTATAATATAATGTTATAATATACTATTTATATTATAGCCCGTGAATAGAAATAGTATTGAAAAGCCATTATACGTTTGACAACAGAAATTTTTAATGTTCTTTCTCTTTTCTCGCCTTGTATATAATATACGGAGTTTTAGATTAAATTTAGTTTAGAGAAAGCGAATGAAGAGAGAGAGAGAGAGAGAGAGAGAGAGAGAGAGAGAGAGAGAGAGAGAGAGAGAGAGAGAGAGAGAGTTGAAATTGTATTAAATATTTGAATAACAAAGAACCGTATTTCTCTATTGTGAGTGACAATAGTCGCGTACAACAAATCTGTTTTTAATAATAATAAAATTACACAAAGCAATCATAATAATAATAACAATAACTGAAGACTTTCTCTTTCAGCTCCGCTACTTTATCAAAATGTTTTCATATTTAGTGACGTACGCCACAATTTCTTCCACAATTTATGAAATAAGTTATTATTCATGAAATCACGTTTAATCTTAAAGGAATATTGATATTAATAATATATGATATTATTATATATCATATATTATTATATAATATTATATGATATGAATATTAATATTGAAATAAAAATGTAAAAGTTATTATAAGACTATTACACATTATACATTGTCTCTTCTGTAGCCTCACAAACTGGAGTTAAAAAACTGTAAAGTAGGCAACTTTTTTTGAATTCATGACGTTATGAAATTCAGATCTATGATCGGGTTGTCTATTTTGCAAGATTTTTGCCAAAGTTTAATAATAATAATTATCGGCTTTTATTGGGCAAAATCAGGCATACAACCTTTCAATTTAACCCAACTGTTTTAACAGTCAGTTACAATATAATAATTAACAGTGTTAGACATATAATGTTTCATTTATTTTAATAATTATGATAACAAAATTTAAGTTTGTCTTAAGTTTCTGAGATTTATGTGTGGAAAATACTACAAAACAACAAGAAATTCGATATACAAATATTTTTTTTTAATTGTATTATTATTATTATTTTACTATTATTGTGTTGTTGTGCTAATCCTCCTTCATAGTACCATCATGACATTGTCTTGGTACAATGAAAACACAGAACGGCTACTGCCTAATTACTCAGCCCAGCATTGACCATGATAGCCTATAGAGAAACCGTGGAAATTTCTAGGCAGGCTGGACGGTGCAATCACCATCAATCATGCACCTCCCATGCGTCGTCTTTGAATGGTTATGTAAACATGCATCGTACTTGATTATATATTTTATCAGGATTTCTTTTATAAAAACTTTGAGCGAGTTTTTGAACAATAAAATACATTAGGATCCTTTTTTGATAAAAACTCAAAAGTAGATAACATCGATGTTTTAATGTTCACCACTCATACAACATTGGAATATTATACTGATGATAGTTTCACAAACTTCATTATAATTTTTTATAGATTAATAATTTAGTAATAGTTGTGTAATTTATTGTATTGTTTGTATTCTTGTTGTTATTTGTATGATTTATTATGTTATATTTGACAAGACCAATGCTTGTTGTAACTTTGATTGTTACTATGAACTGCCTGGGTCAATAAATATTCTTATTCTTATTCTTATTATAACAACCCTGTGTACTGTATATGCATAATGGAGTATTTATTATTAAATTTAATGGTGTAAAATCTTACATCAAATATTGACTTTTTCCCATAAGGAATACAGTAATTTTATTGACTGTTTTTAGTTGTTGTTGTTAAAGTAATAACATTAAATTGGAAACAAGCATTTACATCATTACCCAAACATAAACTTTAGGACAAAATTATAGCACTCAAAGTTATACAAAACATTATTAAATATGACACGTGACAAATCAATAATACACAACAGACAACTTCACATAATCAGGGCACGTCACTGGCAAAGGTCATCAGGTCGATCACTGGCAAGGGTCATCATTAGTTTTATGTTAATTTTGGCCTGGTACGTATAAGGCTTACCATATTAAATTGAGGATTTTATTTATTGAATTTCTCGCTTCAGAATTATTAAATTACGTTAAATCACACATCATTAGTGTTGTTCGTAAACCATGTTCTCTTGCACTAAAAAATGCACATTCCATTGGAATAACCCAAGTTGATGGTCATTTTAGGAGCACAGAACAGCATTATTATAAAGTGCAATGTGTACAACTAAAAAAATAAGTATGACGTGAACCAACCCCCAGTGAAAGGAACGGGATGAAAAGTGTGCTCAAAGTTGACTCCAAATGAGCGTTTGGGTTCCACCAGAATTTTCAGTTCTTATTTTCAAACTTTCAAATATGGTATTAATATATAATTTTGATCCATAGTTTAACAATTAAGCTATAAAAACTGAAATTTCCGTCAGAACCCAGACCCTCATACGTAGTCGACTTTGATCACACTTTTCATCCCGTTCCTTTCACAGGGTCTCGTTCACGTCCTAAATACTTTTTGAGATGACGAGTGATTGAACGTGATTTCAAAGCAAGAAATTTAAATTTGAAAAACCTCAATTTAACATGGTAAACCCTATACCAGGCAAAAATTAACATAAAACTAATGATGCCAGTCACAAATGCTGATTATTCGAAGTTGGCTATTGGATTGGTAAAAAAAAGCTGTCCAGTGGCTGCAAACTCGACTGAATATTATGATGTCAATACTAAAACTAAAAAAATAAAAACGCGAACCATCTTTTGACACAATGGTCACCGTCTCTAATTGTTTTAAATATGAAGGAGCATTTTTTCAAATAATTTTATGCACATAAATATTATTATTTATTTTTCCTAAAAAATACATTTCAGCCAATAAAAAAAGACATGCAATGTGTCTAATCTTTTCCTTTCTTCCTATATTTTCCCTTCCTTTATTAATGATAATATATTTAATTCCATGCTGATAATTTCCTCCCTTATTTTTAAGTTGATAAAGAAAATTCATTTATTTCTAGCAACTTCCCTAAACCAATTAATTTAGTTCCAATTTCAACCTACATCTGTTCCATAAGAAGCACTATATGTGTATGATACAAAGAATTATACTCAAAGATTTCTTATACATTTTTGAAAAGTGTTTTCATTTTTGCTCTCAAACATGCTGTATCATCTGTTTATAATCAATAACTTATTTGCTAACTCATTCACTCATAGATTAACTACTTCATGAAAAATGTCTAGTTTTTTTTTTTTTTTTTTTTTTTTTTTTTTGTCATTTTATCACTAGAAATCACTTTAATCTTATTTCTAAGAGAATTATATACATAAAAAAATTATTATTGTGTTTGAGAAAAATAAAGAAATGAGATGTTTGTATACACTAAGAAAACAAATATTTAGAGAGTAGCTTACGTAATACTCAGTGCGTCGAAACACGAGCGTATTTTCAAGAAATATTCAAATTGGTATAGTGTCGATGTAAGTATGATGAGTAAAACATATATACAAGGGTTCTCTGTAAACATTAGAGTATACTGTGTACCACATTTTACTAGCAGACAGTACCCATGTACTATTGGTAGTAAGTAAACATTAGAGTATACTCTGTACCACATTTCACTAGTAGACAGTACCCATGTACTATTGGTTGTAAGTAAACATTAGAGTATACTCTGTACCACATTTCACTAGTAGACAGTACCCATGTACTATTGGTAGTAAGTAAACATTAGAGTATACTCTGTACCACATTTCACTAGTAGACAGTACCCATGTACTATTGGTAGTAAGTAAACATTTAAAAAAAAATCTCGTATTGAGTTTTTAAAATATACTACTTTTTACTACTTATTTAAGTACTTTGTAAGCATTATAGTTTGATGTATGCACATGAATGTTTAGAAACAACGTTTATATAGTGAGTATCAGTTTTAATCTACTAGTACTTCATTTTCTTAGTGTTTGTATGATGAAGAAAAAAAGGGTTGATGAGAGAAAGTGGGCGTGTCTTTATTTGAATGATATAGCCACGTGGTTTGATTACGTCATTAAAGATCTGCTCAAGACGTGAAACAAGTTTAGTCAAGTCCGCGTGCAAATGACGTATGTATTATTGTTATTATCTACAAATCTGTTTTCATCAGTTTTTTTATTTTTATATTCTCTCTCTCTCTCTGTTTTCAACTGACATCAACACGCTTTTGTTTTTACCGCAATAAAATCTCTCCATTTCTCTCTCTCTCTCTCTCTCTCTCTCTCTCTCTCTCTATCCCGCTCTCTCTTTCTATCCCGCTCTCTCTTCCTCTCTTTTCTCTCACTCTCCCGCTCTCTCTTTCCTCTCTCTCTCTCTCTCTCTTTCTCTCTCACTCTCTCTCTCTCTCTTCTTTCTCCCTCTCTTAAATTTAACATTCAACTTAAATATTTATCAAAATTATATTACCCACAAAGTTTGTATATAAATAATAAATATTAAAAAAGAAATCCTTTGATATTGTACTACAAATTATTTTCTTTTTTCTATCCACAGATCGTCATATTAAATATATAAGAAAAAAAATTCTAGGTCATATAAATATTACTACGCAGATTTTTTATAAAATGACGTTATAAGCCCACATTTAATATATATTTTAAACTAAATAAAATTCATGCAACGTTTTTTTCTTTTCTAAGAATAAATTGGAAAAATATTTCACAGATCAGCGCTGATATTTTCCTATACTGTATAGCTTCACTGAGAAAACGCAGCAGGCTAGTATACTCGACTAAAAAAACCTCAGGCGATTTATCGTTTTACCATGAATGTATTGCCCATTTCTCGCACGCATTTCATAGGGGGACGGCTGGGCGATACTGTAAAAGGTCGAACAGCAGGTAGGTCAGGCTTTTTGAGACGAGTATATAGTCCGTGCCACCTAAGGATGTTTGCGATTAATCGAAGTGGAGACACGAGCCAATAGACCCTCAAGCGCTCAAGGTCACAAGGAGGTGGGCTAATGTTAACTAAATGGAGAGTTTATACGCGCTCTCTTATTGGACGCATCCTTAGGTGGCGCGGACTGTAGTTCAGTCACTAAACATTCATACATACATCAAACTGTAATGCATAGAAAGTAACTAAAATTAAACAACAATTCAATACTAGAAATTAATTTAATGACTATGGTTGTTTAAAAGCAAGGTGTCACATAGTGTATTCTCTACAATGTCGTAGTGGTATTTATTTTATTATCGCCCTTCTACTTCTTTCACCAAACTAACATTTTTTTATACATTATTATGCTATTTTTATTATTTATTTTTTTACTCTTTTGTATTATGTAGTATGTATAATAATATGATGGAAATAAATAAAAAAATTCATAAATAAATAGAGCATTTTATGTTTACTCACTACCAATCTCAATAGTACATTACATAGGTACTGTCTATACTAGTGAAATGTGGTACACAGTATAGTTATAGCATTCATGTTAAAGTCGACGTCGTGATGGATCACTCAGTAACATGGGCAGCATAGGAAAAGGAATCATTTTGAGTTTAAAAATACTAAGCATATAAATGATAAAGGTATGAGATCACTATAATGTATAGGCATTTTGCCTTTTTCTCGTCACCCGTTACAGGTTACTTTTTTTTTTTCTTTTTTTTTTATGTACCATCCCATTTTAAACCCAATAAAGAAATTTTATTATTATTAATATTTTTAAGAGTATTGATGTTGAGGTTGAATTAGTATCTCAAGTATGTGAGAAAAATAATATAATAACAAAAAATTAACCAAAATTTGTTCACAGAAAATATTCAAAAACGAAGTTTACCTATGCTTACGAATGTTATTCATTACTCCAGCAAGTGCATTAAATGATTAGAGTGACGAGTGTATGCGCATCTCTAATGTTTACAGAGAACCCTAATGTATATTTTGTATACTCATCATACTTACATTGACACTATAGCCTCTACAAGATTGAATATTTAGTGACAATACATTCGTGCACTATCAAAGTATTTCATACAGCTACTCTCTAAACACTTAATAATAATAATAGTTCTTTATTGGGTTTAAAATGAGAAAGTACATTATATATATAAAAAAAAGACAAAAATAAAAGTAAATGTAACCCAACGGGTGATGAGAAAAAGGCCTGTATACACTATAAGTGATCCCACACCTTTATCAGAAAAACTGCTTCGTCAATAAATAACATAAAATACATATATTAACAAAAACAAACAAGTGACAATTACAATGGAAGAGGGGTTCTAGCCATCACTGGCAAAGCGTTATATGTTATATAAGGAAACAAAACTGTCAACTAAACATTTGTTTTGTGAGTGTATATGATATTATTTTAATAATCTTGTTATTTTGTGAGCACTTGACAAGGAAAGTATATTCATATACTTATACTGAAGCATTGATATTGAAAATAGTTTGTGTTTCAAGAGCATCTTCTTTTCTATTGCACTTTAACGATATTATTATAATACAATTTTACACAGGTCAGCTCACTACACTGTGAGAAAAATATATATTTGCAAAGAACAAAATCAGCAATTAAATAATAATGTTTACACTTTTATAAATTAAATTTAATGGTCTGTTCACAATGACACGTAATTTCACGTAATTTTTACGTAAGAATGTTAATAACATTGATTGTTGTATCTTTACGTAAGAGTTGAGTGAATTTACGTAGGCGTCATTGTGATGAGATCGTAAGGTAAAAGATAAAATTTATTATTAATACTTTATATCGGTGCTGACGTAGAACCAATAAGAGGAGCGTTAGAAAAAGGGGCGCAATCTCTAATTACAGCACACACGTTATATTACACTTATGTATAGACAAACGCTTTTTTTTTTTTTTTTTTTTTTTTTTTTGAGAAAACTACCGCATCGATTGCAGAAAAAAAAAAAAATCATGCTTAAACATACTTTATATTGTAATTTAAGCAAAAAAAAAAAAAAAAAAAAAAAAAAAAAAAGTCTGTGAAAGTGAAATTTTACGTCAGTTACTTCAAATATATAAGAAGACAAAGAAATTTACCTCAAAAAATAGTAGTTATATAAAAAATTTACGATTTAGTTCTCTCTCTCTCTCTCTCTCTCTCTCTCTCTCTCTCTCTCTCTCTCTCTCTCTCTCTCTCTCTCTCTTGCTCTTATTCAGAGAGAATAGTTTAATTTACGTAATCACTAGATGCCATTGTTCCTTTCTTTAATTTCCAACAAGCTTTTTTTTTTTTTTTTTTTTTTTTTTTTTTTTTTTGTAAGTCCCAATCCAAATTAGACGAAGCTTCAAAGCAAAGACTCGACAATGTAAAATTCATAATCCATCTTTAATAAAATATCTCTTAACCAGTTTTTTTTTAATTAACCTTTTAATTTGAATGAAAAAAAATCTTATAAAGAGAAAACTCTTCGTTTACAGGAGAAAAATATATATAAAAGAATTAATAGAGAGATATATAAATATTCAATTATACTGAAAAACTCAATTTCTCTCTCTCTCTCTCGCTCTTTCTTACATTTATTTGTATAAACATATAATACTCTTTCTTTAGAATTATATTAAGTAGCTGCTTTATTGATTTGAAATAATTTATGTGCGTGTATTAAAATACAACTTCTTAAATAAGAACTGTAAGAGAGAGAGAGAGAGAGAGAGAGAGAGAGAGAGAGAGAGAGAGAGAGAGAGAGAGAGAGAGAGAGAGAGAGAGAGAGAGAGAGAGCGCAGAGGGTGGGGGAGGGAGAGAGAGAGATCATAAGATATAGAAAACAAATACACGAATTTCCAAGAGTTTTTTTTTTTTTTTTTTTTTCTTTTTTTTTTTTTTTTGCCTTCTTGCTTGCCAGGCAGACATAAATCCTAAAGCATAACGTAATGTTATTAACGTAATTACGACATCAATTTTAGTCTTGTAAATATGACTTTACTTCACTAACTCAATTTTAAAACAAACAACTTTTTACTTGTGTGTTGTTGTTGTTCCATTAAATCAGAAAACAGAAATATAGGGGAACAGCGCAAAAAGAACGTCCGAGAGCTAAAATAATATTAACATTGGAAAGTTATACAACATATAAATCTTATGCAACTTTTTTATCCTGCGAGTAAAAACAACAACATCGATTTTGTTTATTTTGAAGTCTTCCGTATATATATAAACAAAACGTTACTGATTCCGTGCTTTAAAGATTACAAAATCGATTTATAAGTGTCGTAATTAGAACGCTATCGTATATTTCTGAAAGTCCCCAACTTTTTTGTGTCATTTATTGTAAGTTAATGTGGAAATGATAAAAATTTGAAGATTAGGAGATTTTTTTTTTTTTTTTTTTTTTTTTTTTTTTTTGGAAATTAACATGAGATCTTATTGGAGATTTTAGTTTGTTTGTTTGCTTGTTTGTTTTGTTTCATCATTCATTCATTCATTCATTCATTCATTCATTCATTCATTCATTCATTCATTCATTCATTCATTCATTCATTCATTCATTCATTCATTCATTCATTCATTCATTCATTCATTCATTCATTCATTCATTCATTCATTCATTCATTCATTCATTCATTCATTCATTCATTCATTCATTCATTCATTCATTCATTCATTCATTCATTCATTCATTCATTCATTCATTCATTCATTCAATTCTACTTTGAACTAAAAACAGACTTCCGCCAATACATTGGTGACACACACTGTATACATAAAGTCCATTAATTGCAATTAAAACAAAATGACATTCCCTAATTAACACTCTACTATGCAGTTTTCATTACCAAATATGGTAAAAATAAAAAGTTTCCCTAATACATAGATTGAGTAGAACAAGATGGATTTAAGGATTAACCTTAGACGTAGCGGAACTTTTTTTTTTTTTTTTTTTTTTTTTTTTTTTTGTAACTATTTTTATAAAGTTCAGCATAAGTTTGTATCGCCATCCAAAGCACGAGTACCAAATTAATATATATAGTTATCGCGTAAAAAAAAAAAAAAATCAACCACTCTGAGGTTAATCCTAATTGGAAGTATATTGGAAGTTAGAACTGACTTGTACAACTAAAAGGGATTTTTATATCGTAGTTGTACACAGTGGAATAATCTTCCTGCCTATGTTAAATTACCAAGTGATATCCTTTTTCTCTAAAACTTAAGAGACTTTTACGTGAGTGATCTTTTGTTCATATTTATGTAGTTCGTTTTTACATATTATGTTTTATTAATATTTTCTTAATTGTTGGGGTTAATAAGCACATGTAAAAGTGTGTATGGTGCCTATATAGTGCTGTTGTTTACCCCTCACCCTGCGGTACCTTTTTATTTATGTACTTTTGTATTGACTGGGTGTAAAAAATAAAATATAAAAATATAAATAAATATATAGTAGAAATTAAAATTTCCTCACGTCATGTTCACGTATTCAGTACTTTTACCAGAAAACAAAGATATCCATGATATAAAAACAAACCCCTTTTGTATGTTTAACGATTAATCACTTTCTTGTGTTGTACAAATATAAAAACGTTATAGTAGTTTGTTATACAACATGAGTCAAAGTTTTGTTGTCTTATTTTGTAAACATGAAGTTGATCCTTAAACTTCTTTGTTTACATCTATACGTAGTTTAATATTCATTAGCCAACAGACTTGCTGTAAATATTAACTATTTAAATTAACTCTATTTTCTTTTCTAAAACTTTGTTTGTAAACATATTTTAAGTTGAGGTGTAAGTGTGTGCGTGTGTGCATATATATATATATATATATATATATATATATATATATATATATATATATATATATATATATACATATACATACATACATACATATACAGTATATATATATATATATATATATATATATATATATATACATACATACATATATATATATATATATATATATATATATATATATATATATATATATATATATATATATATACATACATACATATATATATATAAGCTGAAGCTTCAGTTTGAAGCGAACATTATTAATTATTATCAAACGGGCGTTATTTTTAGGATTAAAAGTGTAAAACTTTTTAGTGTCTCAAAAGTTCTTAAAACTTAAAATACGCAAAAGTTTATCTGGTATCTTTCATTAATAAAATTTCATCAACCTTGTTACTAAAGTAAAAAAAAATAAAATTCAAAATAATGAAAGAAAAAAATACAAAAGAATAGTTAAATGGATGTTATGGGCTTAGTTCGCTAGCCAATTACAAGCGGAGTGGGAAAAATCTCACTCCTAGTAATTATGTTGTATGCTATATGCTGTAACATATATATAGCTATAGCTGTTGCATTCGTAAACTAGTTATTTTTTTATAGAAACTGATGTATACTATACCGTGGACAGAAAATTTTTAATGCGAAATAATACTTTCTTTTCTTTTTTTATTTCTTTTTTTTTTTTTTTATTTTTTTTTTTAATTATTATTATTATTTTTTAGTAATATCTTTTGCCAGAACCACCCAATGGAGCTTATCGGTTTAGCGCGCGGAGTAACGCGGGGAAAGCTAAGGTTCCCTAATTTAACATTACGCTTATCAAGAAAAACGCGTTTTTTTTTTTTTTTTTTTTTTTTATTATTACAATTTTAGAGAATTTACATACACCGCCGATTCCGGAGAAATTCAAATGAGAAATGCTAGACTTGCTTTTACGTGTTATAAACTATGGAAATTTCAAAAATTTGTAAAGAATTTTGTAACCCGATAACCTCCATTGAGGTATTTTCCTCGCGCTTTGTGAATATTAGCACACTATACCAATAAGTATAGTACCAGACAAGTACCACTTGTTATGAACTATTAACATTTTTCAATGATGCAGCGATGTTTGTGAGTTATATTTAGAACTTTCGCTTTACTCAAGTATATTTTTATATGAAGACTATACAGTATACAGTAATACCAATGAACACCGTGTAATAAAGTAAGCTAAAAGACTAATTAAAACTTCAGTTGTCACACACAATAAATAATAATAAAAAATAAAAATTACTCACATGCAGTCCCATACCAAATTTAAATTATTCATTAAATTTCCCTTATTGACACAGGTTTCTGTTCTGTCGGTCAAATATAATGTCGCTATATATATATATATATATATGAGAGAGAGAGAGAGAGAGAGAAATAACATTCACCGTTCCACGTTGTAAATATTTAATACCCCCTCTCCCCAGTTACGTATAACGTTACGAAGTCCACAAATAATAATTATTTTTATTGGCAGTAACTTGTTAACTGTGTGCTGTACTGTGTTACAGTGAGAGAACCCTGGATATGTTAGAACACATATTTATATATTTAAATTATCAATGTCAATGTGAACGTTTTTTTTTTTTTTTTTTTTTTTTTTTTTTTTTTTTTTGAGGTGCAAATTGTGCCATAAATCATTAATCCTAAAATAAAAAAAATAGTTAACTATACATTAAATTTTGCATAATATGTGCTTCAGAAATATATATTTAGTGTATTATCTCTTATCTGGATAGCTACTTCACCTGTATAGTTAATAAATAGAAAATAGAAAATTTTAAGAAGGCAAGCGTATTCCCACAATTTTAGGGTTTCTGTACAACAAATAGTTGCCTATGTTTACAGGTGACACTAACAATAAGACTAATAAAAAACGTGACAAATTAAAGAACCAATGAGATTGTGCTACGTCTCCTCATTACTCCTGCTACGCCTCAAACGTAGGCAACTCTTTCATACCAATTGTTGCATAGTATAGGCGTAATTTTGTAAGAACGCTCTATAATTTCTATAGTTTTATAATTTCAATTAGAAATTGCATTATAGTGTTGCTCGTAAAATCTGTTTTCTTCAAATTCTTCAAAACTTCCGGAAGCGAAAACCACTTGATTGTAAAAAAAAAAAAAAAAATGAAAGTAAACTGTGAAAATGATGTTAAATTCTCGAGGAAATTAAAAATTACTGATGTGCCACATGCCAGATACTCCAATTTTTTTGGAAATCACGTGGTTTCCGCTTCCGGTAGTTTTGATGAAAACAGAAGTACTCAAAGTCTCGATGTCGGGTTGTCTCAGTGTAGTAAAACGCTCCAAGTTTTTAGTAGCCTGCAGCTAAGAAATATTAGAGAGAGAGAGAGAGTTATAAGGGGGTGTATATATCTCTCCATGCTAATAAGTAAAGCGATCGAGGTATATTTCTCATTAAAGTGCTTGTTAGCAAGTAGAAGTGATAATTATTAATGACCTCACTCTCCCTCGATACACTATATATATATACTTGCCAAACTTCTCTTCTCTCTAAAACTTTACAATAATACAAACTGCTCGCAATAACTTTTCTCAAATAAAATACGTTGTTAATAATAAGACCAATTTAAGACTATTTTGATTGTTAATTAAACAATTAGAACTTAAATAAATGTAAAATTTTAACTTTCTATTTCAAATTTAATACAATGTTCTGTTAAATGTATAGGTTTTTACAGTTCAATGATTATGATAAAATATTGATATATAATATAGTGTTTAATACTCTAACCATAGCGGGTATTGCTCTACTGTATAGTACTCTTCAAGATGTTTTGCGTTCGACTTTATTGGGCGCATCTTCAAGTATATAGAGTGACTGCATTCACATAAAAGTCAACCGCCATATGTGAGCATTAAATAACATTGACTGGTAACACATTTGGCCAGTTTTAAAATAATTAACTATATTTTTTTAGAGCATTAATGCTTTTAACAAGTTGAATTAGTATTTTATGAACGCACGAAAAATAATAACACAGAAATTAACTAAATTTTCAATGAAAATAGCCGATAAAATACGTTTGTCCCATGCTGAGCAATTATATATTCATTGCTCCAGAACGACATCAAAGCGCCTACATTGCCATCTTGCAGATATACCTTATGTATTTACCTGAAGATGTGCTCAACTTCGGAAAAGAAACGTCGTGAAGAGAAGAAATGAGCTGTAAATATCTGATAACATTTTATAGTTGCGTTTAGTTTTTAGTTTTAAAAACTGACTAGAAAAATAACATAATTTTATGATGTGATATTACTGACAAAATACCCATGTTGTAAATAAATAAATCGATAAATAAATAAGTTCGTCACGCATAGGAAAGAATAAATTACGTAATTTATGCTACATTTATGTCATTATAGCATAAATGATGTTAAATTAGAACAGCATAAATAATTATGCTGTACAACATAATATTTATGCTATATAACATGTATTCATTATGATTATAGCATAAATTATGATGTATTGAAAAAATTATGTTGAATAGTAGCTAGCATAATTATTACGTTAGTTATTTTTATCCGTCGTATTATTATATCGTGGAAGAATACAACACATTAGTTCTGTAAAATAATATACGTGTTATTTTAGCTCATAATATTTTATCATAGGAAATGCATAGAGAATAGTTTGAAGAGTTATTTTGTCTTCACTATGCAGTGCAGCACAGTTATTTGTTAATATACTAATAATAAATTAACTATTGCGGGGCCACTCTATTTCAGTTAAACAAAAATTGTGCAAAAGGTTTTTAATTCAAATAACATTGTTATATTTTTCGACAAAACAGAATGAAAATTTAACAAAAGGAAAAATAAATTCTTTTGATAAAATTTCCTCTTAATTTAAATAACAATGAACAAAAATGATTATTCATTTATAAATACTTAATTAAATTAAACAAATAATAAAGAGAAATTTGAAATAAAGATTAAACTCTCAAAGAAGAAAACTTACAATGTTATTTTAAATCTTATAAGAAGAGAAAGTCATTCTTAATTAATTTTCATACTGAATATTATCAAAACTATTGATATTGAATGGATTTTACCGGCGTTTAGCGTGCTAGCCAATCATAGGTGCTGTATAGGAAAAAAGTGCATGCATTTGCTAATTTACATTTTTTTAAATAGGATTGTCAATTTTATTAAAAGTAATAAATATAGTTCACCGTATCAAGTAATGTCAAACACGTCGAATCACTATCAAATGCAAACATTAAAGTTATTCCACTCGAAAAATTACACGTAAAAGTAAAAATTCAAAAAATGTTGCCCCAAATTTTCAATCAAATTATAAACTTTTTTAAATTACTTTTTTTTTTCCTTCACAAAAAACTTAGAAATTCATTAAATTTTATTAATTTTTTTTTTTTTTTTGCTGTATATAAAAATAACGTAAAAATAATTACGCTTGTTATGTAAAGTAAAGTGAATCTCAATAACAGAGATTGGCTGACCAACAAAATAAGACATTCATTGATTGATTTTTTTTTTTTTTTTTGAGCCGATAAAAGTGAGTCGCATATTGAGACTGGAACTTTTTTTGGGTGGTTTCTTTCATTCTTATCAAGTTCAAAGTTCTAAAAGAAGAAATAACCTGGAAATAACAATGATGGACCATAATTTTATGTATAAACGTAGTAAACAGGTAACGACGTCATACCCAGCTGTTTTTAACAAAAGAACATTTTCGAAGCTGGCTCAATATTTGTGTGTAGTTTATAGAACGAGCTATTGTAAATATAAAGTTTCTCATTTGACTAGCAAGTCGGTGGCCGCTTACGTTAAATCTGCAGCACATGCAGCGGAAGTAGTAGCTCACAAAACGTACGTAATAAGTCACGTAGGGGTGGGCAAAGTAAATCACCCACATGCATGAACATATTGTTCACTGCAAGGACAATCTATGCTGGTTATTTCAACCAAGAATAAACTTGTAATAAATTTTACAACTAAATTTATCACATTGTTTAACTTTAATATAACAGAGTAATTAATGTTTTACCGCATGCAGTAGCTACTGCTATACTACACAGCTATACAGTACAGTATTACATACTGTATTGCAAAACCAAACTCAAACAGTCATAAAAACACAAAGCAGGGTCTTTTTGTGGTTGTCTCACTATTTATTACGATTACATAATAGTAAAAATATAAACTTCTTTTTATTTTATTTTAAAGATAAATTTTTTACGTTATATACAGTCATAATATATGCATGTACAAAAAAAAACACGTAATAATTATGCTAGCTCCAAGCAGCAACATATTGTATGCTATATTGTACAGTGATTATACTACATAACATAATAGTTAACATGTTCAGCATAATTACTTATGTTATAACAAAATAACAACAATTGTGCTCTACAATATAGCAAGTGTTCAATGTGGCATAAATTACGTAACTTATTTTTTCTAAGATACATAATAACATGAATTACTTGTGCAATGTTTGTCTATAAATGCAATGTTCATTTTGTGTAAAAAAATCATTTTGGTTATTGTTTTTATGCTTTCAATACAAGGCTCGTATTTTAATTATTGGATGAATGAGATGAATAAATTTTAATTGAAATAAAATATATTGCTAAAAAAATTTAAGTATAGCATATAAAAAATAAACAATTAAATTAGAGAGAGAGAGAGAGAGAGAGAGAGAGAGAGAGAGAGAGAGAGAGAGAGAGAGAGAGAGAGAGAGAGAGAGAGAGAGAGAGAGAAAATAAAATACATATTTAGAGGAATATTAATTTTAAACCAATTACGATTGAAAAAAAAAATGATTAAAAACTAAACTCTGTGTAGATTAAAATAACATTGAAACTGTTGAAACAGTTTTTTTACCCCAGTTATTTGAAAGTTTATTAATTTTTATATTTAAAAAAAAAACTTCATTAGTACACGTCGTTCTTTTATTTATTAAAATTTTTGTTTTATTTGTTATTTTTTTACTTATTTATTTACTATATTTTTTATCTATTTATTTTATTATTGTTTATTCATTTATTTTATTATTGTTTATTCATTCATTCATTCATTCATTCATTCATTCATTCATTCATTCATTCATTCATTCATTCATTCATTCATTCATTCATTCATTCATTCATTCATTCATTCATTCATTCATTCATTCATTCATTCATTCATTCATTCATTCATTCAATATCAGTCTATACTCTATACCTAGATAAGGTTAGATGTTTGACAAAATGTTAATGTTTTATTTACATTTTATAACATGCGGGACATTACTATATTTAGTAAATTATTATTTATTATGAGCACAAAGGCTAAAGATAATTAAATTCTTCCCTCACGCCGCAGCTATAAAAGTAAAATTTGAAAAAGCCATGGCAAGCTTATACGTAGCTAATATACGATTGTAATGTTAAAGTTATTCTCACTGAACTTTCAATGATTTCAATTTTAAATGTTACAATATAACTCTAAAACTAATTTTCACGTCATGAAATTTTAATCAAAGGGTGAACGTAACATTCTACTGTATGCAGTGGCGGCTCAATGGATGAGATTTGGGAACATTTTCTCCGGGTGTACGGGCTTATAGAGCGCAGTAGTGACAAAAAGACGTGAAAAACATCAACAACAATAATAAAAAAAAATAAACTTTTAAAGAAATTAAAATAAAAAATATTTATTTTCAATTTTAAAAAATGCGTTGAATGATACAATCTGCAATCTGTTGACATGAAAAACTTTGGGGGGGGGGGGGGGGGTAGAAATATTCCTCTCAAAATAAGTATTCCCTCTAAATTTTTGTTATTATTTTTTTGGTGTGGTTACTTAGTTTTAAGAGAGGGGCGGACGTTTTTGTCAGGATTATATATCGCTCTTTTAAAACAATTTATTTTCCTTATACTTTTTTGAATTAGGACGTTTAATAAATTTCATATTTAAATTTAAATCAATGGACGTTATTGGTTTAGCGCGCGGGGAGAAGTGGGGAAAGCTAAGGGTTCCCTAATTTAACATTACGCTTAGGGGGAAAAACACGTTGTTTGCAATTTTTGAGAAATCTACTCCGCCGATTTCGGAAAAATTTAAATGAGAAACACTAGACATACTTTTCCGTGTTTTGAGACATAGAACTTTTTTAAGAATTTTTTAAAACGATAACCTTCATTGCGCGATTTAGTCGTGTATATGGTGACATTACGACTGACTATAGCCTGTAAGTTACTAATTGAAGAGGTGTTTAGGAACTTAAAATATTGAATGGACGTTATCGGTTTAAAAATTACTAAAACTTTTCTATAGCTTAAAACACGTAAAAGTATGTCTAGTTTTTCTCATTTAAATGTCTCCGAAATCGGTGGGGTAGATTTCTCAAAAAAAAAAAAAAAAAAAAAAAAAAAAAAAAAAAAAAAAAAAAAAAAAGTTTTTTCCCATATGCGTTAAATTAGGGAACTTTTAGCTAAACCAATAAGCTCCATTGGATTATAGAAAATCGCGAGAAGTCTTAATGATTTCCCAGCTTATTATTGAGGTTGGAATAATGAAAATTTGAATATGAATACAATAATGGTGCCTCATTATATACTAATACAATAAAAAATATGTTCAGAAAATTTCCAAAACATTTTTAGTCTATTGTTTACGTTTTTATAAAAGTCTTTGTGTATTATTGTATACTTCCAGCCCCCTCCTTCCCTTGGCTGCGATATTTTATTAATATTTTATTATTTTCAAACTAACATTTATTTAACCAAAGAACTTTCATTTGTAATGAACGATATGCTATGGCGATAATATAAAACCTAAGTTCTACTAACTACATATTATGTGCTCTCCTATAGGAGCGATATACTATAGTAACATGAGAAAACTAACCTAGTCTATGGGGGTGAAAGTTTACTGAGAGAGAGAGAGAGAGAGAGAGAGAGAGAGAGAGAGAGAGAGAGAGAGAGAGAGAGAGAGAGAGAGAGAGAGAGAGAGAAGCTAACACTGGTTAAAAAAACAAATTAGTAGTGTCTTAGGTATAGTTTACTTGCAACGTAAAAATTACGTGCGTAGATGTGCGTCAACGCATAAACACAATAGCAGACGTTGCAAAAGTAGGTTTAAAAATGAGATAAAACAAACTGACAGCTCAACAATACTAACAAAGTGGTAGTAAACGACTTTGTGTTCCTGTCTACATTTAACATGCTTTCTTATGGGGCAATGAAGCAGCTAGAACTCAAGTTAGAATTATTTCTCGGAGCTGATGGCTGATCATTGCTATTTCTTCGTTTTGAACTTTAGAACTAATAAGAATAAGCGAAACCTTACAAAAAAAAAAAAAAAAAAAAAATCCATGCTCATATACATTCAACAGCGACTCATTTTTATTGGCTCAAAAATCAAGATCACGCAATGTAATATGTGTCTAATTTTTTTTGGGTAGCCAATCATTGTTAAGGAGTCTCACTATTGACTAATAAAGGAAAAACTGTTTTGAAGCCGACTATAAGCGAGTTCAGTCACATCCGCTTCCATTTCTACTTACTACGCATGTGCGCAGTACGTCAAAACGGAAGCGGATGTGAGCAAAATCGCTTATAGTCGGCGTTAAAACAGTTGATCCTTTATTAGTCAATACTTTACAGAACAAACTTATGTATGTTAAGTTAAACTTGCGTGGTTGCATGCTAACTAAATATCAAATAAACGACTCACTCACTCTGGCTTTATCTCAAACATCGATCAATTCAATGAAAAACTTATAAGTTGATTTAAAATTTAACGATGAAGAAGCGAGTAACATATTATCTAAAGTAAAACAATGAAAACTAAGTTAAATATTCATCAGCTTTCTTTGCATGCATGTTTACTTGTTCAAAACCATTCTTTACCATGGAAACTAACAGAATATACTAAATTTATAATTTACTTATATATTATTTTATGTAAATTAGAAAATAAGGTCTAAAAAATAATTCCTGATGGAGCTTGATCATTTTTTGTTACTCTCAATTTGATTTGATTTCATTTTTTTCTTCTTTTTTGCTCAATTAAAATTTGTAGTATTTTTAACATAATTTTTAAAATACGTACTATGCAAATCTTACTGAATGCTACACATTATTACAAGTTGATTTTTAGCAACGTGTGGTAAGTTAAAAAAAAATATTGTAAATTGTTGAAAACAGTAACCGTGATCCAAAATGTCTCTAAAAAATTAAAATAATTATAAAGATAAAAGTGGGAGAGTGTTGAAACCCTTCGATCAATCTTAACAACAGTTTTACATTTTTTTACATTATTACATCGGAGCAATTTAAAGTCGTTTTTAGTTAGTACTTTTATACATTTTAACTAATTATAAACACCAAAAAATTAATTTTAAAACCTTCGCAAACTCAGGTCAATAAGGGTTAATATGTGATAATTTATTTAAATTTGTTTTATAGTCTAAAGCTGGAAGGCAGCTGCGTTAAATGACCATTGTGAAACATTATGTTGTATAAATATGTGTGCTAATAAAAAAAAAAGTTTGCTTTGTAAAAAGTCAACACTGGCTCATAGTCATATATTTTTTTTTTCTATTTACAATTATGAGGATAGCCAGTTTTTTTTTTTTTTTTTTTTTTTTTTTCACAACTCCTTTTAAACATTGATGGGGAGACAAGAGTAGCTGATTTTCGTGCATGAGCATCTTCTTAATGTTTGGAAACAAATAACTTTGCACACGATATGCAGAATTTATTGACTTCGAGTTTAAGTGTTGCTAGTCCCCCCAAAGAGAGAGAGAGAGAGAGAGAGAGAGAGAGAGAGAGAGAGAGAGAGAGAGAAGCGATTCTTATATACTTTTATTTCAAATAATAGGTTTAAAATATAAATATTCAACACTTAAACTCTAAGCCGACGAATTGCTAGCTTAAAGCATTGTTTTGTTTTTATTATAATTACAACAATGTACGCTCAAGAATGGACTACATATATATATATACAAGGCAAAGTAGACTTGTTGTCGGCTGGTATTTGTAGCTTCGTCTTTGCCCTTTATGTGTATTATTCTATAAGTACAGAGTGTTATATATATATATATATATATATATATATATATATATATATATATATATATATATATATATATATATATATATATAATTTTGTCTTTAGACAGCTCACTTCTACTTGTGTTAATGTCATATTATGAAACTCTTAAAGGCGAAGAACACCTTGAACAAAAAACTTGTCTAACATCATAACATACCTAAATATCATACAATATGGTTTGTGCGGACTCTGACGTCACTGATCGCTTGTTTTACGCATATGTGTGGACCAGCGAGCTGTGACGTCATTGCCATTTCCTGAATGGAAAATAAATTAGAAATCGGTGACTACGTACAAATTGACGTTGATTTTCAGGTATGTTAGGATATTAGGCAAGTTTTTTTTGTGTGTGTGTTCAAGGTGTTCTACGCCTTTAACTAACAAAATATAACAAAATTTCAAGATTCGTGAACATTAGATACAGGGAAAACAATATTGAAATTAACTTAAGCCGTATGGACTTAAATAATACATCGTAATAGAAGACTTGCAAAATGTGGTTATAAAGTGAAAAATAAACAAATCTATGTTGAAAAACCATGATTATGTTATAAATACATACTCTGTAATCCAAATTTAATGTTTATATGCATGCGTGTGTTATTTTTACTTTAATTGTAATTCATTGATTATTTGTACTGACTGTGAGTGTACCGCCAATGTATTGGTCGCAAGCCTGTTTTTGGTTGACAAATAAATATATATACCATAATAGTAGCAGACGACTTTGTGTTATTGTCTCAATTTCATATGATTACTTTTGGATGGGGTTAATGAAGCAGCAAATAAGTTACAAAATTTTCTCACTACTGCAATTTTTTCTGTAGCTTACTGAGCCTCAAAGCTTTTTTATCCCTTTATTTTAAGTCAACTGGAAGAAAAAATAACTGGAAACCGTTTGTTTTATTTTTATTTATTTATTTATTATTATTTACATTTAACCCTCTTTCGAAAGTCTTTAATTGAAAACTTAATGTGGTGATTATGAACACTTTCCCTGTTTGTTTTTTTTATGATTATTATTGTAGGTATCATTGAGCAAACAACATTTTTAGCTTTAAAATGTCAAAATTTACTTTTTGACGAGAGAGAGAGAGAGAGAGAGAGAGAGAGAGAGAGAGAGAGAGAGAGAGAGAGAGAGAGAGAGAGAGAGAGAGAGAGAACACGTAAAAAAATTGGCTGCTTGAAGCTATACAATATAATAGCAATTCCATTCTTCAATTTCGCTCACAAAAACATTAAAAAAATATATTCCATGTTGATGGAACTTGCAACGATGATTTCAAAACAAGATCTTTTGGTCTTAAAATAACAAAAAAACATTTTCCATTATATGTATTATTAAACTAATGCTGTTCTTGACAAAAAGTATGTATATAACGGGGGAAAAAACACCATAATAAAGCAAATAAAAGCATGCTATACATACATACACTCTAAAAAAATAATCATTGAAAAGCTTGGATACACAGTTGTGCAATGCTTTCGATATTGTAGAATCAACGGCTATGACGTCACTAAACGTTGACAATCTAACGATAAAATAGTGAATAACGTCATAAGCGTTAGAATCACGATGGTATAAACGTCAAACTTGGCCGTTGCTCAATTCCATTCCGTCCCAACGCTTGTGACGTCACTAACGTTTATTTCTTTAAAATTGCAACGTTTAGTGACGTCATAACCGTTAATTCCACAATGCTTAAAGCATTGCAAAACTGTGTACAAGCTTTTCAACGTTAATTTTTAGAGTGTATATTACGTATAACAGTTTTGCAATGGCATATTATACAATGTTCATTTATATAATATTGGGTTTAAAAATTAAATATCGATTCCCTATATATGTAGGTATAATATTATCCAGTAAAAGCACACATTTTATATGTTATACTATAATTAGACCGTAGTAATGTAATACAAACATAGGTATATAAACCATTATTTGTTATTTGACTCTGAAAATGTTGATATACACATAACATAATCTGCACTTAATCATGAGTTAATTTAATTAATGTTTTATCTCGTACACAATTGTAATATTATATTTTACCATTCAAATTACCCGCTTGTTTTTCTCTCATATAAGAATAACATTGTTACGTATAAAATATATTGTTATGTATAATCATATGTAGCTTTAGATAATAAAAATTGAAATTTATGTATCTTTACATAAATTAGCATAAATGTTGCTACTTTATACAGTTATATAAATTATTTATTATGCACATGGAAAATATTAATTACATATTTCATGCTACTATAGAGCATAAATGTTGTTAATTTGTTTGTAATAATAATAAGTAATGATATGATGCATGAATGTTGCTGCATTAAGTTAGCATAATTATATTACGAAGTTATTTTTGTCATGAAATAATCCATTGCGTTATAAAAAACAAACTCTGTTGTAGCCTTTGCGAATAATGATGACATTTTTCACAATTAAAAGTTGAACTAACAAGTCCTATATTTGTGACATCAGTATTGACACAAGGGTTGAACACAAGTGTCATTAAACTTGACATTTCATACTGAAGAAGTTATGCATAAAACATAAATATGTAAATTAAACAAGCTGTACAACAATTAAATATCAAAATAGAATTATATTATTTATATTATGTAAAATATCAAATTTTTAATTGTATTTTTTAAATAACATTAATTTGGCTTTCAATATTTAAAATAATGATATTAATAAATAAATAAATAAATAAATAAATAAATAAATAAATAAATAAATAAATAAATAAATAAATAAATAAATAAGTAAATAAGTAAATAAATAAGTAAATAAATAAATAAATAACTAAATAAATAAATAAATAAATAAACAATGTAATAACCAGTAATTAAATAAAAAAATATATGTAATGCTAAACAAGACCTAATATTTATGACTATAAATATATGGTGTATTTCTATATAGGGTGGTTCCATTCGGGTAAAAGTCGACGCCATATGTGAGCACTAAATAACATGGGTTGGTATGTGGAAATAAAAAGTAATTCATTTTGCGAGTTTAAAAATACTCAGCAATATTTTTAAGAGCATTGATGTTGTTAATAGGTTAAATTAGTATCTCAAATCTCAAGTGTGTGAGAAAAATAATAATATATCAAAAAATTGACCGATTTTCCAAACAAAAGAGCCAAAGAAACGAAATTTGTCATATTCTGAGCAATGTTATTCATCGTTCCAGTATGGCATCCAAGCGCACTAAATATATGACGTCATGCACATACACCCTATATTATAGTAAAATGGCACATTTTGCCAGTTTAAAAATACTTATAATGCATACGGGATATTTTTGAGAGCATTGATGCTGTTATATTAGGTTTAATTGGTTTTTCAAGAATGCGAAAAAAATTATAACAACAACATTAAACTGATTTTTGAAAACAAAAGTGAAAAAAGACATTTGTCCTATGCTGAGCAATGTTATTCATTGCTCAAGTATGGCGTCAAAGCGCATTATGGCGCTTTTTCATACACACACTCTCACGAAACAATGCTATAGAAATAACGACAAAATTTCAAAATCTAAACTCACAAAAAACTATAAATATATTTAAAATTACAATTCAAAATATTATCATTATTCAAAATACTCTAATTAATTATTGAATATAAATTAATAATATTTTTACAGAGAACGCGCCTACATGCCAAAGATTGGCAAAACAATTCCATACATAATTATAGTTAAAATAACAAAACACGAACATAATGGATTTTATCAATTTGAATAATGTTGTTTCACTATATATACCATTAAAATAACAACACAATACGTTGTATAATTGCTCCCAGTAGTAATTACACAGAACTATTTAATAAACATTTTAAACTTATGTCCAATGTGAATATTATATGTGGCATCAATTGTAATGTTTCCAACTTCACTTGTTTGAGGATATACACAAGATAGAAATTAACAGAAAATACTTAACATTTTGCCATAATTATTGACTCAAATATAATATAACTTTTGTAGCAATGTAATTTAATGTTTTGTAATTATTATAGCCAAATTTTATGCAGCAAATATTTTTATATTATAACACTCTCGACAAAACTATTCACTGTTCTGTTGGTTTAATAAGGGTTGTATTTAGATTACTTGTATCTCAAAATCGGGCAAACATCCCGACATTTGCCATAACAGACTGAGGAAACCGTGGAAACACTCAGTCAGGATGGTCTGCAAGGTTGACTTTGCCTCTCGAAACTCCAAGCTAGCTCCTTGACATCGCCAGGCTTTCGTAAAAACCTGGGTGGTGGCTGGGATCGAACTCGCGACCTCTAACATGCAAGTCGGACGCGTGAACCACTAGACCATGGAATCGGTTTTATGATGCCATTTGAAAGTTAATTGTAACAGCTACCTATGATAAAATTTTCAGAACTTGTGACCAAATCACACGTAAAATATAACTTTTAAAATTGTTCAGTTACATTTAGATGTAACTTTTCTTTTCAGTACAAACCAATAACTAAATTGAAAAACGTTTCAACAGTAACTTGTTAGTATAAACGTTGTTTCTTCAGCGGTTAACAGTTAGCTCTGCACATCTTAAAAAACTTTCTAACAAATTTACTATAAAAAAGTTTTAAGTAATATCTATTTAGTTACTTCTTTCCGTTCCGATAAGTGAGAAAATAATTATTAAAAGTAACATGGGCTCTTATGGGAATAAAACTAAAAAAACAAAACAGGATTTTATTATTAAATCTTGTCTATATCTATCTATTCTTTTTTTTTTTTTTTTTTTTTTTTTTAAATTTATTATTATTATTTTTTTTGAAGAAACCTTTTCGATATTAATTTTTAACATTACATTTATAATGCTATAGCAATTACTAAAAATTAATAAAAAATAAATTAACTAAAAAATAATTAAACACCTGCTTTACAATTTAAATCAAATTATTTAATAATTAATTTTCATCCAACTCTAATTATAAATTATTTTTATAAACATTTTTATAAATTATGCTTGAAATACAAAGGATAGCAAACAGATTCGTAAAAATAGGAATAAAAAAAATAATAACATGCACGTTATAATAAGAATCTCAAATTTCATTATTTGTGATGCAATGTTTGCTCAGAAAACCAAAACCAAGATATTATGATGAAAATTGAGGTTTTCGTCCTTTCTCCATACACTGCCTGTGATTGAAAGACGTGCTCCATGTTAGTTCTGAGATACATAACAAATTTATGTAAAATAATCTCAGCCCCTCTAAACATATCAGCCATTACAAGTTCTTGCAAACATTTCGCCCCTATATATTAGCACAGAAGTTAAAGGCAAGAGATACAGTATCAAGGGAAAGGGGTGAACTGTTTAATACTTCTTATCAAAAGCTAAAGGTATAGAGAGATGTTCAGCTGTGAAAGGCTGCCTCAGACAGACAGAGAAAGTAGAGAGAGAGAGAGAGAGAGAGAGAGCTACACTGAAAAATAAAAGTTGAAAACCATATTTGGATACAGTGTTATCAGTTCTATCATTCAGTTCTATACCACTTGTGACGTCACTAACGTTTTTCTCTCTTTAATTTAAAGACTTAGTGATGTCATAACCGTTAATTCTAAGGAATACTCAAAACTTGTGTACTTTTTTTTTTATGCTGCTTTGAATAATTTTAATATATATAGAGCAGAAATGTTATTTTGTTATAACATACAAGTAATTATGCTGAACATCTTAACGTTCTTTTAACTTTACCACGTACTGGTCAGCTTCCGGTTACCTGTTGAACTCAGCTTTACCTTTTACAATGTTAAATAAATCTGGTTATATGTACAATTCTCTCTATGAGTGCTTATGTTTACTATAAACAGGAAAAGGAAGTACTGGAAAAGCAAACCATAATGGTAAAAGTGGGAGAAAACTTCGCACCTGCAGAAAGCACCACCTGAGCCACCTCCCACTTTTAAGATCACGTGGTTTCCTTTTCCTGTTGTTAGAGTAAACATAAGCGGTCAATACTAATTCGAGCGGATGCAGTGTAATTAAATTTGCTAAGTCAACTGTGATTGACTGGTAGGTTTATAACATAATGATTGGTCTAGCAACCCGGATGCAGTTTTTGGCCGGAAAGACGTAGTTTTGGTATATCACTAAACAATATAGCATAACTTATTATGCATTGAGATAGCATTATTATTACGTATTTATTTTCACCTGTGAGTTAATTTTTTTCTTGTGTATTAGGAAAGTTAGAATAGATAGGCAGGTAACTTCTTGCTTGCTTTACCTCGTGTCTAGCTGCGGTTAGGTGTAAGTGGTAGTTTTAACCCCTAAAGTTAGTACAAACCACACAAGTTTTACATGCCATTGCTTTACACACCCTCTAATAAACCTTTGCCTGACGTCTCTATTTTACCTATAGGATGTATGCGCGTGACGTCATAGTGAATACATTTTGACTGCGGAGCAATGGATAACATTGCTCAGCATAGGACAGTAGTTTTTTTTTTTTTTTTTTTTTTTGCTATTTTTCTTAGAAATTTTGTTATTTTTTTTTTAATTATTTTTTTTTCTCGCACATAAACATAAATAAACTCCTAATAGTTTTGCTAGCTCATTTTTAGACAATTTGTTCAATACACCATTATTTATGCTATACTTTACAATTATACACTGAAAGAATAAATTACGTAATTTATGCTGCATTTATGTCATTATTACAGCATAAATAATGCTAAATTAGAACAACACAAATAATTATGCTGTACAGCCTGTATAACATAATATTTATGCTATGTAACATAGTTATTATGCAATGCAGCATAAATTATGCTGTATTGAACAAATTGTGCTGAAAATGAGCTAGCATAATTATTACGTATTTATTTTTCTCCTTGTATTATTTATACTATGTTACAATTTAGCATAAGTATTATGTTGTACAGCATAATTTTTATTGTTGTTCTAATTTGGCAACATTTATGCTATAATGACATAAATGCAGCATTACGTGATTTAATTAATCACATGATTTATTCTTTACTTAATTGCATACAAATATAATTCAACTTATTAACAACATCAATGCTCTAAAAAAAAGTTCTAAAAGTATTTTTAAACTGGTAAAATGTGTTATTTTGTCCACGTTATTTAGTGCTCACGTATGGCGTCAACTTTTATATAAATGCAACCACCCTATAGCTGCTTGACTTTTACATAGGTCACCAGCGTAACTGACGTCAGTGGTGTCATTTAGGCAAGACTCGCGAGCGACTTTTACTGTCAAATATAAATATATTTATACATCAAAAAATATTATCAGGGAAAAATATTGAGGGAAAAAAGTAGAAATAGAAAATTTGAAATGTCACACCATTTTACTTTTTTATATTATTATAAAATCTATCTACGTTAAAGAGACACTGAAGACCTCAATAATAATAATGACAAAACACGAGATGGTTTACAGTCCTTAAATCTTCTGTAGCCTCACAAAGTGGGGAGAAAACTTGTAAAGTAGAGAAACCTGCGCTACAATATCTACTGTAGACCTGTGGAGTTACCTAGCTGGTATAGCCGAGTGGTGAAGGCAGCTGACTCGTAACGCTGTACTCCTCACCGAGTATAGGTTCGAGTCACTGTTGGGTGCGTACGTCAAGTGTGAGAGCACAACACGTTGCACGATGTATGTTTACGCATTCCATGACAACGCACAGCATTCGGGAGGTGCATGATTGATGTGATTGCACCGACCAGCCTGCCTAGATGTTTCCACGCTTTCTCTAGGCTATCATGGCGAATGCCGGGCTGTGTACTTAGGCTGTGGCCGACTCGTATGTGCTTTTGCATTGATTGGAAAGTGCTTACTTATCAGTAAGACAATGTCTTGACTGGGACTGGGGTTGGTGTAACACGATAACACAATATGGCAAGCAGGAAAAAAAATGAATTCTAAAAGTCGCTTACTTTACAGTTTTTACAGGTGAGCTTTACAGGTGGGTCGAAAGACATATTATGTGTATGTATAAAAGTCTCATTTCATGAATTTCACGCATTTTCTTTTATATTTTGGAGCTATGATCAATTTAAGTTTTCACACTTTTTTACTACAGTTTGTGAAAGATATTTCAAAATATTTTTGAATATTTACCTTTATAAAACTAAAATACATTAACTATAAGCTAAATAAAAATTAAAAAAAAAAAAGGAAAATATTAAATTTACGTTTGACGCTTTGCTTATTTCCTTTCCTGTTGCTACCTGATTTTCTACAGATGTCACTATACGTAAAATATATATATATATATATATATATATATATATATATATATATATATATATATATATATATATATATATATATATATATATATATATATATATATATAACGATAGCTCCGCGAGCGTGGAGTAAAAGAATTCGAGAAATATAAATTATACCAACATTGCAAAATAGACATCTCTTTAATATTTAATTTTCTAGTAACATAATAAGAAGAAGAAAAATGTATTTATCTAAGAAAATACGTAACAAAATTTCTTTACATTTTATTACAGTTTTCCATAAATAAATAATGTTTGTTTACATGCAAGAAACATGTAACTCAAATATTTGTCGTGTGACGACATTTTGTTGCGCAGTATTTTATACTACATGTGTGTAACAACATTTAATTTTCATTACTTCACCTTAATGTAGTTCAAAAACATGTAATTTTATTGTTTTACGCAATGTTTCTTATGTACTTTTCTCAAATATTATGTAAAAGTTTAATTAAAGCCATAGACTACATGTAACAACATGTTGTTTTTAATGAGTTAACACAAATATGTGGTCTACAAAACTGATGACAATTTTTACTATAATAGCCCCACAAGAGGGCGTGAAAATACTGTATAAAGTATGCTATTTGAGTAATTATTTCTGTTTCTGACATTAGAAATAGGTAAAGATAAGGTATGAAAATGTTGCGCGGGTTGCATAAGTATAGAAATTTTGTGATCACTGCTGAGACAAACTAATTGTAAGCTATTTAATGGAAGTCCCATTAAGTGTTTTGTGATTTGGGTGATTATTTCTTCTGGTCTATGCCTTTGATTTTTGTCGTTTTTGTAACACACACACACACATCATTATATATATATATATATATATATATATATATATATATATATATATATATATATATATATATATATATAAATAGCACGTTACTTCTATAATATATAAAGAATACAAAAGTAGAGCACGGTAAGACACGAAAAGGAAGAACTAAAAGTGCTGATAAAGCAGCAGAAAAAATGAAGAAGTAATATTTTGTGTTTTTTGATTAAGAAGCTCTGTGTGTGTGTGTGTGTGTAATAACAATAGTTAAATCTGCACATGCGCACTGGCAACACCGGAAATAAACTGCTATAAGAAAAAGAATGACATGTCAGGAATCTTTTGTTGCAATATTTTTGTTATAAGAAATCTCATGATATTATTGTGTTTCTTTATATTATAACTTTTGTCCTCGCTACAGAAACTCATTTAATAAGCTCTTATATACCATAAATAATACATAATAATTATTAGAGACTGGATTTTTAGGTGAAAATTATGGTAAAAAAGGGTCTAAAATAGGTAATTTTTTGCACAAAAAAGGTGAAAAAAAGGTGAAAAAAGGTGATAAAACCTAAAAAAAAGGTGATAAAACCTGAAAAAAGGTGATAAAATTTTTCATTAAAAGTTGAAAAAAAGTGAAAACCTAAAAAAAGTTGGAAAAAAAAAGTTGATCTCAAACGGCTCGAAAGTTGCTAGTTCGTGGACATTCTTATAAAAAAGGAACATATTATTCATAACAACAAAAAGGTGAAAATCCGGTCTCTAATAATTATGCTATAGCTCATTATCTGCAACATTAGTGTAGTACAACATAATTTATGCTATACTGCATAATGAGGAAGACCACAAATATTTTTAGTGGGGGATTTTATATCTTATTCTTAAAGAGGACCGTGTCCAAAATCGATTGAAATGTGAATTTCTAATTTCCGAGTTCATAAAGTATTTTTACTTAAATTTTTAAAGTCAAAAAATGACGTCACTGGTAGCAACTTATGCATGTGAGCATGTAGGAAAAAGGTTACCGACCATGACGTCATTTCACGACTTTCACAAATTAATTCAATATACTTAATGAACTCGAAAATTAAAAAATTAGCATATCTATCGATTCAGGGACAATGTTTTATTTTAGAATATGAAACAAAATTAACCCCTATATTTTTTTAATTTATTAATTTTTTTTTTGTACCTTAATTCTTCATATTATAACTGTATCATATCACTTTAATATAACATAACTGTTTATGCTATTTACAATTAAGCTACACCTTTGACTTCTTCTTCGGAGCTTCGTGTCAAACATCTCAAAACTATTTACGTAAACAGCGATATCAACTTATTTGCTCATAATATTTTATGGCGCGAAAAAATAGATCAAGTTTGAATGGTAACGTTTTATTTTAATTCCAATGTAGAGGCTTTTCAACGCCTAATTTTTAGAGTCTAATTCAAATATAGCATACATTATGTCATACTTTATTGTATGCGAGTGCAGAACACATAAAAAAAAAAGTTATAAATATATATATATATATATAAAAAAAAAAAAAAGTTACCCAATGTGGAATTAAAGACGTTTTAGAGAACAATTTTATAACATTTCTGGTCTAAAATGAAACATTATCATTTTTTTCCTTTTTTTGTTATGTAATACAAAAGATAAAGGAAGCGCGCGCGCGGTCAGATAGAGTTTTGCCTTGGGGTGCTGTAACCCATTGATCGAGCTACCACAACTCTAAAGCAAGGCGAACACAATATTATACTATCTACACACATTATACATAGCACTGTGGTTAATACTCCTTAGAGAATAATCGCAATATATACATGTCTTTCAAATCATTTCTAGGTCACTGATTTTTATATTTTATATTTAATTATATTGAACAAAAAACTTAAATATTTAATGTATATTATTTTTATATTTAAAGTCATAAAAGAACAAATGTTATAAAAAAAATATTTTATGACTTACAGACAAAAGTTTTTTGGAACAGATTTTTCTTTTTTATGTACATTTTTTTATGTCAAGAATTTGCAGTATATTATTTTCTCTTTTTTATCTAACTGCATTTCTTTTTCAAATATATTTTTCTCCCTTCTTTCTTTTTTTTTTTTTTTTTTTACTTTATATACTTATATGTAATGAAATGGCAAGAAGTAATTGCGTAAAAAAAGAGGTCCACGTAGTCTTAGAGTTGAATAGAGTATATAGTTTCAATCTTACTTTTAACATTTGACCTTTTTGTGTTAAAATTGAATTGAAATTCTTGGTAGAAAGTATTTTCTTCCTTTCTATTCTTGAGAAAAAGTTTCTACTAAAATACTAAAGAAATTGAAAGTGCAGTGCTGAAAGTTTTGACAGGGTAAAATATCAATATGCAAAGCTGGTATACAATACGTGTATATATTGGAATCATGTTTTCTTTGGTGCACAAAAACTGAGCGAACTGCATGTAAACACAAAAACCATGTTTTCTCATAGTGTACATACATATTTAGTGACATTCAAAGCGACTAACTCGCACTGCATGCATAAAATAGTTCTTTATCATATCATACTATATGACACGTAAATTTGACGTCTGTCGATGGATGAACAAAGTAGTAACAGTGTACCCCAACTTTCCCCTAGCTTCACCCCAACTTAACCTCAAGTTCACCCTAACTTCACCCCAGCTTCACTCCAACTCCATATCAAATGAATTTATTCAATATCTAATACAAATTTGTTGGTTGACACCAAAGTGAAAAACTTACAAAATCAATTCGGATTGGTTACTTGAAAGCCAGTAAGCAATTTAGACCTAGGGGCCACTTTTGGAGCAGTTATGTCCACTTTTGGGGGCGTAATCGATCCAAAAGTGGCCAAAGAAAGACGTGACTGCCCTTCAAGGGAACAAAAACCTACAGAGCCAGTCGGCAATTGCCGATCTATTATATAGCCTATTCGACGCTTAGTCTCATGCGAAATATTCAGTTTTGCGTAAGAGTCAGTTTATCTAAATATGTGTTGACGGATGTCAATGGACTTCTCATTTATATTCAATCTGAAATATACATTTTTTTTTTAAAGCTACTTCGCAGACCTAACAACACGCACTTTTATTATTTCAATTCAACAAAATGGGACACTCAGTAACATTATCAAATCTCATTGTTACCCAAATGGAACTCTGCAAAAGAGCTCAAAAAATTTGTAAAGTAGGCAAAAACACACTATTGCTGACGTCATGACTAGTGATGTTCAATATAAAAAGTGTTACAGGTTGCATAAGTTACAAATTTCTTAAATATACGTTTAAGTCGTCACGATTGGCTTCTAGGAGAAAACAATTGTATTTTGGGAATCCCATTAAGTGTTTAATGAAATTAAAGAGCATGTTGTCTGGTCTGGAGAGTCGCTTTAACTATTGCACTGACACTTAAACCCCGTGATTAAAACATTAAATATACTATTTCACACATTTTTATGTATTTGAAGACTATAAAAAATTACAGTTTAATATTTATAATATTTATAATAGTTACATCATTGCGGTTGTAATTATTTATTGATACACTTGCACTCAGATTTAAAAATTAAACCATTAAATATATTTAATAGAAAATCAATATTTTATCAATTTTATGTGTTTAAAGTCTATAAAAATATTTAACATACTTTTTTTCTTGCTATTAAAGGAATAGAACACATTGAACAAAAAACATGTCTAGTATCCTAACATACCTAAATATCAACGTTAATTTGACCGGAGTCATTGATTTCTAATTTATTTTCTATTTAAAAAATGTCAGATGCATGTTTATGACGTCACAGCTTACTAGTCCACGCACGCGAAAACAGGCAAGCTGTGACGTCATAACCATGCAGCTGACATTTTGTGAATGTAAAATAAATTAGAAATAAACGGCTCCGGCCATATCAACGTTGATATTTATGTATGTTAGGATACTAGACATGTTTTTTGTTCAAAGTGTTCTATGCCTTTAACGGAAACTTCCAATACATTTACATCATTAAAAAAATCTGAAATAAAAAAGTAGTGAGCCTATTTTTTATAGTATTAAATAAACAAATGGAATAAATATTATATATTTTGTATTAGATAATATTTTAAAATAATCCCATTGAAACCTACAAAAAAAGAAACTCATTTCTCATTCACAGAACGAACGTTATTTGAAATATTGCCTATTATATATACAGGCTTACAAAAAAAGAGAAATAATTAAAGGGGTTACCATGGAAACAATACAGTATACTGCCTTTGTGAATGATAGTCAAATATGGGCGCATTTCACATCATTTGCTAATCTCTTAGATCTATCATGCATGCATATTCACAATTTAAATTAATACGACATTTTTTTTACCGCTCTATATAAATTCGATCGCCAATTTATAAAGCAGGTATATATATATATATATATATATATATATAATATACACACACATATCTAAATTGAAATGAATAACTGCGCGTTGCATGGTACAAATTTCTACCCATCTGGTTGCATGAATTTTTAACAATTTAAATAACTGCCAATATTAAATTCGATTCAATTTATGTTTTAATTTTACTTTAATATGCCTTAGGTAAAATAAAAATCTTTTCCATTACACCAAAAAAATAAGTAATAATAATAAAGTAAAGTAAAAAATAAAAATTATTATTATAGGACTGAAATTTATTTAATGATTTTAAAACAACATAAAAAACGAATTAAAATGAGAAACATCCATATTCTGTGGTTATATAATATAATTTACATATATTACAGTTGAATTATTTCATTATTTTTTTGTAAAGTAACTTGTTATTTGGCTTTGCAATCAGTATATAAATAAAAATAACACGTTCAGCAACTTTTTTTTTTTTTTTTTTTTTTTTTTTTAAAGGCTGTTGTTTCTGCAAAAGAAACTTTGTTATTATTGTTGGCTGCACAACAACCTTCCTATATATACAGCTCAATATTTTATTTCTACTTGTAGCTTTAGGCCATACTTTGAGAGGTATACATATTTTTTTATAAATAATAAATAGATTATCAGAAAGCCTATCCATAAAATTTGCAGGTGAAAGAGATATTTTTGCTTAAAAAAAACAATAATCTTTTTGTATTCCTTGTAAGTCACATTTTAATTCATTCATAAGTTAAAAAGGTACACAAAAAGAGGAAATGTTATTTCTTATCAATCTCCTAATACACTCATAAAACAAATGTTTAGAGAGTATTATTGCTATGATTGTATGTATACGTTAAAGTATACGAGTGTTTTTTTTACTAAATGTTTAATCTTTGTAGAGGCCAATATTGATATAACTTAAATTAAATTTAGAGTTATACTCTAAATTTAATGCATAAGTATATATGAGTAAAAAAAACATGAATGGATTTTCCGTAAACATTATAGAGTATACTCTGTACCACATTTCACTAGTACACAGTACCCATGCACTATTGTTAGTAAGTAAACATTAGAGTATACTGTATACCACATAGACAGTATAATATACCCACACTATTTAAGCCCTTGTCAACTTACTTTTTTATCATTTAGAATACTAGATTGATAATTAGTAACAATTACCTTATTATCAATGATATAGATACCAATACGTTGATTTTGTATTTATTTTCATTTTGACTGTTATATCACGTATCTGACGTCACATAATGTACTGCCGCCAATCACAGTCACCGCTCTGGTCACGTAATAAATTTAAGTCCCTCCCTCAAGTTCTTTACCCCTATCATGGCCCCATCTGTACATTGTGACGTCAGATACGTGATATAACAGTCAAAATAAAAATAAATACAAAATCAACGTGTTGGTATCTAATTCATGGTTAATAAGGTATGATAATTATCAATCTAGTATTCTATGTAATAAAAAAGTAAGTTGACAAGAGCTTTAATTGGTAGTGAGTAAACATTTTAAATTCTAATAATCTCTTATGTTGAATGTTATGTTATCATATACTTTAGGATTTGATGTAAAGCATGAATGTTTAGAGACAATGTGATAATGTAATGTAAGAGACAGAGTAATACTTTTTTATATATACATTTTTTTCTAACTCTTTCATTATTATTATTATTCACTCTTTTTTTATTCTTAGCAATAAGGATGCAAAAACATAAACTTTGTGTTGTATTTACACAGTATGTACTATGTACTATATGTATTGTATATATATATATATATATATAATATATATATATACTTAAGACATTGTTAACGAGTGATAACCTTGTAATTAGAGATGCAATCTGATAATGATGCAGTTTTAATTAGAGTAATCCGTGTCACTGCTTGACAATAGAATATATATATATAAAAATGTAGGACAAACAGAAATAGTATTACAATTAGGTTAGGTTTATGCATCCTTGGAAAATGAGATGTCTTATACACTACATAAAAAGTAGATCTTTGTGAGGGTACTTCAATTATTTCACATTATTCTGCAAACAACCTCACAATAAGATATAACACCGAGGGAAAATTGTCATTACTTTTACTTTACTTTCATTGTTGCAGCGATTTTTTTGTTTTCATAGAACAACAAAATGAAAAACAAAAGCGAACAAAATTGAATACCTATAGTGATTTTTTTTCTTCCGCTTTGACTAACGGGGGTTTGATTCCCAGTCACGCCCTTATACCCATTTGACTTGTGTTTTTGCAGCTCTGAAGTGATACAAAAAACGATAAATTTCAAAACTAACCGTGTAAAATAGACGTGAATGGAAAAAAATTTAGAAATTAATGATTCCGGCCAAATCAACGTTGATTTTCAGGTTTGTTAGAATATTACACAAATTTTTTGTTCAAGGTGTTCTACGCCTTTAAAGAAAACCGATAACTAAAATGCTTTAATCCCTGGTTTAAAAACAACAACAAATATTAAAGATTAGAAAAAAAATCTATTTTCTCCCTATCGGCTTGAGAGCTCGTTTTCAAGCTTCGGCTCACCAAGCTTTGGTGTATTGTTGTTTTTGTTTTTATTTTATATAACTGTAATATAATTTTAATATTAATTAATTTAATAATTTTAATCTTAATTCAGGTTTCAAGTAATCGATCTAAACAAAGATACATATCTCACAGCTAAAAAAAAAAAAAAAAAAAAATCCCGCAGCTCTTATTTTTCTTTTTATTTTCACCGTTTGTTTTTACAATAAAATTTTTCTCGTATATACTTTCATTTATTTATTTCTCATATAATTTTTTATCACGTTATATACAACCTGTCTACATTCCATAACATGCAACTTAATTGCACTCGATACAACATCCCTAGCTCCAACGTCGTAATAACTCATCTTATACCTCCTAATTGCATTCCTATGATGCATCAGTATAATTATTAAAGTCTCATAATTGAAATTTAAATTGTCTTATATTACCTAAGTATGCTAATATATAAAAAACTAATATGCCTTTGTAAGATAAGACATGCACTTTGTTACTCGTCACGTGATCAGAATAATAATGAGTGAATTTGCTTTCAGTATAAGCTTCTTGCATTCAATATGTAGTTTGTAACAAAGAAAACTAGTTCTACATTTATAAAATTCAATTTGAAGCAAAAAGTGCGAGGGAGATAAAGTAGTTAATAGATTATATACAAAAAGAATGAAAGGCAGAATTAGATCGTATAATTTTTTTTTAAATCACTTTTTAACCGGTTCTATTTTTCATTATTTTACACTTTTTTTTTTTTACTTTAATGAGCCAACGAAAAAAAATTTTAAATTAAAAGAACCAAATGACTTAAAGCAAAAATTAATTTCAAACAGTGCCATTTCAAATCGAAATGTATTTTTAAAGAAGTGGAATGGTGATATCTAAATTAATAACCAAATTAAAACGGCTTTCAGTTTTTGTTGTTGTTGTTGTTGTTGTTTTGAATTTTTTTCATATATATATATATATATATAAAGACAATTGACTAATTATAAATTTATATTATAAATTAAATAAGCATTAAATGTTAAATTATGTTGTGCAGCATAGTTATTCACTTGTACAACATAATATTTTATGTTTAGACGTCTACTGCTTTACCATGAAGTAAAATATATCACACCACCTCATCACATCACCTTACAGTGGATTTTTTTTTGCTTGCCATATTGTGTTATCGTGCTATACACCAATCCCAGTCCCAGTCAAGACATTGTCTTATCGACAGGTAAGGACTTTCCAATTAATGGATAAGCACACACGGGCCGGCAACGGCCTAAGTACACAGCCCGGCATTCGCCATGACAGCGTAGAGAAACCGTGGAAACATCTAGGCAGGCTGGTTATCTTTACTGTGATGAAAAGTAACGAAACTGACATGTAACCAAAGAGATAACTCTATGCATGTAACCTTATGAGAAAGTTAATCCACTCATATGTTTAAGTAAGCCTGTGGATTAAGTCCTCGTATAGACGCTGCGCATTTCATTCATCTTTTCTGATTTTACCCGATCACCAAAATCTTCTTCCGGTATAAAAGTTCAACTTTTCAAAAAAATGACATGCAAAACTATTTTCCCGCCATCAAAACGTAAAAAATACCAGAAATAAATAATTAAATTTTGCAGAAGACGCACGTTGGTACCTTGCATTATCTACAGTTTTGTTGTTGCAAAGTAACATTGCTGTACAACATAGTTAACTCTGCAGTCTCTTGTGAACGTTATTTTAAGTTTTGTGTGCTTAATTTTAGTCCATGGTGATATTACATATTAGTTCTATTGAAATCCACTATAGGAAGTTCAAAGTAACAATTTTCTTAACGTGCTGTTTTTATAAAGAATTGCAAACTCACATATCAAAAGGAATTTCCCATCGACTGTGGGGCTCTTCTTTCTTTAATTCCTTTTGACTACAATTTACTACACATCGTCTAACATGAAAGATTAAATATATTTCAAGCCTACTCGTCTATAATAGGCTCTCAATTACACGCGCTTATAACTTTCATAACTAAATCATATAACGATATATTTAATATATTTAACTAATTTGAGGGGAAAATTGTAGATTTAGAGTGTAAACCTCACATTTCAAAAACAAAGGACAATAATAAACAAAAAGCATTTTATCCTTATCTCGTCTATATAAGTATGAACAGTTGATAATTCCATCTTTATTTAATTTTTTTTTTTTTTTTGATACAAGGTTTACGCTCTAAAAGAGTGATTTGTATTTTTTTTCTTCAATGAATGTTTTTAATTGTTAAAACGTGTAAGTGAAAACGATTTTTCCATAAGAAATGCATTAAGAATATTCAAATTTATTTTATATAGTTCGTTCATTGCAAGTGGTTCATTGCTGATGGATAGAAGCACGTTAAAAATTGCAATGAGACTTTTCCTAAAATGACAGTTCAGTATATCAATTATTTTAATTAAATTATTGAAAAGAACTGACGTACATGTATAATTATTGGCGTGTACAATTATAATTTATAACTTAAAAAACTAAAATATAAGTAAAACAAAAAATATCTTGAAACGTTAAGCTATGTAAGTTCGTACTTGTGTAAATAACTCAAAGAACTATAAAACTTACTACATTTGTAAGTCCTATACAATATATTACAGTATATACAGCTTAGCCACATACAGTTTGTGTTTGAAATATTAATTACATCAAATAGAAACATTAATTAACACTACTTGAGCTGCGATAACTATACAGTAAGTATATAAGATTATATAATTATTAAAGTGTTCACAGTTATATAGTTTGGCGTGTATATCGCGTGTTTAGCACCTTTTTGCTACTTCAGTTCGAGTGACGTGTATAATACATCGTCAGATTTGACAAACATCTCTCTCTCACACACACACTCACACAAACACACACACACACACACACACACACACACACACACACACACACACACACTACACACACTACACACACACACACACATCTCCTCCACCCACCCACTCACATAAACTATAACATAAATAATAAATAGTGTTAACTATTCTGTTATATATGCGTGCGGGTAAAACAAAAATAGCCCAGCAGAGCTCTACTATAGTATAGAGTATATTATATAGAATACATAAACACGTACTGAACGCTTCTCTCGTTTATAAATTAAATAAAATCGATCATATTATATTTTTATGCACAAGATTCTTCACCACGGTGCGAGAGAGAGAGAGAGAGAGAGTTTCTAAATAATTGACTGATTTTGTTATTGAGCGAGTGACTTAATGCTCTTGTCACAATTGATTTCCCTACTAAAAAAATAACGTATTGTTGTCTTGTGACGTCACTATACAAACATAATTCTTCTTTTCTCCTACAAATTATACTGTTAGTTTTTATCTATATATAGGTATATTTATTTATAAATTATTTATATACTATGTATATATATATATATATATATATATATATATATATATATATATATATATATATATATATATATATATATATATATATATATATATACTGCATTCATCTAAAAGTCGATGCCATATGTCAGCACTTCATAAAATGGTCTGGTATGAGAAAATGACACCTTTTGCCAGTCCAGTTTACAAATACTTACAATTCTTAAGGGAGTAGGTGACCGACTGATATCTTGCAAACTAGAAGATCGCGAATTATATTATTAAAGTCGTAGAACACCTTGAACAAAAAAGTTGTGAAATATCCTAATAAACCTAAATATCAACGTTGATTTGGCCGGAGTCATTGATTTCTAATTTATTTTTCATTCACAAAATGCCACTGGTGATCACTGACGTCACAGCTCGCCTGGTCCACGCGCGCGTAAACCGTAGAGCTGTGACGTTTTAGTGTCATTTTTTTAATGGAAAATAAATTAGAAATACATGAATCCGGCCAAATCAACGTTGATTTTCAGGTTTGTTAGGATATTACACAACTTTTTTTGTTCAACGTGTTCTACGCCTTTTAACACAAAGTAAAGATAAAATGTTACTTAAAAGTTTAGCTAAGTCAAACATGTGAAAACATGATCAAATATTCCAGCTATAGTATACTTAAAAGTTTACATGCAAATGTGGAAATTCAAATTTTATTCAAATTAAAAACTTTTTTAACACTTAAAATATTATTAAAACATTTTTCGGAACAATAAAACCTCCTTTTTTTTAAATTTACTCGATTTCATTGATTAATTATCATTTATTTATTTATGATTTTATTTAATTTTGTTTATTTTGCTGGATTTTTTTTTTTTTTTTTTTTTTTTTTATTCTTAAATTCATTAAACATCCAACCAAGGCCGAGGCCTTATCGGCTGGTTCATACATAGGTTATTTCACTTACATTATATCAATTGTTATAATTTATAACCTTCAAAAAAAAATTAAACATCATACAAATCATAAAAAAAAATTAATCATACAAAAATTTCCATAATTATATTATAATAATCAAAACTGTTAGTGACATTACAATTTTTTTTTCTTCTCTCTCCTTCATATTTTAATAATTATAATTTTTCCATGAAAAACTCATGTAATAGTTTTTTAACTTGTATTTTACTATTTAAATTTTTTAAACTTAATGGAATCTGATTCCATAATTTTGGCAACACATATCTTTTTGTTCTTTCTGTAAATCTATTTAATATTTTTGGTACTATCATTGGGTTTTTTAACACAGTTCTGGTGTAATGATCATGTTCTCTTGGTATACCATGATCATTATCAAAATAATATTCTAACAAAAATGTAACATTTAGTAAATCACTAATCGGTAAAATATTTAAATACTTATATATATATATCATTATTTTCACATTTCTTCCCTTTTTTAATGATTTAAGGATTCTTAATTGCATTTTATGTAAATGAGTCAATTTTCCGGATTTAGTAAACCCGAATGAAAAGAATGTTCAAAGAATTATTATAAAAATAAAATTTCTCCTTTAACGATTTCCAGTCCAAGTCGGTCACCCTCTACGCTAAATATATTAGCAAAACTTTTGTGAGTATTGGCATGATGTTAACAGGTTGATTTTTTAAGTATGATATTCTGTATTAATATTACATTATTATTCAGAATAAATTATTTTTATGCTGTTCTAATTCAGCAACAATAACATAAATGCATCATAGATTATACTTAATTTATGCTTCGGAGTAATTATAATTACATATTTATGCACGGACAAAAGAGAGAGAGAGGGGGGGGGGGTAACATGATAAACCTGCTAGCTCTTATGCAACAACATTATTTATGTAACATTTAGTTACCGTATAATAACTATGATATTTCAGCATAAATGTTGTATGTATAGCATAACTATATTATGCTATTTTAAATAGAATTATTTATACTACGAAATGTGAACATGAAAAGAATAAATTACTTAATTTATGCTGCATTTATGTCATTATAGAATAAATTATGCTAAAAAAGAACAACATAAATAATTATGCTATATAACAGAATTTGTATGCAATATAGTATAAATTATGCTATATTGAACAAATTATGCTGGAAATGAGCTAGGATAATTATTATGTATATATTTTTTCCGTATGAAGAAAAGGTGGATTTTGTCACTTCAGTTAGAGGTAATATCTAATTAATTTCATTAACCCTGGTTAAATTAAGTTATCCGGTTCACCAATGCAAATTCTGATAGAGCATAGTCACCTATTGTTATGGCTAAGTATTCATGATTTTGCAATGCTCAATTTTTTTTTTTTTTTTTTTTTTTTTTTTTTTTTTTTTGCACACGAGATAATTGAAACGGTTCATTTCTTCTTCTAAGGCCATTTTTCTCTATGACGTACAGATCCCGCTTGATATTTTTGTGTATTCACCACGTAATAATTGCAACAGGGGGGTGAAATTTTGGGGTTCAACTATTGAACTATGTACAATTCTATGACGGCAGGCAAATTTTTTTCAACGGCAATATTTTTATGCTAGGCTGAGAACCCACGTATAACAATATAACTGCAGTATATAAAATAATAAATTATGTAGATGTTTTTACGTAATAATAAAAATGATTTTATTCAATAGTAATTTGTTTATCATTTTGTATCAATATTTTATAACATTTCAAAATTAATTTACAAATTTTAATTAATAAAAATTGAGTAACAAGTAGTATAAAAAATATATATATAAATAAAGTAATTACGGTATACATACATATGAGAGAATATTGATTTGTAGTTATACTTTGTGGCTTAACATTTTATTTAATATTATTTATGTGCTATGCAAAAAAAAAAAAAAAAAAGCTTTTTGTTAAGCTTTTATACAAAAATTAAAATTTTAATAAAATAAATAATAAATTTATGAAAAATATTTGTAAAAATTTAAAAAGTTATTTGTATAGTTTTTAAGCTCTTTATAAATGTTTAAATATTGGTATAAAATTAGAATAGTATGTATATGACTTTGATAAACAATGTAATATACGTATATGTGTATAATATGGTACAGACCAATGAGGAAGACTACAAAAAAAACAGGTGGTAAATTTATTTCATATTCTAAAAGAGGACATTGTCCTGAATCGAAACATATGTGAATTGCTAATTTTTGAGTCCATTATACATTTTTCATTAATTTTTTTAAGTCACAAGTTGCATCTTATGCATGTGAGCATAGGAAAAGTTGCAGCCTGTGACGTCATTTCACGACTTTCAAAAATTAAGTATAAATACTTAATTAACTCAAAAGTTAAAAATTCACATATTATAGATTCAGGCAGTTCATAGTAACATGTGTTACAACAAGCGTTGGTCTTGTCACAAAAATATTTACAATAAATTATAATTAAATATATATAATTATATAAAATTACTTTCATAAAATGTCATAAAAGAATAAAAATAATAATAATAATAAAAGAAAAACATAAAAAAAGCAAAATAAATTATATGTCAGGGTTCTGATTATTAAAAGGAAACAAAATATTGAAACTATAGAAATTGAACGGTAGATTAAGCAAATAATTGCAGTTTAGTCAGTATAAAATTGTAGATTTGTATGTGTAGTATGCATAAGAACATCAATATCATCTATTTTTGAATTGGGATCATAAAATTCAGTTAAAGTGTAATATTCCTTAAATATTGTTGCTATATTAATTATTTTTTATGCAGGTTATTTAAATGGAAAAGTCCTAATTGTTGGCACTTTGATAAATATTAAGTTGAGCACATTTTTGATGCCACCATTGAGTTCAATCCTATACCCTGGGTATTTAAAATTTCAAGTCTCTCGCTGAATTGATTAAGTTTTTTTTTTTTTTTTTTTTTTTTTTTTTTTTTTTTTTTTTTTTTTTTTACTTTTCATTAACTTGTGTGCCAACAATTATTGGAATCTGCTAACAACTGGATCGAGACCATAATACCATGTCTTATCATTGAGGGAATTTTTTTTATACCAGGAACTATTTAAGATGTTCACACGGAAAAAATTATCTAACGAGTTACTATTTAGACTTTTTTTTATAATAAATTCATTACATTCATACAAAGTTTTTTTAATATTTTTTTCTTATAAAGAGCTAACTAATTACCGCTGAAGAAATTACGTTTATACTAACGTGTGTGCTTTTCCATTAATTAGACAATCCTTACCTGCCGATAAGACAATGTCTTGACTGGGACTATGGGATAAGTGTAGCACGATAACAGAATATGGCATGCAAAAAAAAAAAAAAAAAAAAATAGTATTCGTAGCTAAAGTAATGCACCATTTTTTAGAGTGTTAGCAGTTGATTTATCTGTCATAACATTGTGAAAAACAAAATTAATATAATCTGTCGTTTTAACTCTCAATCAAATCACTGCAATACCTCATATATTTTAAGCTTATATATCAATAAATTTGTCATCTCACTTGACAAGAAATAAGTATAATTTTATTGACGTTTTGAGAGCGACAGCTGCTGCATATACTTTGTAATATAAAACAAACAAACAAACATTTCAGAGATGATGCTTTTGAAATGTCAAAAGTATAAATTTCATATTTGACTGGAGCGTATAATATAATATTTATGAAAGTATAAAATAAGTTATGTTTTCTCGTCATACAGTGTACATATTATGTCTTATATTTAATCTACTTGGAGTGTACATCATACATCAAAATATTGACATTTTCTTTAGTAGTTCAATGCAAAAACTTTTCTAATAAAAAACTAGTGCGCACAATTTAATTTTATACAAGAGCATATTATTATAAGATAAGTCTTATATCGAGGGTGCTCCGCTATTACGTCCCAAGTTTAAGTATATCGAAAATATAAATTTTGGAGTAGATGGGGCAATTTTATTCTTCAAGGTCAAGTGGACATCGGGCATTATTATAATGGAGCATCATTGAAGTGTAACTGACATGCTGCTAATTTATCTTCTTTCTTACATGGCAAAAATATATAAATATGCATAAATTGTTATTTACAGCAAAGTTTTTCTACTTAATAAAGTAAAATATTATGCATATTAAATGTTATCGGTGATGCTCAGTTTTTTTTTTTTTTTTTTTTTTTTTTCTTTTTTTTTTTTCAATATTTTGTTTTGTGCTAAATCTTCTCCAAATTTCCGTCAATTCACAAGTCTTATCGACAGATGTAATCAAAAATGCACACACGGGCCAGTGGTAAAAAAAAAAAAAAAAAAAAAAAAATCTGAGACATGCTTAAAGCCTGACAACAAACAATATGCTTTCTCTTTAATTACTTAAATAAATATACCAGAGAATAATATAAGCATTTATATCACAAAACACGTGATATTACCAACAGTAGCCCCGTAGCAGTGATCAGAAAATTCAATTTATGCAACCCGCACATCATTTTCATACTAATTTTTGCATGTTTCCGACGTCATAAACATGAATAGTCACGCAAATTGCATACTTTACAGTTTTTTCACGCTCTCTCGTGGGGCTACATTAACATTCTGGTAAAAATTGTCAGATGTTTTAAAGATCCCATTTCGTGTTTATTCATTAAAAAGCACATGTTGTTTTATGTGGTCTATGGCTTTAAACGCTAAATGAGACCTCTTTAATTTTCATCAAGATCTACACCAAGCCATGCAAGCAAAAGAGCTCTCAATAGCTAAAACTGTAAATTATGCACTTTTTTTCTGATAAGATTCATGACGCGGAGAGGATTTAATTTAATAGAAAATGTTGTGCTGGTTGCATAAGTTGAACTTTTCTATCTAATTAAGGATTGTATATAGATGGTCTGTATCTCAAAATCTAAAAAGGAAACTTCCAAATTTTATGATGCCATTTGCAAGTTAATAGTAACAGCTACCTATGATAAAATTTTCAGAACCCGTGGCCATCAGATAAGAGAGAAATTAATTATTGAAATTAACATGGACTCTTATGGGACTAAAACTTTAAAAAATCATAATTAAAAATCTAGCATGGTGACCCCCCAAAATTTTTACATTTTTGAAGATACCTAATCCTAATGTATCACTGTACAAAATTTCAGATTTTTTTGTATTTACAACTTTTTAGTCAAATCCCGCAGTAACTGATTTCCCGCCTTAAAATAAAAAACTGTGGGTTGAGATGAGTGAAAAGATGTTTATACATATGACTTATATGCATTTGAATCTAAACATGTATCGTTTTTTTTTTTTTTATTATTATTTTTTTAATTTTTTTGAAATAAAACCCTTTGAAATTGAAATTGAAAATATGAAACTCTGTTTCAAGTCTCATCTCATGGTTTGTAAAATAAAAATCAGAGTTGCAAAGCGTTTATAATGCCTTTAAGCTCACGGAGGTTAGAGACGAAAGAGATTTGTCTAAACTATATTTATGCTGTACAGCGAAGTTACTTTGTAACGTAGAAGAAATAAGGCTCCACTATGTATTGTGAAGTAAGAGCGACAAAATATAATGCTGTAGAAGTGCATAGCTATGTTGCAAAATTAATTTAATAAAACAAACATGGAAAATAAATAAAAATTAAAAAAGAAACCCAGAAATGTATAGAAATTGTTGAATATAATTTATATTAAATATTAGAATTCTTTCACAAGACATAAAAGCAATTTGTAATTTTTGTTCTTTAAGTGTACACGCGTTCGTAAGTCTATAAGACTCTCTGCTAATTTCATGATTCAATAAGGTCTTTAAATTTAATCCAAACATCAATATCTTCTCTCTCTCTCTCTCTCTCTCTCTCTTACTCACTCACTCACTCTCTCTCTCTCTCTCTCTCTCTTAAAACTTTCTTATAAATTTTTTTATCTTATAATCTTTGTAAAATACGGCATTAATCCTCATCAAACCACTAATTAACTCTTCAGTAACTTTCACGACAGGGCTGATCTTGCAAGTTTGTTACGATCTCTCTCTCTCTCTCTCTCTCTCTCTCTCTCTCTCTTTCTCTCTCTAAAATGTCTATACACTATTGTGGACGCATGTTTGTGATACAAAAAGTATTCAGATAATGATGATGATTGATTGAGACAATGGGGGAGGGGGGGAAATTAAAACAAAGCTCTGGAATGTTACAGAAATGCCTAAAACAGACATCCTTTATCCCAAATACGAATTATAGAGTACAAATCAAAACTTCATGTGGCGTTGTGGTGATTTGGTTATAATAGCAATATAAAGCCTTAAAGCTAAAAATTAGGGTTATGCTAAATAGAATATTGTAAAATTAACTACTTTCTCTCTCTCTCTCTCTCTCTCTCTCTCTCTCTCTCTCTCTTTCTGTATCTCTTTCACTCTCTCTTTCTTTGTCTTTGTCTCTCTCTCTCTCTCTCTCTCTCTGATGAAGATAATTTGGCAATAACTGTGCGTGCTTAGAGTTCATATGACGATACAAATGTACGGCAATGTAAACATTGAGAGGAGGTACGTTGACCCTCACCTCATGTATGTTTGCGTGGTTCACATTTTATACACATCATCGCTAAGTGAGATCTAAACATTTGCGCATTTGCCACACCTTCATACGTATATACATATTATACTACAAAACAATACTAAACTACATCGCAAAGCAAGGTTAAAAATCGGGTCATTTATAAAACAAAATCACGCATCCATATATACGAACAAATATGTATGCTATAGCTCAATGCAGCAACATTTATGTATGACAATTTATCTGATATTTTGTGGTGATTTTACTACATAATAATCCACGGACAAAAATAACTACATAATAATTATGCTAGCTAGCCCATTTTCAGCACAATTTGTTCAATACAGAATAATCTATGCTATATTGCATAATAATTATGTTTTGTAGATAAATATTATGTTGTGCAGCATAGTTATTGATGCTGTTTTAATTTACATAATTTATGCTTTAATGATATAAATGCAGCATAAATTAAGTAAGTTTTACTTTCCGTGTAGTTAAGATGTTCAGCATAATTTATACTTATTATCACAAAATAACAACATTTGTGCTCTACATATAACAATTATTCCACAAGGAAATAAAAGATTACGTAATTTACGCTGCAGTTATGTCATTAAAGCTTTAATTATGCTTAATTACAACAGCATAAATATTGAAGCTGTACAGCATAATATTTATGCTATGTGACATATAGTATGATGCAGTATAACACAGATTATGCTATTGAAGAAATTATCCTTAAAATGAGATAGCATAATTATTACATATTTATTTTTATGTGCATGCAGAGTATAAATTACGTAATTTTTTTCCCCATGTGTAGATCAACGGCTAAATTTATTTTCAATTCATCACAAAATATGAATGAAATATTCACGTACATTACATAATTTTTTCCAATCATATTTTTGGCTTCTTCAATATAGTAAATATTTATATTAATAAAGTTCAACAGTTCTCGAAGATATAAATAAGTTTTAATAAAACAGACAACACTTAAATATTTCATCGTAACATTTATTTTGATCATCTTCCGCACCAATATAATTAGTTATTTTATTACGTAATTCAAAAGTTATATACGATAATCTGTTTGTTATCTGAAGTTATTATAAGTATAATGTAGAATGTGTAGGACGAGGCGCAACACGTGCTCTAGTTATAGCTATAGCTCGAGCAGCTACATCAAGAACAAAATCAACATTTTACTACGAGATATCAAAATTGATGCTACGTGTATTATAAAGAGAGAGAGAGAGAGAGAAAATGTCTTTTTAGTTAAAATACAAAATTGTCCTCAAGCCTTTTTTTTTACTTTTTCCTTTCTTTTTTTAACATACTGCAAGCTGTTTTTCATTTTTTTTCCCTCCTTTTTTCGCTCGTTTCTTTATAATATTATTATGTACACTGAAAAAAAAAATTGTCATTCATGCTGCATTATACAATAGCTATTTTTTAGAGCACAAATTTTGCTATTTTTTAATAACATACATAAAGAAACACGGTTCTCAAAAAAAAAAAAAAATATATATATATATATATATATATATATATATATATATATATATATATATATATATATATATATATATATAAATTATGATATGACTATTATACATACACTTAATCATTTCCCTTATAAAGACGGGAAAGAAATCAGCTACTGCAGGATTTGACTAAATGCAGCAAACTTCAGTTAAGTTTTTTCCCAATACACGGAAAGAACAAATAATGTAATTTATGCTGTGTTTATGTCATTATAGCATAACTTATGCTAAATTAGAACAACATAAATAATTATTCTGTACACTATAATATGCTATATAACATAATTATTATGCAGTATAGCATAGATTATGCTGTAATGCACAAATTGTGTTGAAAATGAGCTAGCATAATTATTACGTAATAATTTATATACATGTATATATAAAACATTTGTATAGAGGGCAAGTAGCTACTGTATTTAAAATATAGAGCTAAAAATAATATATATTTCACATTCCAATGTATATTTTGTTAGTTTTCTTCAATGATTATTAGGAATTGAGTGATATTAGCCACTTGTTTATATATGAAATAACTTTTAGATTGTGTATTCAAGAAAAAAAAACGAATCGAAAGCTTTTTAATCCTCTTTGTTACGTAAAACAGAAAGAATAATGCATGACTGTGAGAAGAGTGTAAAAATAAGCAATTGATTCGTTATTACAAAAATATTTTTTTGTTTACTTTTTTTCATGAGAGCTTTAAAGTACGAAAATAAACCTTGAAATTTTTCTCTATAGTTTGCAGACTTTTTTTATTTATTTATTTTGCTAACAAATTACATTCTTGATAATTATTATTTATACCAATTTTATCGTAAAGGCATAGACAAAATGAAAACATAAGCATTTACATCACAAAACACTTGATGGGACTTATATAAATAACATTAATTGGTCTTAAAACCCAACTGTAACGCCGTAGCAGTAATCAGACAATTTCGATTTATGCAACCCGCACAACATTTTCATACTAGTTTTTGCATGTTTCTGACGTCATAAACAGAAATATTCATGCAAATTGTATACTTTACAGTATTTTCACGCTCTCTTGAGGGGCCATATTTACATTCTGGTAAAAATTGTCATCAGTTTTGTAGATCCCATTTTGTGTTTAATGATTAAAAAGTACATGTTGCTTCATGTTTTCTATGCCTTTAAAATTTACTTAATGTTTTTTAATTGCACAAAATACGATTCAATACATCCAATACGTGACAAACTTTCATTGTTATTTGACACGGAAACAAGGACCTAAAGAGTTCCTATTTAAACTTTCTATAATAAATTTGTTAGATATATACAAAGTTTTTAAAGATGTGCAGAGCTAACTATTTACCACTGAAGAAATTACGTTTATACTTACGAGTTACTGTTTAAACTTTTTTCAACCAAGTTATTGGTTTGTAATGAAGAGTTACATCTATGTAACTGAATAATTTGTTAAATTTATGTTTTCCGTGCATTCTGCATAATATATGATAATATTAGACATCGATTTCTGATATGAAAATTCAACATAATTTGAGTTTGAATTGTTGAACTATATCCAAAGCAAACCCAAGTTTCCTAGGCACGTAAATACATGTCTAGTACGTTTGTTCAATTTTGCAATGTACACACGATTTGTGATATTATATTTTACCTTTTCAATTTAGCATTTATTTGTCTATAACATTGTAAATTTAGAATGAGTTTTTGAATGGTAAAATGTAAAATATTATTATTAAATGCGTATGTATTTTTTATGTATATATATATATATATATATATATATATATATATATTAATAAAGACGATTATTTATTTATTTTATTTATTATTGCAATCACATGTGTATATGATCTGTAGAGAACGTATTTTTAGGTGAAAATGGCGGTTGCATCTACAAAAATGTTATTATTATCAGATTGTTATTATTAATATTTATTTATTTTTATTAAATTTTTTGTTCTTTTTTTTTTTTTTTTTTTTTTTTTTACCTGCATCAAAACCTATTGTGAGTTTTCATGAATATTATTTCTAAGCATTTCAGCAGTGAAGTAACAATTTAAAAATATATATCGTAAAAAAAAAATAATAAAATAAAAATAAAAGTGATTGAAGAGCAAAAAGCCTACGTATCAAACGTGCAGGCGTAATCATAGTTTTTACATAAAAATCCGGTCTCTTCATCCTGGTTATATTTTTATGTCACTTTTGCTAAGTACTAAGTCACTCTGTACATTTTTGTGTCAAACTCGCAAGTACAATGTTTTCTCCAGCTGCACTATATGTATCAAAATGAAATTAATAACTTGCACTTTTAGTGTTTTGCAATTCAGTCTAGATTTGTGCAAGTTTTTTTTTTTTTTTTTTTTTTTTTTTTTTTTTTTTTTTTTTAAATTTCGGTACGATACACACGATTTGTGATAACATATTTTAAGTTACACTAAAATTTTAACGTTAAAAACAAGTACTGAATTTATATACTAAAATAGTTTAAATTTTAGTGCGACCTTTTCAATGGTAAAACATATTAATTATGACAATCGTATTTACTGAAATGTACTGAATACATGACAAGATAATGTAGTTTTCTTGTTACCCATGGCAAGTGTATGACTTACATACTTTAAGTCCATGTTTCAGTGTGCCATATAAGCACACAGGTCTTGTAATTTGAAACACGAAGAAAATTGATTACGTAATATACATTATTGCTATTCTCTTTAGTCCCAGTCAATACAGGGGACATCAGATAACTCAACAACAAAATAAATAAATAAAGCAAATAGAAAAAAATTAAGATAAAAGTATGAAAATTGAAATAGAAAACGCACTTGAAATTACGCTTCTTTTTTTTTAAAAAAAAAGCTCTTTTGTGCATTCTAGAAGTAGGTAGGAGGTCCGCAAACGTAAGAAAACGGTTTTGACAAAAGGTCGTATTTTTTTCTTTCTGAGAGCCGCACTAAAACGTGGTTAAAATTTAAGGCAATGAAATAAGTTTAAAAAAATTTGGGACCGAAGAGGCTATAATATTGTAAAAAACAAATTACGCTTCTTCTTCTTCTTCTTCTTCTTTTTTTTTTTTTTTTTTTTTTTTTTTTTTTTAATAATAACACTAAACATTTTTACTATTATGCTATATAATATATAATTATTTATACTAGCTCAATGCAGCAACATGCAAAACAACATAATTTATGCTTTATTGTACAGTGATTAATGATTATACTATACATATAACATAATAGTTAAGATATTCAGCATAATTACGTGCATTATTACAAAATAACAACATTTGTGCTCTGCAATATAGCAATCGTTCAATGCAGCATTAATTACGTATTTTATTTTTGTACGTGCAGAAATATCGTCTCTTGGACCCTAAACTGTAACGTTGTGTAAATTGCCTCAAATATAATGAAGTTATACAAGACTCTAGCTGACTCCTACATGGCTGTGATTGACACCTGCAGTGATTGATTGATAAATACATTGATGATTATCAACAAGATCGTTTGTCAAGATCACCTTCTTTACAAACTAGCAAAAATATATCTTGTCATCCCCCTCAGCCTACACAATTTCTGAAATCATTATTTTTGTTATTCTAGTTTCACAACGACTAAGAAAATTTTCATTTTTTATATATTTTTTTTTATTCTTAACAAAATAGAAGAATTATACAAGAATCTTCAACGATGATCTTTTTCTTTAATATACTCTCTCCCTTTGACTTTAATTTCTTTTAAGTGGAGTTCATTTCTTTTATAGTGTAATCACTGTACTGTAATCGTTTTTAAACTCTAAAATATATCTTTTGTTCTATGTATGTAGAAAAATCCGTCAAACTACTTAAATTTTAATTATAAATTACATGGTAATTTTACCATATATATATATATATATATATATATATATATATATATATATATATATATATATATATAATGTAAATGTATTATGTATATAATAATACATAAAATGTATACATATATATATATATATATATATATATATATATATATATATATATATATATATATATATATATATATATATATATATATATATATATATATATATATATATATATATAATATATGTATGTATGTACTGTATATATATATATATATATATATATATATATATATATATATATATATATATATATATATATATATATATATATATATATATATATATATATATATATATATATATATATATATATATATATATATATATAAAGTATTCAAAACTATTTTAACTTTATTAAAACCATAACGATTTTAATATATAAAGTAATAAATTCCTATACTTTAACGTATTCGTAGAAAATATATTACGAAAGATTTTATTTTTAGAAAAGTTCGATTTATAAAAAAATTGATATCCATATATATATTCGTTTTTTAATTCTGTTTTTTCTTCCGCAAGTGCTCGCAAGTATATAATAATTAATATATATATATATATATAATATATATATATAACTAAATATTTTTGGATTTTTATTTCTTCTTTATGTATAATTTTATATAAATACGTGTACAGTATAATGTATACAAGTATTCGCAAGTGTATAATAATTTTTTTTAAATTTAATATCCATTCTTTTTAAAGTTTTTTCTTCCGCGCAAGAGGACTTGCAAGTATAATAATTAAAAAAAAAAATAGTATCTATGCGATTTTGATTTCTTTTTTTCTTGTGCAAGTACAAAATAATTGAAAAATAAAAATAATTTATACTTTTTTTGATTTTTTTTCTCCTTCCGCAATTCCTCGCAAGTATAAAATAATAACATAAAACAATCACTTACTTTATGAGGTGCATGATGTATGAAGTCCAAGTTACTAACTCGTTCGCCTCGCGTGTAGGTGTGACATATACACAATCACCGGTGCAGCTGATGTGAACACGGACGAGGATGGTACACAACTGGCAGGGAAAAAGACAGAGATACTATGAGAGAACCAGAGAGAGCGAGAGAGAGAGAGAGAGAACTTCACTACGCTCGCGCAACATAAACTTTATATTTCTCTTGTGTAAGTGCGTCTGCGTTAAACATAATAATAATAATAATGTTTTTTAATAACCTTTGAGATTTTATGTAAATGATTGAAAACTAAACTTTATTGTATATAATATAGTTGTATATAGATAATGCCAAAAGTATACGTGTTTCATTAATCTTAGTCTAAAATGAACTTTATCAAATCTGCGGACAAAAATAAGTGCCTAATAATTATGCTATTTGTTATAATACAAGACGTTGCAAAAGTAGTTTTAGTGAGGGAAAAAAACTCACAGCTCAACAATACTAACAAAGTGCTAGCAGACGACTTTGTGTTCCTGTCTACATTTAACATGCTTTCTTATGGGGCAATGAAGCAGCTATAACTTGAGTTAGAAATATTTCTCAGAGTTGAAAATTTTACTGTAGCTTGCTGAGCTTTAAAGCTTTTGTACTCCTGAATTTCAATCAATTTGGATACAAATAATTATTTGTATCCAAATTGATTGAAATTCCAGGAAAACAAAAGCTTTGAGGCTCAGTAATCTACAGTAAAAATTTCAGCTTCGAGAAATTATTCTAACTCAAGTTATAGCTGCTTCATTGCCCCATAAGAAAGCATATTATATTTATGTTAAATGTAGACAGGAACACAAAGTCGTCTGCTAGCACTTTGTTAGTATTGTTGAGCTGTCAGTTTATTTTATCACTAAACCTACTTTTGCAAATCTTCTATTATATAAAATATAACTTTTTTTTTTCCTTTTCTTTGCAACTACATTATTTTATGATATTATATTGTATAATAACATCTACATAAAATAGCAAAATCATTTATGTTCTTATTTAGCGATACTTATGCTATTTTGAAGTGCAGCATAAATTACGAATAATTTCTACAAGAAAAATGGTAAAATTGTTTCCATAGAGTGATTTTTTTTCCAATAGTATTGTATTCAAGTATTCAATAGTACTGAATTCAACAGTGTATTTTATTCAAACACGTAAAAAAAAAGTTAGTCGTACACTCCATAATTAAATACTGTTGCAAAAACAATGCAGTTTTGTCAGAAAACAACAACAACTTAAAAACAGCGTTCCGCAGTGCTAAAAGGATACGAACATGAGATATTGAAAAAGAATACAAATATTAAAAATCTGCTTTCTTCTACGTCGTCTAATTCAGCTAATATACGTTCTAGCAACAACAACAACAACAACAAAACTTAAGACTTACCGAGTTTATATAGTAAAATTAAGCTGATCAAAAAAGTAAGAGTAATAATTCACTTTCAGCTTTAATTTTAGAATGTACAGACCACAGGGTAGAAATATATGTATAGTTGTCAAACACAAATTTCAGCATAAAAAAAAGGGTCATACTTTAGCTTTTGATACAAAAAAAATAAAATTGCGTAAATCATCCCCAAGACAATAAAAATTATTTTCAGCACTAATGTGACATTTTCATTGTTGACGCGGTTTTTACTGGTGCTCATGTTGCAAAAAAAAAAAAAAAAAAAAAAAAAAAATCTCCCTTTGGATTGGGAAAATATGTTTAAAAAAAATAATGGTCCGTTTTATTATTTTATCAGAGTATAGATTAAAAAGAATGCAAAAATTTCCTTGCGAACATGGAAAGAATAAATTACGTAATTTATGTCATTATAGCATAAATTATAGAATAACATAATTAATTATGGTTTTTACATTTGTTTTTACGTTTGTGCATTTGTTTCTGTAATGTTGTAATTTATGCTGCATTTATGCTAAACAGCTTTAATTTATTGATTTGTAATTATATAAATAATTATGTTGTACAGCAGATTTAATATACTGCGAAATATATTTTTATTATTAAATATGAATTTAAAATTATGTTCTTTTTATGAAAAAAAAAATAATGCTGATACCGGACTATCATAATATATTTAATTTTGTCTGTTCACCGATAAACTGCATAAACATGGTATGCATAAGTATGGTAACTATGATATATAATAAATATGATATGCATAACTATGATAAAGGGTCTGTTGTAGTTTTTATTCGCTTTTTTATTTACTTTCTATCAAAACACACTGAAATGTGCATGTCCACCTCTCTCTCTCTCTATCTCTCTCTCTCTCTCTCTCTCTACCTCCTTACTGAGACCGAGACAGGATGTCAGGTAAATTGAATATTGTAAACGAGAGAGAGAGATAGAGAGAGAGAGAGAGAGAGAGAGAGAGAGAGAGAGAGAGAGAGAGAGAGAGAGAGAGAGAGAGAGAGAGAGAGAGAGAGAGAGAGAGAGAGAGAGAGAGAAGCATAATTTGGTTCGTTTCGATAAAAACAAAAGTAAATACGAATGCGAAAGAATGCAATTTGCAGGACACGTCTTTCATTGTTATGCAACACCTCGCATTGGTGACGCTTATATTCATTCGAACTTTTAATCCAACCTTCCATACGTTTCTAAATTTATGCTAATAAAGCGTAATCATTATTTTATTATATGTAAATGAGACGCGATGAAAGAATTTAAAATAGACAGTTGATAAAAAAAATTGTCAAATAAAAGAGGAGATCCGAGAGAGAGAGAGAGAGAGAGAGAGAGAGAGAGAGAGAGAGAGAAACAGTTTTTTTAAATAAGAACACAAAATTTCCATTATAAAAATTTAATTATGACAAATAAAAAACTCTTTAAGAAAAGTTAATAAAATATTTCTGAAGGACAAACAAAGAAAGAATGCATCGTTGAGTTTATTGGAATTCAATAAAATGTAAAAGTAAATAGTATTATATTATCAAATAAAGCCGAGCTAAAACGTGAGAATTATAATGTTGGAGAGAGAGAGAGAGAGAGAGGCATAAGCACAGTCAACTTTGCAATAAGTATGCACAGTGAGAAAACGAAATAGTACACGGTGAAAATAAATGCGTAGTAATTATTTTATACAGCTCATTTCCAGCAACGTTTTTTCAATATAACATAATCTATGCTATAATATACTGCATAAATATTATGTTTTACTGTTTTACAGCAAAATTATTTATTTACCATCATTTATGCTATAAAGACGTGAATACATATAGCATAAATTACTTTTCGTGGTAGCAGTTATGGTATTTTAAAAGTATTTTAACACTTTGTATGTACAATGTCTCTATGCCACTCTGCTATGCATATAGAAAGTACCTAAAATTATACAAATTTCAATACTATATAAATATTATAATATAAGGATTAAAAAAGGTTTATTCTCTACCAGTGAATATTTACTTACTACCAATAGTACATGGGTACTGTCTACTAGTGAAATGTGGTACACAGTATACTCTAATACGGAGAACTCATGTGCATGTCTTTTGTATACTCATCATACTTACATCGACACTATAGCCTCTACAAGATTGAATATTTAGTGACAATACACTCGTGCACAATCAAAGTATTTCATATAGGCACTCTCTAAACATTGGTGCAGCGTTGTCAGTAGACATCTGTTTTTTGTGTGTAGAAATACGAGGAGCAAGCAGAGAAAACCATTAGCTTCGTGCGACATTCTGCATGATATACGTTTGTTCGCTCTCCTATATATGACAGGTTTTCATGTTTTAGACTTTACTAAAATGCTTGGAATTAATAAATATCTCACAAAATCAAGGCTAAAATAAACATAAAATTGAATTATATACAATTAATTTCTGCGATATTAATTTGGAGGGGTGCATAAGAAACAAATTCAGATTTCGAAACTTTTTTCCAGGTATTTAACTTTTTATATTTTTTCAAAGAGTCTATTATTATTATAGAGCTCATTAAAAGAGTGAACTACATTTTTAATATTATATAAAGCCTTTTCGTTACGTTTGAATCAAATTGTGAGCTCTTTTGGTAAAGAAAACATTAAAAATAATTTCAAAGTTAAAATGACGATGTTGTATCTCAAGTAAGCTTTACATTTATGGATATATTATGGAGAAATAAAGCTCCACTGCATACTCCACTGCTTTTCAAGAAGCCTATATAGAGTGTATGTGCGTGACGTCATATTTAGTGCGCTTGGACGCCATACTGGAGTAATGTATACTCAGCATAGAACAAACTTCGTTTTTGACTCTCTCTTTGTGAAATCAGTATTATACATTTATTTTTTTACTATTATTTTCTTCACACATATTTGAGATACTAATTCAACCTATTACCATCATCAATGCTCTCAAAAATATTGCTTAGTATTTTTATAAATACTGGCAAAATGAGTTATATTTTCCTATGCAGCCCATGCTATAGATATAGACCGGTTGCACTCATATTTGAGAATCGCCAATTTTGTTGGTTCAGGAATACATAAGCCATATCATAGGAAAAATGTCATTTTTATTTATTTCTTATAGCAAAAAAAGCTTCAACCCTCAATCAAAGCCTTATTTCTAGCTCCTAATAAGCTTGAAGAATATGAGAAAAATTCGTTCAGTTGAAATAAACTCTTGTTATGTGAAAAATTAGGAGAAATGATGTTTCCCCTATGCTGGACAATGCATTAGGCACCACAAATATGAAATATGGCGACAGAGCGCAAGGGGTCTATTGAGTGATCCAACATGGTGTCGACTTTAACGTAAATGAATACACCCTAACATATATTTAAAATAAAAAATTATTCCTTGTTTATGCTATTTATCTTCATCAGCATTATTTACATCGTAGAAGCATTTTTTTTAAATGAACTCGCGATACAAATTGGTCAGCAACCCAAGCGGACACGAATGTATTTAAATAAATTGTTCAGACCTTTTTTTTTTAATGTTATTATATAATATCAAGTATCAAAGGAATAGAAGATCAAACGACTACTATAAGTTTGTGAAAATGTTATCATGGCTTACCTTGCAGGTCAAAGTCAAATCAATAATATAAAAAAAGTAATACATTTAATTGTAGCAATCTCTCTTTGAATTGCGCAAGCTGAAAGTCAATCACTTTTATACACGGATAATAATAAATTTACGTAACTTATAGTTCATGAATTTTAGTCATATTTTATATACGATTAATGCTATATCGAATAAAAAATTAAAATATGCTACACGGAAATAATAAATGACGTAATTTATACTTCATTTCATGTTATTATAGCATAAATAATGCTAAATAAGAACAATATAAATAATTATGCTGTATAACATAATATTTATGCTATTATAGCATAGTAATTATGACTTTATAATATACATGGATAAAAATAGGGTGTGTATAAGGCATGACGTCATTTTGAGCGCTTTTCGACGCTCTTCTTGAGCAATGAATAACATAGCTCAGCATAGGACAAACGTAGTTTTTGGCTATTTTCTTTTAAAAAAAATAGCTATTTTTCAGTCATTATAATTTTTCTTGCATACTTGAGATACTAATTCAACCTGTTAACAGCATCAATGCTCTCAAAAAAATTTTGAAGTATTTTTAAACTGGCAAAAAATGTGCCATTTTCCTATACCAGCCAATGTTATTTAGTACTCACTTATGACGTCGACTTTAACATGAATGAAACCACCCTATATCTACGTAATAATTATGATAACTCATTTTTAGCTGAATTTGTTCAATATAACATAATTTATGCTAATACTGCATAATAAATATGTTATATAGCATAAATATTATGTTGTACAGCATAATTCATTATGTTGTTCCAATTTAGCATTAATTATGCTAGAATGACGTAAATACAGAATAAATTATGTAGTCTATTCTTTCCGTGTAGATTATGCTATATTAAACTAATTATGCTGTAAATGAGCTATAGCATAATTATTACTTATTTATTTTTTCTCGTGTATCTGGCATAATAGAACTTTATTTATGCAATTATATAAAAATATGATCTCACATAAACACGGAAAGAATTTCAACTAAGTAAATATATGCTATATCTTTATATCATTAGCATAAATGTTGTTTAATTAAAACAGCATAAATTATTATTATACTATACATGCAAGGCAATATAAATGTTATGAATATAGGGTGTATACGCGGATTACGTCATATTTATTGCGCTTGGAGGCCATACTGGAGGGAGTAGTACATAACATTGCTCAGCATAGGACAAACTTCATTTAAGCCAAGTTTCTTTGGGAAATCGGCTAATTTTTTGTTATTGTTATTTTTCTCATATACTTAAGATACTAATTCAACATATTTACAACATCAATGCTCTCAAAAATATTATATAGTGTTTTTAAAGTGGCAAAATGATTTTTTTCCTATGTCACCCATGTTAATGAGTTATCCAACATGGCGTCGACTTTACCATGAATGCATACACTCTATAGCATAATGGTTATTACATAATCATGCAGTTTTATATAGTATAAACTACGTAAAGTCATACAAGCAGCATAATTTATACTCATATAGCCTAGCAATGAGGAAAACTACAAAAATAATGATAGGGGGTAATTTTATGAAATAAAGAATGCATGTGAAAATGTAGTTCATCTTGTAACAATTTCAGGTTCAAGTCGGTCACCCTCTTAATTAAAGGCATAGAACACATAACACAACATGTGCTTTTTAATGAATAAACACGAAATGGGATCTTCAAAACGGATGACAATTTTTACCAGAATGTTAATGTAGCCCCACGAGAGAACGTAAAAAAAAACTGTAAAGTATGCAATTTGCATGGAAATTCATGTTTATGACGTCAGAAACATTCAAAAATTAGTATGAAAATGTTGTGCAGGTTGCATAAATCAAATTTTCTGATCACTGCTACGGGGTTACTGTTGGGGTTTGAGACAGACTAATGTTGTTTATGTAAATCCCATCAATTGTTTTGTGATATAAATGCCTATATTTTTCCCTGGTCTATTAAGTAATTTTTAGTTGTTGTTTTTTTAAGTTAAATTAACGTTTGGTGGATTTATTTGAACATGTCACATTTTGTAATGTGATATAATATATCGTCTATACATTGAAGTGCGTGTGTTAGTTATACAACAAATTATTTCTATTTACTATGCAGGTATATATAAATTGTAACAAGAAAACACCCGGACCAAACTCTCTTGATTTAATTGATTTGTACTAGCTCTCTCTCTCTCTCTCTCTCTCTCTCTCTCTCTCTCTCTCTCTCTCTCTCTTGTATATATAAATAAATATAATTGAAACACGTACTCTCAAATATATACGCTTACGTTCAAAGTCAAAGGTATATTAAATCATCAAACATCAAATAACGTACACCAAGTGTATCATGTTATGTATACCTCTTCTCTTCTTTCATTTAATTGAATCAATAATAATAAATGCAAATTAACTTTAATTATTAATTAAGTGTATCTAAAAGCTCAAATGTAAAAGATACTTTGTGAGGAATGTTCGTTTGGTGTTCTGTGTTAACTAGGTATAGTATAATGATATAACAGGAGCGACGCATTAGTCAAAACTTGAAACAAACATTTTTTTTTATTCGCAAAACTTAATTTTACGTTTAAAAAAAATTAGCTGATGCATTTTTTAAAAAATGAAATCGTGCATGGGAAAAATATATATTGGAGGTTATCGGTTTAGCGAGCGGGAAGACGTGGGGAAAGCTAAGGGTCCCTTAATTTAACATTACGCTTACGGGGGAAAACACGTATTTTGCGATTTTTGAGAAAACTACTCCACCGATTTCGGAAAAATTTAAATGAGAAATACTAGACATACTTTAACGTGTTTTAAGCCATAGAAAAATTTTAAAATTTTTTTAAACCGATAACCTCCATTATGCTAGCTTTTTTTTTTAGCAGCATTTATCCATGGAACAAAATTGCAAAATTGTTTGATATAGTATTTTTGTGATTATTTTGCATGACGTGCAGCATAATAATTAACGTATTTATAAAATAGCAAGCAATCATTATGCTATATTGATAAACTATTATAGAAGTACTTTACTATTTTTTAAAAACATGAACCATAAATTGTAAAAAAGAAAAAAAAAATCTTATACAAATGAATGTTAATTTTTCAAATTTTTTTTTCGAGCAATCGGGCCGCTGTTTTTTTTTTTTTTTTTTTTTTTTTAACATTTTTAAATTGACAAAAAATTATAAAAATATAGAATATTTTACCATTCCTTCCTTTAGCTTTTAATATTTATATAAATACATACAAATCATGACACTATATATATCCAAGATATTATTTACGAAGCCTTATTGATATATGTACGTCGTTCTCAGAGAAGTAAGCCAACAACACTTCCATTTGACCCTAAGTGATTGATCTCCAACACGTTCTATTGTGGCGTGCATCCCCTATTGCTTCATATACCGACTTCCTTTTACACTTAATATACTTTATATACGTAGTGCGCATTACATTCAATTCTTTCCCAAGCATTTTCCTTTCCTATAATAAATTATAACAATAAAATAAAATATTTTCTAGTAAAATATGGTATCAGATCGACAAATAATCGATTATTATTAAACATATCAAAGCAGTGTCAAAAGTACAAAATAATTATTCCGCCAAAAATAACAAAAAGTAACTCCAAAAGTAGAGTACTCAAGAACGGAGGGAGTATACGCGCTTTGTTAGTTAGTTACTTAGTTTTTTTTTTTTTTTTTTTTTTTTTTTTTTTTTTTTTTTTTTGACCACAAAAAAAAATTAAGTAATAAAAAAATCGCGATTTTGAAACATTTTTTCTTATTATGAACCACGTTTTAAGCGTATAATATATGGTTATACTTTTAATACATAAAAATAAAATAATATTTAAATGTCATACCTGTTTTTCTTTTATTATAAACGTACGTCGCTCTCTGTCACTTGAATAATATGAATCATTAAAAAATTCATATAAAAACACACTTGAATATTTACAATTTAAAAGTGGATTTACATGTTATCACTGTAATCACTTATTCAAATTTCCTGAAAAACATGATTTATTTTATGTTTATTCTTCTTACTCATGCACTTTAACTATATATGCCATTTAATAACCATAAAACTTAATAATGTTTTAAGAAATAATACTAATTAAAATATTTATTAGACTGATTAAGAGACACAATAAAACTCCCATAAGCAGCAGCTATATACGTTCACTGTGACAGCTCACTGCACATTGACTTGTGAGCACCTTTATTATCGTAAGTCTTGAACGGAAATCCAGAAAAACCATGAACCTATAGTTATAACCTTTGAACGTTTTGTATGGTGCGGACAATACTAATGAATGCCACATCCGATCATAAAATATTAGCTTCTTCTGCCAAGTAAAATGAGGCTCAAAAAAAAAAAAAAAAAAAAAAAAAAAAGGTAAACACATTCATTGCCGCCGATAAAAATTAGTCAACGGGTTGTCCCCCCTTTACTGATGTTTTTTTATGCTGTTCTGGACAGAGAGAAAGACAAGGCCCATATAATAAAGAGGTTGAGCGCAGTACAAAACTCACGCAGTTGATTTTATTTTGTGATGAATTACTTGGTTCTAAGCTAATACGATGCCGTTCACCAGTTACGTCACTGATAAGGTGAACAAAATTGTAAGTGGTGATATAATGACGTCTTAGGTGAATTACTTTAAGCTGCGCGACCTTGGACAAAACTTTTCCCGGAGCATCTAACCTCTTATATATGGACCCTGTTCGGAGCATGTACCCCCCCCCCCTACATACACCCCCCGATAATTGTATACATATCACAATGAAGATTGGACTTGTAGTTAATGTCAGTATAAAATTTTGAAGAAAAAATATATTATGCATATTGCTAAATAAATAATATTAACAAAATAAAAAAGTTACTAAATGTTTGAATATGGTTGTAAAATCTTACCTGTAATAATTGTGTGGATCTTGTGCAGCTGTATTCAAGTATTATTTAATAACCTGGGGACAAAAAATCAAATGTTTGGGATGTAAATTTGAGGTCGAGAATTTCATCTCAACTTCTGTACATAGATTTGACAATGTTTAAATAAATGTTCCTCTTCATTCAAAGTAAAATAAAAAATTTGAAAGACTAAATTTATTTTCGGAGTAATTATATTTCATATTGTAAAAAAGTAAAAAAAAAAAAAAAAAAGAGTAAAAAAAAAAAAAGAGAAGAAGAAGAAAAAGAAGAGGAAATAATTTATGATCAAACCCAGACGCGATTATCCTGTCTAAAGATAAAGGCGTGCACGTTTTGAACAAAAAAAATTTGCCTAATATTTTAACACCTGAAAATCAACGTTGATTTTGCTGGAGTCATTGATATCTAATTTATTTTCCAGTCACAAAATGGTGCATGCGGACTATGACGTCATAACTCACTTTTTTTAAGAGCGCATGGACCAGGCGAGCTGTGACGTCATTGTCCGCAAGCACCGTTTTGTGAATGTAAAATAAATTAAAATACTCCGGCCAAATCAACGTTGATTTTCAGGTATGTTAGCAGGATATTAGCCAAGTTTTGTGTTCAACGTATTCTACACCTATAGTGAACATTCTCATACTTAATATATAAAATCAAATAATATTCCAGTGCGGTACTATGCAATGTCCTGTATGCCTACGTGCTGCTATTTACTTATATTTATAAATACAACGCGTGGTAACATTACCTGACCTTCCTTCACTCTCAAAGTGATTACTGATTAATATATTTTTAGACTCCAATAGATTTTTATTATTTTAGCGTAAGTTTATACTGTCTTCAATAGCATGTGTACCAAATTTCAAATCAATTTGTCCATCGGTTATGTGGGAAAAAAATAATGTCGAAAATATAGGACGCCCTAGATGCTCATCAATTTATTTTTTCTCATATAACCAATGGACAAATGGATTGGAAAATTAAAAAAAAAAAAAATCAGCTCAAAAATAACAAAAATAAAATAAAAATAAAAAATAAAGTTCCTTAACGTCTGAAGTTGATCGTTAATTAATTTAAAAGAGGAAAATAATAATTAAAAAGACTAAGCTGCAACCTCTAGTTAAACCTTAGTTATCTTTTTTTAATTGTTGCAACAATCAAAATAACAACTTAACTACGGTTTAACTAGTTAGTTAGCGTCGCAGCTTACGGGGGGTAGCCTAACTTTTTTCAATTTTTTGTATCACATTTTTTTTTATCCCGATTTTTTTCATGGTTATCATATTTTTTTTTTTTTTTTTTTAATATGGATTTGAAACGGAGCATTTTGCGTAATATTGTCATCACTTATGATCACCTACCATGGCATTCCTATTAGCATGAGAGAGAGAGAGAGAGAGAGAGAGAGAGAGAGAGAGAGAGAGAGAGAGAGAGAGAGAGAGAGAGAGAGAGAGAGAGAGAGAGAGAGAGAGACTAAACTAATTAAAAAAAAAGACGCACGACGTTATTTTATTCATATATTTTCATTTATTTTTAAATAGTGGAATGTATGGGAATGGGAAATTTTGTTAATATTTGATATAATATATTTATATGTCTAGGACTTACTCTTATATAATATTTACAATGAAAATCAATACATATATTATACATAGTATTATAGATGATGGTATGTGTACTATACATAAAAATCTAATTAATTATAGACTCAGCCACTAAAATATAATTTTATTAAATTTTTAATCCATCAATTAATTTTTTTTTTAACCATTGTCATCACTCAATTAATTTACAAAGTAGCCTGCCTTAAGTAATTAATTCATTAAAATCTCGAAAAAAAATTTCGTCAACAAAAAAAGATCGTTTTTTACATGCTTTGAAATAGAGACTTTTTTAATTTTTTGTTTTTGTTTTTTAACTTTTGGTCAGGCTAAATTAAAAATTCCACACATATCTAAATTTAGATTTGACAAACCAACACAGCACAAACACAATTTAAACCCCACCATCAATCACTCAGTTCAGTCACCCACCCCCCTCCCCCTCCCTGCAGCAATTGATATTTTTTGTTCAATAAGAAATCACATTCAAAACAACGGATTGTCCACCGTTCTTACCTTAATTTTGTTACAACTCAAACTGTAACAATTAAAAACACACCCTAGTATCATTTACATGGTATGGAATATTGACGTCCATTCACAAAATACCCCCCCCCCCCCAACAAAAAAGTGGGGGGAGGGGTATTGTATGGCAAAGTTCTTAGCAAACTCTCTGCCAAAGCACCAAATACAGATAGATAGATGTTAAATTGTTGTATTTGTTGACATTAGCACCACTTTGTCTGTCAATTAGAGATTCAAGGGGTCTGAAAGTTAATAATAGGAGGTTTTTTTTTAGTCCACTAGACTTTGAAAAATTAAACTTTGTCAGATTGAAGACAAACTTTGAAATTTCAGGAAAAAGGGGGGGGGGGGTCAAATTGAATTTGGACATAATAGCGGAGCACCCTCGATTAATATTAACATAGTAATGTGATCAGTTTTGCCAGTATGAGCACACTTCTCTTTACAAGTGCACATTCACGTAACCACCAGTGTCCGTCAACAGACGATGGCATTCCCATGTAAGTGATACTTAGCAAGTACATAATACCTACACACAAAAACTAACTATTAGGAAATTTGAGAAAAAAAATATGTCAAATTTAAATAAATTTTTCTTGCAATGCAAAAAGCTTCAGACAAAATTAACAGCCTTAGTCGATGTTTACTCTTCTAAGACCTTATCGTTATTTTGCATGAATTTTTTAATTTTTAATAAATAACCAATTTCATGTTAGTTTTTTTTTTTTTTTTTTTTTTTTTGCAAATATCCCAATAGTTAAAAAAATGGACAGAGAAGATAAATTTATAATAATACATAGTGTTTTTTTAGGAGACGTACTACCCAATTAAAAGTTCAGTTTACTAATTTAGTTTTTTTTTTTTTGCTTTAAGTTGATTAATCTATAGTTAGCTTAAGTAAAAATAATTTTGTAATTTTGACTTCATATTTAAAACATTTTGACGCTTTTTTTTTTTTTTCTTTTTTTCTTCTTCTTCAGAATTTTTTATTATTAAAATTACGTTAAAAGTTAAAATAATTTTTAAGAATTTCAAAAAGTCAGCCACTGATATAAAAAAGGAGATTAATAAAATCGCAACTTGTTTATTTCTATTGTCGCGTTGTTGTTGTTTTGTTATTTTCTTTTCTCCATGGCAACTATAGGACAACAAATGATGAGCATTTGAGCAAAAAAAAAAAAAAAAAAAAAAAATCGCAGAATTGAAACACGTAGCCAGAATTACAAACTCATTAACTTAGTGATATGAGATTATTAATTAATTAATTTAAAAAAACATAATCAACTTTCAGCAATTTTTTAGCCAGACTTACAAGGCACATTTCTCATTCCCAGTTACAATCTAATAACTATCAGTTCCTTCTTAATTACAATAATAATTAACTAACAATTAAGTGCGCGAGTAGAGGCAATTTTATTTTTTATATAAACTATAAGACTTATTATTTTAAATTATAAATCAATCAATTATTTATATAATACCTATAATATAATATTATTTAGAATTAGAATTTTTCTTTTATATCACTCAATGTAGTTCAAAAATAATGTAAGATAACAAAAACGCATTAAAAATAATCTTTATTTCTGCAAATTTTAGCGTTTTGATGGCAAAATAATTTAGTTTTTTTTTTTTTTTTTTTTTTTTTTTTTGCAAATTTTAACTTTTTTATTTTTGACATTTTTAGCGTTTTAATAGATCGCAAAAAAAATTGCTTTTTTTTTTTTTTTTTTTAACTTTTACTCAAAGTAGAACCTTGCAATCAGAAAAACATATAAAAAAATACTGCACAAAATGCGTTTTTGCTATCTTACATTATTTAAAGCTATCAATCTCTTTATTTTTATTTTATTTTTTTAAGCAAAAATACTGATTAAGTTGACTTGGTACTATAAATATTTTGCATTGATTTGTTTTAGACATTTATACATTAATTAGCCAACAGGTTGATACGTGTGATATGAGTATTCTACATACAATATGATGGCACAATGCTTTAACTTTGATAACAAAATTAGCAGTATACAAGTTTTACTGAGATCTTTATATAATATAGTCTACTACAGGAAAAATAAACTGAATTACATTTAACCTGATGAAAATGTCCATGTTTTAAGTGTAATTAGATCAATTTTGATTGATTGATGCTAGCAGCTTCAGTAGCCAGGATTACATTGAACTGGCTACTGAAGCTGCTAACTTGTATACAAATCAATATTGATTGATGTTAGCAGCTTCAGTAGCCAGTTCAATGAAATCAGCTCGTCACCAGGATTACATTGAACTGGCTACTGAAACTGCTAACTTGTATATGTTAGCTTCCAGAAGCGAATTCGCTCCGGAAGCAGAAAATATGGTCCAAACGCGTTGGGACCACGTATGAGGCTTCGTGATGCGAAATTCGTGTTGGGAGCATGGTAAATTTAATCCCAACGCGTTGCGATCAAGTTAAAAATTTTCAACGTGACGGGATCAAATTTGAAATCTTATGACGCGTTGGGAACATACAAAATTGTTCTCAATGCGTTGGGACAAAAATTGAAATATCACAACGCGTTTCGGTGCAATAATATAATTAATTGAATAAAATATCACAATATAAATAAAAATAATAATAAAAAACAAACGATAATTAGATCAATATAAAATGTCTTTATTTTTATAGCAAACTTAAAAAAAATGATAATAATAAAAACGAATTATTATTTTATTTAAAAAAAAATTATAATCAAAAGCCGAAAAGGAACTTTTCTCAATTCAAAATTTTATTTAATGATTTAAGACTTTGCTATTATTACTTAAGTATTATTATTATGAATGTTAATATAGGTATTGTTTGTTTTTTATCTTAAACTTTTTTTAAAATTACTTTACTTGAAATGCAATAATACAGTATAATGTATGATGCTTTTAGCAAGGTGGAGATTTGAAACGAATGCGTAGATCAATCGGTAAATCTGATGGACGGAATATATTGAGACATGAAAATTAAACTTACTAAACGATCCATCTGATTATTAATTATATATGACCGGTGCTTTTTTTTATTTTTAAGTGAACACTTACGATTAAATATGTAAATTCAGAGCCATCATTTGTAAAACCGTTGTCCACTCACTTTTTGATTTGCGCACCAACAAGCAACAATACACGTCAATTATTTAAATTCAAAGATTTTCGTAACATATTCTTATTCCAACAACTAGAGTGAAATTACAAACCATGTTTTCCGCACAGAGACAAACAATCAACTGAACGTGTATGAGAAAAAATATATCGATATATTGTTATATCACTGGATAAAATAAGGTAGACTTGAACTTTGAACCAATGTATGAGAAAAGTAGTCATAATAGATTAATTTTGTGTGTTCTCTCTCTCTCTCTCTCTCTCTCTCTCTCTCTCTCTCTCTCTCTCTCTCTCTCTCTCTCTCTCTCCTTTTCTTTGACAGAAGATACCTTGGCAAATATTTGAATTGAGAAAAATGGTTAATATTCAACTTTTGATTATTATATTAAATAAAATAGTTTTTTTTTTTAAGTTTGCTATAAAAATAAAGACATTTTATATTGATCTAATTATCGTTTGTTTATTATTATTATTATTTATTTTGTGATATTTTATACAAATAATTATATTATTGTGCCGAAACGCGTTGTGAAATTTCAATTTTTGTCCCAACGCATTGGGAACAATTTTGCATGTTCCCAATGCGTCATAAGATTTCAAATTTGATCCCGTCACGTTGAAAATTTTTAACTTGATCTCAACGCGTTGGGATTAAAATTGCCATGCTCCCAACACGAATTTCGCATTACGAAGCCTCATACGTGGTCCCAACGCGTCTGAACCATATTTTCCGCTTCCGGAGCGAATTCGCTTCTGGAAGCTAACATATACAAATTGACATTTTACATAAATTAAAATTATGAAAAGTAAAAGACTCTTCTTTCAAGAATGAATAGCAAATGCAAAATATTTTCTGATACAATGTGCTTTTAAAAAATCACAAAGCTTATTTTTACAATTATATAAATAAGCGAAAATGAAAAGTTGTCCAATAATTTGTGCATTTCAATCACAAAATCATTTTTTTACAAAAATTTAAAAAAACAAAAAGCTATTTTATGACAAATGAATGCAAATTTATAATTTTTATTAGTTTTTGCTGCTAAATTACTTTATTAATAAAAATTTATTAATATTTAAGAAAGAAAAAATATTATATATTTTTTTTGTACTCCGTTTTAATTCTGTAGCTAAAATTAAAATTGAAAAATGACAAAAATATGATGGCTTATTTATTTTTTCTATTTTAATATAATATATATTTTTAATTCATTAATATTTTGTTTTGCACTAATAGAAAATATTTTTATTATTTTAATACCTGTAGTTTTATAGGTTCCTACACTAACTTTATATATTTCTTATTTTTTATTTATACACTTATTATTCTGAGTGCATCTATACTTTGAAAATTAAATGTGTTTTATTTGTGGATTTTTTTTTTTTTTTTTTTTTTTTTTTTTTTTTTTAGTTTTTCTGAACTTAAATCAAAGTGATAAAAATGTTAAGATAGGATCTTTAAGCATCTCATAGCTCGAGTTTTTTTTTTTTTTCTTTTTTTTTTTTTTTTTTTTTTTTCCTTCTTTTCTTTTCTTTTTTTTTTTTTATGCTGTTATTTTTTTCCCTGATTTTATCACTAATAAGAAACATTTTGTTTTGAGTTCAGAAGATCTTAAAACTATAACTAACATAATAGAATAGACTTTCTTTTGTTTAGGTTCAAGTTATTCTCTATGCGAATAAAAATATGATAAATACTAATAATAAATTTAAGAAAAACAAGGAAATTAAAATAATTAGGTCCTTTTTTTTACACTCTAAAAGAACTTGATTTTTGTTTATTAATTAACAAACAATAATTAATTGATTTGAAACAAACTCTAATTTTTTTAAAGGGACTCTATATGTCCCTATTTACTTGTAATATAGAATTAAAAAGTATAAGCGTTTTTTTTTTTTTTTTTTTTTTGCATAAATAAAAAAAATGAATTCATGTAATAAAAAAGAATCAATCACTTTTAGAGTAAAGCAGTATAAAATATGTAAGAACCTAATCTGTGTCAAGTTTTGATTATTAGAGTATTGTTAATATCTGCATTGTTGCATGCATGGTCAAAATGTAAATATGGATCAATATTATTTTCAAAGGCAAACATATATGATTTTTTTTAATACTTAACAAGCTTTGATAGTAGAAGAAATAGCTATACAGACAGAGTGAAGTTTTAGCTTTGATACCTATATATTATAAATATGAAAGTTTTTTTTTGTTTTTTTTATATTTTAATTAGATAGTAAAAGAAAATGATAGAAGAAAACCATACACTGGTCTTACCATAGTGAAGAGAGTTCCATAGTTTGGTGACAGATCTTGCTAGCACACATATAAAATAACACAATAGCAGACGTTGCAACAGTAGGTTTAGTGATAAAATAAACAAACTGACAGCTCAACAATACTAACAAAGTGCTAGCAGACGACTTTGTGTTCCTGTCTACATTTAACATGCTTTCTTATGGGACAATCAAACAGCTATAACTCAAGTTAAAATTATTTCTCAGAGTTGAAATTTTACTGTAGGTTGCTGAGCATTGAAGCTTTTGTTTTCCTGGATTTTAAACAATTTGATTATGAATTATTTTTTTCATCCAATTGACTTGAAATTCAGGAAAACAAAAGCTTAGAAGCTCAGTAAGCTACAGTAAAAATTTCATCTCTGAGAAATAAATTTAATTTGAGTTATAGCTGCTTCAATGCCTCATAAAAAAGCACGTTAAATGTAGACAAGAACATAAAGTCGTCTGCTAGCACTTTGTTAGTATTGTTGAGCTGTCAGTTTGTTTATTTTATCACTAAACCTACTTTAGCAGTGTCTGCTATTTGGAGAGCTTTCTGCAATAAAGTACAAGCCTTTGTCAGTTCTTACAGATTCAGAAAGCATTCACAGTTTCTCTGAGTCTGTAAGGACTGACAAAGGCACTAAATTTCTCTTATAGTTTAGTGCCGAAAGCTCTCTAATATGTGTTAGTTTTTATATCTGTGCTAGCAAGATTTGTCACCAAACTATGTGACACTCTTCACTATGGTAAGACCAGTGTATGATTTTCTAAGCTAACATTTACTTTCAAATTTATCATACATAACCATGAAGGTTTATTCTCCTTAATATCTCTTAATTATAATTAATGAAAGCAGTAAATGATATATCATGCCTTTAAAATAAAGAAAAGTCCATTTACATTATAATAATTACATCATGTCAAAGATTTGTATATAAAAAAAAGGTGAAGTAACGACTTCTGCGAGATAAAAGTATATGAGTGAGCACCGATGTTTATACGACGTAATAATATAAAATACCCTGTCATAACTGAAGGTAAGGATCTTTGACATGGTTACCTATTTGGTTGACTTATTGATCTTCCTCAGGTTGCCAGCTGATTGTGCTAGGAGGTTGTCGTGGTGATCCTAGCCCACAGCCCCGAGCTCTTTTATTGATCTTCTTGATAATAATGCTCAGATTGCCAGCTGCTCCCTTGCTCTGTGCTAGGAGGTTGTTGTGGTGATCCTAGCTCCCAGCTCACCTCGGCTTGTACTTCTTCACATTGGTGATCACGTTTGCCAGGGTACGTCACCTCAGGGGTCGTACTTTGGGCTCTTTGCTCGTTACCATCTACATTAATATTAATATTTGTATTAGTAGATGATGTCATAAAATATGATATATTTAAGGCATAGAATGCATTGAACAAAAAACTTGTTGTACAGTAATATCCTAACTGAAAATCAACATTGAGGCTGGAGTCATTGATTTCTAATTTATTTTACATTCACAAAAAGGCAGATGAGGGCAATGACGTCACAGCTTATTGGTCCACGTGAGCGAGCTGTGACGTCATTCTCCTTTATTTGCCTTTTTGAGAGTGGTGCTCTAATCTCTACCAACTATTTTCTAATTATTTTTTTAAACGTAATTAATTTTTGAGAGTGGGAAATAAATTAGAAATCAATGACACCAGCCAAATAAACATTGATTTTCAGGTATGTTATTAGACAATATTTTTGTTCAACATATTCTACGCCTATAAGATGACATTTTAAACATTTTGTGGTGACAAAAGTAGCAAAGTAGGTCAAGTTAAAGGATGTTGACTGTACATGTATGCTCAATGTCCCTTAAATGTCTTCGGACTCTCTGTATAAATTTGTAGACAAGCATGATTCAAGCTTTTACACTCTAGCGCCGCGATTGGCAGCTGAACTACTATTTCTAATAACGCTTCACAAGATTTGAGGTCTTGTTGTCACCTGAGCGCAAAAATTCCGAGTGGTTTCTGACCTTTAGTCAGCCTTATTATAATAGTTCAAATAGCTCCCAGCCAAATGTATCGCAGTGTTAGGGAAATTTAAAACTCATGTCTAAAAAATCAGCAATGAGTCGGAAGACATGTAAGGGACATTGATGAATGCTTTGACTGTATTGACACTGACGTACCAGGTTCAAGAGGTGTCAGTCTGTTGAGATCATCAGGATCCTCCTCCTCATCCTCAAAGTTCTCGATGGTGGTGAGAGAGTACGGAGAGTGTGAGCTACGTGAGCGCTCGGAGCGTACTGAGGCTGCCGAGGGACGTGTGCCGTGACGTCTGCTGGGAGAGGCTGTGGACAGTTCTGCTCCCAGACCTCCCACACATAGAGAGGAGGTGCCACCTCCTACTGCTTCACTGCTCAGTTCTGAGTAGTAGCTGGGAGGGTGAGCCTCGCGAGGACCTAAACAATACAACATGTTTACTTTTCATCTAGTTATCTCAAATATGGATTACTTTTTTTTTCGTCAAAGAAAGTGGGGGGGGGGGAATTATATCACGTACTGTACTTTGCTTTTCAAGCAGCGACAAATTATTCAAGTGCTCTGATGTCATTTAAGTATAAATCAATCGATTTTCAATTTTTGGAGGACAGCAACGCTCCATTACTGCACCTCCCTCATCACCATATATATATTTTTTTTTAACAGTTGTATGCCACAATGATAAAATACAGTTGTTCACAGTCTTGAAATAATAATAACATTGGAGCATTTATGTAAAAGTAAACAGATGATTTTTATTTTCCTCTGCTAAATACAAAAGCTTTGTTTGCATGAAATGTGAGAGAAACAGCACAACACGTTTGCACAAACTGTGTTTCCATGATGACACACAGCAATTGGGAGGTACATTATTGATGTGATTGCAACATCTAGCCTGCCTAGAGGTTTCCACAGTTTGACTAGGATGTCATGGCAAAAGCCAGGTTGTGTAGTTAGACCATGGTCGGTCCATGTGTGAGGTTGCCATTGTACATGTAGATAAGGTACCTAAAGTCTCGACGGGATTATGGTAAAGATGTTATAGCACAAGAACACAATATGGCAACAAAACAAAATGCCAATTTTTAGGAAGCTATACAGTTAAATGGCCTAGATTAACTTGAACATTGGTAAATCCACTAAATCACTAAATAGTAAAAAAAAAAAAAAAAAAAAAAAAAAAAAAAAAAAAAAAAGGAGGGTCACTTGACTTACTGCATTGAACGACTTCCTCAAATCTGTAGTTGGCTATTTCCACAGGAATGTTGAGCCAGGGATGTTGTACCAGTTGAGACAGCCTGCATCTCTCTCTGGGGTCCTTGCACAGCATCCACTTGAGCAGCTGTATCAGCTCTGTAATCACACATCAATCAATCAATACCACATCACATCTGCTATCTGCTGCATGCTATAGGGTGTATGCTCATGGTGTATGTTCAGACAATTAACATCCTTCTCTCTCTCTCTCTCTCTCTCTCTCTCTCTCTCTCTCTCTCTCACACACACACACACACACACACACACACACACACACACACACACACACACACACACACACACACACACACACACACACAAAACACATACACCCTCACACAACACACACACACACACACACACACACACACACACACACACACACACACACAAAACACATACACCCTCACACAACACACACACACACACACACACACACACACACACACACACACACACACACGTAAGGTGTATTGTTACCTGCAGAGACGTCATAAGGTGGATGTAACTCTGCCTTGACAGTCTCGTCCACGTCATAGAAAGGATTTTCTCCAAATGCCATGATGTACAGAGTGACCCCAAGTGACCACATCTCTAGCTCAGGTCCAGCATATCTGCACATAACACAAGACAACATTTAATACACTCTGTATAACACATGTTGAAATAGCACTTGTCTACGTAAGAACTATATCAATGTTGAGTAGCAAATTATGAAATATCGTCTTATTCTATACTTGCATGTAGACAGAGGTTAAGTGTATGTAAGCAGTAAATTTATGCAATGTGGAAGGTTATAAAATAGTTGAGCGTGACTTTGGTAACATATCTGGAATTAGCATCTAAGTTTGAGGCAGTGCAGTAATTTTTTTTAAATTTTCTGATTATTGGCAATGTTCGTAATGATTTTTTTAAAAGTTCAAAGTGTGGCCAATTAAGATAATACAGTAAAAATAAAAGTTGAATTTTTGCTATTGCATCACCAAATTACAAAGCAGCCATAGAACAACTTTTGTCCCCCTCCCCCAAATCTTAATTAAGTTTGGAAATGAGTTAACATTTAGCTTGCCGTGACAAAATGCAAGATAGACATTTTGCTTCGTATGATTAAAAAAAAAAAATCAGCCAAATTCCTTTTCAATGTCAGTTTACTGCGTATATAACATGGTTTAACACGAAAGCCAAACCCTTTCATTAAAACTCCCCGTGTAAAAGAGGGGTTAAATTACAAACTCTCATTACAGTATACATTTTGTTTGCAATAACATCAATATTTATAATGACAACTTTTCATTAGACACGTTTAAATTTATTTGAAATAGTTCAACCATTGCAAGTGATCCTTTGGCAGCTATTTAAACATTTCAAAGGTGTTATCAGAAGCCCCCTCAGTGTTTCTCCTAGCAAGGCTATGACTCACTTATTCCCCGCCAGCACCTCAGGACTGCAATACTCCACGGTACCATAGAATGTAGAGAACAATCGTCCATCACTCATAAAGGTCGCTGACCCAAAGTCAATCAACTTGACGTGAAAGTTGTGGTCCAAGATCACGTTCTCGTCTTTCAGATCTCTGTGCAAGATCTGTAGAGAGTGTAGGTACTCCACTGCAGACACAATCTGAAGCAAACAACAAATATTTGTTATATTCACAATCTAAGGAATTGATCAAGTAAAAACAAAATATTGTAATAATAAAAAGACACATTTTTATTATTTTAAATGAAGTTATGAAAAGCATTTAGTTGCTGATATTTCCTGATATAGTTAATTTTTAATTATTTTCGTATACCATAAAAATAATTTTAAAAAAAACTGGCAAAATTGGCAAAATTATTTAGCCTCTTTTTTTTTTTTTTTTTTTTTTTTTTTTTTAACAATTCTTATGCATAGCCTACTAAAAGTCTTATTTTAAAACCTATCAATGTTTGTCATTACATCCATAAAAGATATTGAGAAAAAAAAAGTTGTACAAGTTGAAAAAGTTGCAGTGTAAAATCTACGGTGATAACTGTGATAACTTACCTGTCTAAAAATATGACTAGCCAAAGGTTCATCGAGATCAGGGTCTCTGTCGATGAACTCAAACAAGTCCATGCCTGAGCCGTGTTTCTTCATCACCATTTGGAAGTACAGGTCGTTCTCAAAGACGTCCACCACTTGCACCTGCACACAGTACATTGCAGTTACTGATATTGTACAACTAGATCATGCATCAATCGTAACAAAATATTTTGGTTTCACAACTGAAGTAGATCATGATTGAAAACATTAAAAAAACAATTGAGTTAGTTTCATATATTTGTTCACAACTTCAAATTCAAAATATATATTTATTCATTTCTTTCATCCTACATCAATTTAAGGAAAAAACCATCGCGGTTAGGATCAATGATAAAGAAAAGGTTAGAAAAACCAGCAAGGGCCTTACCACAGTAGAAGTTCTATGGAGAGGTCGAGGTCTTGCATGGCACAGTATAATGTTATAAAAGTTTCTTTATAACTTGAGAGCTTTCTCTTTTGATTGATAATGTCATTATCATATGACGAAAGCTCTCAAGTTATAAAGAAACTTTTATAACATTATACTGTGCCATGCAAGACCTCGACCTCTCCATAGAACTTCTACTGTGGTAAGGCCCTTGCTGGTTTTTCTATCCTTTTCTTTATCATTGATCTTTCATCCTACAATCACAATATACAACAATGCATATCAGCTTAGGTTATTGTATCAGTTGATACAATTAGAAATGATAGTCAAAAATTACACAAATATAACACAAGCAATATAATACAAACATATTTATACATAGAAAATAGTTGGTAGAGATTAGAGCACGTTGAATTGAAAATTAATAAAACGCGAAAATTCTCTAATTTAAATAGTAAATTGGGACTAGGGATCAAAGGCAAAGAGGCAAAGAGTAAGTCTGATGCTGTTTTATAATGTTGTGTCTTTGACGTAGTGTGAGAACGTGAGATGCTAGGCACATTGTATTTTATTTTGACACTATACCTCCATCCCTTTAACGTCTACTTTTTAACTAGCTAAAGCTAGAACATTTGATCCCTAGTCCCAATTTACTATTTAAATTAGAGAATTTTCGCGTTTTATTAATTTTCAATTCAACGTGCTCTAATCTCTACCAACTATTTTCTAAATATTTTTTTAAACTTATTAATACTAACCGCGATGGTTTTTTCCTAATACGCATATTTATACATAGAGAAAAATTATTTAAATTTTAATATTTTAAAAACTGATATAAATGCATTGTTTATACATGGTCTTTCATAAGCTCATCAAGGGAATAATATTGCTTGTTTAACAATAGCGTTTTCAATGATTCTTAAACAAAATAGGGTTTTCAATTTCTCTTATATAAATATTCTTTCTGAATATTGAAACGTGAATATTACGAGAACCAATCAGAACTTGCTATGTAATGCTACATAGCACAATCTCACTGGTTCCCCTAATTTCAGCAATTTTGATCAACCATAGCGCCACCTGCAAACAGGGGCAACTCTTTTTAGACTCTGCAATGCACAAGAGGCTTAAAGAGGAAGTTTAGAGTTTACAAGATGGCTTCTTCAATGTTAGATAATGAGAAGAGCTGTTCGAAAACTCACATATATCGATCTTTTTGCGTCAAGATGAAGCTACTACACTTTACAAATTTCCGAAGAATGAACGATCTACACTTTACAAAGTCACGGCTACCTGGAGCTTCTGCTATATAAAACAGGTAGGTGAAGCTCCAGGTAGCCGCGAATTTGTAAAGTGTAGATCGTTCATTCTTCGGAAATTTGTAAAGTGTAGTAGCTTCATCTTGACGTGAGAACATCGATATGATGACCCTTCCGTAGCACCACAAACTTGTGATCATCCTACGAGATATGCAACTTTCCCGATATCTTTTATTTCATAGTTACGGCTTTACTATAGAAAATGTTGTATCGAGTTACATATCTCGCAGAATGAGTGCAAGTTTGCGGGGGTACCATGGGACTACGGAAGGGTTTTGGGACATCTTATGTGAGTCAATGAACAGTTTATCTCATTATCTAACATTGAAGAAGCCATGTTGTAACCCCTGAACTTCCTATTTAATTTTGTGAGAACTTGCTTCTCTTCTTAAAACTATCTAACTGACAGTATTTGCACTGTACTTACAATGTTGGGGTGACTTAGCGTGGTGAGCAGACTGATTTCTAGAGGTACTCGACGTCCGAGAACTGCATCGTCCACCCAGGACTCCTGGTACACCTTGCTCTTCTCAATAAACTTGGTGATCACCTGAGTCACAAACAAACAACATAAATATGTGGCAAACAAACACAATCACGTATATTTCAAGGCCTTTTCAAGCTGCAAAGGTATTAATTCATCATTGAAAGTATCAGATGTAAAAGCAGACATTTGGCATTTGCTGCATGGTTCATTTCTCACCTGCTTAGTAAGAGAATATGATGCTTACAGTATATCGATGGCTCCGCGGAAAACTGAACTATCTATATAGTCTCCGCGCGCTTCAAATTTGGAACATCTGCGCTCTCCGCCTCTCGTAAAATTAAAGCATCTTAATGGAGCACTGGTAAGAGATGCTTCAAATTTGAAAGATGTGCCAAATTTGAGGCGCGCGGAGCCTACAGATAGTTCGGTTTTCCACGGAGCCATTGATATGTCAAATGTCTGCTTTTGCATCTGATGCTTTCAATGGTTTGTTATTCAAAACAAAACAAAGTTACATTGGAATTAACAATTAAGGCGGGAAATCAGATACAGTACTGCAGGATTTGACTAAAAAATTGTAAAGAAAGAAAAATCTGACATTTGGCACAGTGATACATTAGGATATGTCATCTTCAAAAATGTAAAAATTTTGGGGGGTCGCCATGCTAGATTTTTAATTATGATTTTTTGAAGTTTTAGTCCCATAAGAGCCCATGTTAATTTCAATAATTATTTTCTCTCTTATCTGATAGTCACGGGTTCTGAAAATTTTATCATAGGTAGCTGTTACCATTAACTTTCAAATATCATCATAAAGTTTGCAAGTTTTATTTTTTAAATTTTGAGATACAAGACATCTGAATACAACACTTTTTTATTATTATGCCTCACCAGAAGTTCGTCTTGTTTTCTGTACGCCATCTTGACGCACCCAAAGGCTCCCTTGCCAATTTGTTGCAATGTATCGTAATGATCCATGTATTCTCCGGCACAGTATTCCTCCTCCATCACAGACGTTGTTTGACTTGCGGCGTTCTGTTGCTGTGCACAGCTGCGGATTGCCTGCAGATACAAACGTACAACATTTTCAGGGTTTCGGAAGAAAATACAAAGCTTAAAATATGATTTAAATCATATTAACTTTTTCTTTCACCGGTTCATTACTTTGACGTTTTTTTGTTTATAAAATGAACCACTTTTTTTTAAACACTGTCCCATCAAGTGTTTTGTGATGTAAATACTTATGTTTTCTTGTGGTCTGAGTGTTTACCTGTCCAAGAGAGTTGTCCACTGTGCTGTTGAAGCTTGAGGTGAGGGTGAGACAGTTGCCTCCGTCAGTGACGACATCGTCAGGGTCACGTGACACCCACACACACAGTACGCAGCGACCTGAGCTCAGCTGTACCTGACGTACCTGATATATAATATCTGTAACAACAAACATACATATTACATCACGTCTATCCTTTTCAGTCCCCGTCTTTTTTAAAAAAAAATTATTTCACCGTCGTAAATTTTAACCACCTTTTTGTGTGGCTCTAAGGAAAAAAAAAGTTTCTTTTGTCAAAAATGTTTCCTTACTTTTGCGGACCTCCTACCCACTCTAGAAAGCTCAAAATAGTTTCAAAAAACGCGTAAATTCAAGGGCGTTTTTTGGTCCCAATTTTACATTTTTATTTTAATTTGTTCTTTTTTTTTTTTTTTTTTTTTTTTTTTTTTTATTATTGTTTGTTAATGACTTACTGTACCTGATGTCCACTGTACTGTATACTGGGACTGAGGAGTCTATGCTAAAGTTATGTATGTACTGCAAGAAGTCTCACCTATACAAGCTCCGTCCCTATGTTTGCCAGTACCAACGTAACTGCCCTCGTACGTGCGTCTCTGCTGACTTGACGACGTAGAACTGAGGATCTCTGCTGCTGACATACAGCGTGGTTGTTGGTGACTTGATGGTCGACGTATGGGTGTACTGTGGGCTTCAGCGGGGCTCTCCAAGCAGTCTAGACTACAGCTGGAGCTGTACTGCTTCTGTTAACATGGCATGTCACAATATTAGGGCTTAAACAATCTACTGCAAGCTGGAGAAAGGTGGAATATGCCTACTTTCCTATTCTGTAGCACTGCAAAACTAAGGGAGTAGGTGACTGACTGATATCTCGCAAACTAGACAGTTGTGAACTATAATATTAACACAAAGCAAAGAAGAAATGTTACTTAAAGGTTTAGCTATGTCAAACGTGAAAACACAATCAAATATTTAAGTTATTTCAAATGTGCAAATTCAAATTTTAGCGGCAAATTAGAAACTTTTTTAAAATTAAAAATATTATTAAGTTTGAAGTGCGCAAGAAAGCAGCAAGTTTGAATGGTTACCTTTTATTTGTCTTCGACTGTACATACCTTAGCAGCTTGCTTGAGTCCGTCATGTGAACCGAGAGAGAAGATGGAGTGAGGTAACTTGGTAGCCCTGCTGTGTTGAGGTGAGTGCAGGGACAGTTGATTGAAGGAGCGAGTGATCTTGGTGGGAGTGGTGGAGTTGTTGTTGTCTGTGGACGAGGCTCCTGCGTTGTTGTCCGTCACTTCCTCTCTGCTCTCAGGCAGCAGCTCTGTGACCCCAAGCAGCTCTGACCCTCCCTCGTCTTCTTCATAGTCGTCCTCATAGCCAACCATTGCAGGACCATCAATACGCTCCAGGTCCTCACAGAAGTTAGGGATCACCAGTGTGATCGGCTGAGGACAGGGTTTTACATTAAATATTTTTATCTTATAATAATAAAATAAAGAAGATGCACTGTAGTAAATTAATAAAAAAAAAATTGTGCTTTACAGTAGTTACAGTATTTTCTTAATGTAAAATTGTTTTTCTTTCTATCTTAATAATTTAGTTTACACATATTTTCTCCCTATCATCTTTTCTCCTATGCATTGATAGACAAGCGTACAATACAGCAATCAATCAGTAGTAGAGGGGGCGAGAGAGTGGTCATCCCATCTCCCTTAACTATTTTCTCTCCCCCACTCACAAACTGAGCAAAAATGTCAACTGTGTGATGTTTTTCCTTTTCATTCCTGCATTACTTTGCTTTTTTTTTTTTTTTTTTTTTTTTTTTTTCCTTTTTTTTTTTTACATAAAATTTAAAACTAAAGTAAATCAGATACCTTGCCAACAAGCTCGTCCTGAGCATATCCAAACATCATCTTTGCAAAGTGATGGTTACAGCTCTCCACTACGCCTTCCTCAGACACAGCAATCAGACCACTCATGCTGGTGAACACCTGCAAACATAACACTGAACATTAGCACCTAAATACTAATGCCAACTTTACAATGTTGCAGCAAAACAGTTGAATCCCTCGTTGAATCACCTCAGTTAAAACACCCCTTTAGTGACGTGCACTCACCCATATTGTCGCTGAGTACAGCAAACACAATACTGCACATTAGCACCTACACCTAACACTAATGCAAGGTTCAAAACATAACAAAACATAGTTGAATCCCTTGTTGAACCACCTCAGTTAAAACACCCCTTTAGTGACGTGCACTCACCCATATTGTCGCCGAGTACAGCATGCTGACATTGGCATTGTCCACCTCTTCAGGGTTCAAACTTTCTTTGAGTCGCAGCGACAGAGGGAAGGACGTTCCATCCTTGGTGCGACCTGTTGCCTTCTGCTTGCGTACCTCCTGAAAATAAACATCGAATAAGACAAAAACACATAATAGAAAGAGCATTTTATAATTTTAAATACTGTACCTAGCATTTTTTTTAAAATATATATATGAACATGAGATTTGTAAAACACAGTCTAAATTACAGTACACGTTTTTTTTTTTTTTTTTTTTTTTTACTATTAGTTTTTTGTTATTATTAGTTGTTTTTTTTTTTTCATGAAAAGGATAGAAACACCAGCGCTGGCCTTACTTACCACAGTAGAAGTTCTATGAAGAGGTCGAGGTCTCACATGGTACAGAGATTTTTATAATACTAATATAAAAGGATAGAAAATAGTTTGAGAGAATTAGAGCACTATGTATTGAAAATTAATACATTAATTTTCAATACATAGTGCTCTAATTCTCTCAAACTATTTTCTATCCTTTTATATTAGTATCATTAACCGCGATGGATTTTTCGTATATTATAGATTTAGTTATAAAAACATTATTACATTATGCCATGTGAGCCCTTGACCTCTCCATACAACTTCTACTGTTGTAAGTAAGGCCAGCGCTGGTATTTCTATCTCTTTCTGTAGATATCCCTGGTATATGTTTATATGGTATATGTAACCTTTGTCATTGGTTGCCCTGGCTGAGGCTGCTGGAACGCTGGGATGAGAGAAGTGGCGGGAAGTCCAATCAACTCTGAGGGCTCATGTTGGAAGAGCAAGCAGGCCTCACTGTCTGCAGTGAGCACTCGACCAGTAGCGTCAAGCAATAGTCGAGCCTCTCTCCTGATCACTGGCTCCACCACAGCTAGACATCGTTCCTCTGTCTCTGGTCCTGAGGGGGATGTGGGGGAGAGACGACGTAGCCACAGTGACACAGGCAGAACTGAACCTTCACGTGTCAGCATCTCCACCTGGAGTCAAGAATCATTTATTCGAACTATCACTTTTTGACTATGACTATTTTTAATAAGTCGTTACAGTAAAAATTTCAGCTTCGAGAAATAATTTTAACTCAAGTTATAGCTGCGTCTTTGCCCGATAAGAAAGCATGTTAAATGTAGACAGGAATACAAAGTCGTCTGCTAGCACTTTGTTAGTATTGTTGAGCTGTGAGTTTGATTATTTTCTCTCTAAACACACTTTTGCAACTTCTTCTATTGTGAAATCTATTATCCTTAGATTTACTGTACATTTGGAAACGTAAGCTACAACTAAAACTCTTGCTCTCTATCAGATGAGAGTGAATGTGCGACACATACCACTTTACCACTGCAGACCACCATATTGCCATCACTATCTAACTGCTGAGCCTCAGAGAGCGCCATCTGTGGGGTGCGACGTTGACGAAACAATTCACGTAAGGTGAGTCTGGTCAGTTCATCAGCAGAGTAGCCGAGCAGTCTACAGGCCGTGTCATTAACAACCAGGATCTAGCAACAACAAAGCAAGCAATGCTCAGTGACAAGGATCTAGCAATAACAAAGCAAATGCTCAATGACAAATAAGGCTTGCAGGAGACCCTAGCAATTGAGGTAGATTTCCAATTTTGCAAGCTCTCTAATGGGAGAATAAAGCTGATAGTGCTTATAAGTATGGTACAGACCCAATTGTTGGCATGCTAACGGCTTTTTACGTACAGTATTACAGTATATTAAAATGGAAAAGGTTGAGTTCCAATTGTTGTCACTTTGTTAGAGAAATATAAAGTTGGTAGTATTTTTGATGTCACCATTGAGTCCAATCCTATACAGTACCCTGGGTATCCAAATTTTCCAGTTTCAACTTTATTGGTTGAGGAAATAATAAGTTTTAAAAGCTTTCTTCACATCTGCCAACAATGAGGAAGGTGAATTGAAAATTGTTCGTTGAGTTTATGATATTTTTGGAAAGAGCTTGGAAAAATTTTGAGGCGCTATTTTTTCTTAGGACGATTGGAGCATGCGAAGTATTTTTTATTAATTTTTGAAAATTGGCCTAGAAAGCCTGTGACGTCATCAGTCCACTTTTTTCTCGGCAAATACTAAACGTTCGAGGTTCAGTAACAAGTTTAATGAAATCAGTTCGTCCTCAGGACTTCAAAAAACTGGCTACTGAACCGTCTACGGTCAATACTTTCCGAAATAAATGCCCGCTTGATGACGTCACAGGCTTTTTAGGTCGATTTTCAAAAATTAATTAAAAATACTTCACATGCTTCAATCGTTCTAAGAAAAAATAGCACCTCAAAATTTTTTAACGCTCTTTTAAAAAATGTCATAAAAAGTGGGGGTTAAAAAAATTCACCTTCTTCATTGGGACCTGACAACAACTGGATCTGTATCATACATACGCACACATGTGTTTGCAGGGTATACAAGATACACATACATTTGAGATTTTTAATTTAAAATCTATAGGTATATTTGTTTTGTTTCAAGTATGATGAATTAAGGAAAATAAACCATCGCAGTTAGGAATGATAAATTTGAAAGAAAAGGATAGGAGAAACCAGCAAGGGCCTTGCCATAGTGAAGAGAGTCCCATAATTTGGTGATAATCTTGCTAGCTCACAGATATAAAAAAACTAACACATTCGAAATATTTCGGCAATAAACTCCAAGAGAGATGGAGTGTGTTATGTCTTCACAAGTCCTTACGCACTTGGAGACAAACTATGAATGATTATATCTCTAAGTCTGTATGGACTGATGAAGGCATAACACACTCTATCTCTCTGTAGATACATCTGTGCTACATCTGTGCTAGCAAGATTTGTCACCAAACCATGTCACCAAACCATGAGACTCTCTTCACTATGGTAAGACCAGCGCTAGTTTCTCCTAGCATTTTCTTTCAATTTTATCATAAAGATTTTATAATAGTATAATAGTGAGTGAAAAATGGGACTGCAAAGTCGTCCCACCTTACCTTACAGCTACAAAAAAGAAAGTTGAGTACCTGTGATGTTTTTGAGTCCACGGTGAAGACAGCTTTGTTAGGGTTGAGCACAGAGTTGCTGGTAGGAAAGGTAGAATTAGTGTGGAGAGAGGAGGTTGCTGGGGTTCCTCCTAGAGATGAGGAGAGTAGGGACCAGCTACAGGAGTCGAGGCCAGAGTGAGGACGCTCAGGACCTGGATTGAAAGAACCTCTGGTTCTCACTGGGGCAAAACTGCAGCTGTGCAGAGCATCACCTGAAAATACATAACAAATCTCTCGTCAGTCAAACACAATGAAGTAAAGTATAGGCACATGCAATCTATTATAAAATATTATCAAAGGAAAGAATATAATTTCACTAAATGTTTAACGTGGATAACACCATTTTTAACACAGCCAATATTTATATCTCACGCTAGAATATTTGGTCCCTAGTCCCAATTTACTATTGCCTGATAAAGGAACAACTGTTTTGAGGCCAACTATAAGCGATTTCGGTCACATACGCTTCCGTTTCGACGTACTGCATATGCGTAGCAAGTAGAAACGGAAGCAGATGTGAGCGAAATTGCTTAAAGTCAGCCTCAAAACAGTTGTTCCTTTATTAGTCAATATAAATTAGAGAATCTTTGCATTTTATTAATTTTTAATTCAATGTGCTCTAATCTCTACCAACTATTGTATTGTGTCTTAAAAATTAATTAACAAATACATATTTCTATTATTCTTCCTTGTTAATTATGTTTATTAAATATAATGAAGAAATACTCTGACTAGTGGATATTGTTTAAAGAAAGTCAGAGGCAGGGTTCGGATTAAACCTGTTTTTGTTTTTTTAATAAAACCAGCATGCAGGTAAAACTGGGCCTTTTAGCCCTTTTTTTTTTTTTTTTTTTTTTTTTTTTTTTTTTTTTTTTTTTTTTTGAAAAAACGGGTTTTTTAAAAATCTTATTGCCCGAAAAAAAAAAAAAAAAAAAAAACGCAAAAATCCAGGTTTAAAAACCCGGTCAAACCCTGGTCAGAGGACCATGTAAGTGGGGTTGTACCTTTTTTGGCCTCTAATAAAAACCATTTAGTATATTATTATTATATTTTTGCCCTTTTACTGTCGTCAGAACTCGGTTTCATTCACACAACTTGTAATTTTGACATACGTCATACAAGGTGACAGACCCACGAGGTCTCTCAGGTACAATATTTCATGTACACCTGGACGAGGAGGAGGGACACAACATTTTCCCTCTTTCGAAGAGTGAAATTTCCCCTCTTGTTTTGCTTCACCTTGTGTGACGTTTCATACCTGATGCTACTTAGGCAAACTACATCACCTTCTATATCTTGTGTTTTCCTATTCTTTCCCTTGTTAATACATATTAAAACCTAAATGGTTTTGACTTGCTAAATAATTAATCATGGTATACTTCACCTCTGATTCTGTCCATTCTGAAAGGTTTGAGCTTAGCTAGAGGTACAGAGCAGTTGAGGTCATCCGTCTGACCTGCTTGATGTTTACGAGACGTCACACGAGGAAAACTTTGGTTTGCTTCGTATGAGAAGTCGTGATCTCTACGCAGACCGAGCGCTGCTGCTCTGTGCTGCTTGCCACTTCTGTCAAATTGAACAGCTTTAGTCTCTCTTACCAGAGTGTCACAAGTCATACTATTTTGTCCAAACTACAATAACCCAGTGAGATTTAGGGGGAGGGGGGGATATTAACATGCAACTTCCTATATGATTAAAATTTTAGAACCTGTGGCCAGAAATTAGCATAATTGTAAGGGGCTAAATTGGAGGAATATTTCAGAAATTCAACTTTTTATTTTTTTACTAATTATTAATTAGTAAACATACCTTATTCGATCAAGGGGAGAGAAAGGAGACTGATGAAACTTCTTTGTCAAGTCTAAGGTTGGCTTCCACTGAGCATGAAGACCCTGCAATTATAATAACATACAAACTGTCACACCCTGCACTAACATACAAACTGTGAGACAATGGTCGAGGAAAACACTAACCACCCATACTTTGTAACTGTCTTTTCTTAAAAGCAGTAGAACATTGAAAAACTTGCCTAATATCCTAATATCAACGTTGATTTTGCTGTGGAGTCATTGATTTCTGATTTATTTTCCATACACAAAATGATGTGTGCGGACCCTGATGTCACAGCTCGCCTGGTTCACTCGCACGTAAAACAAGCGAGTAGTGATGTCAAGGTCCACATGCATCATTTTGTGAATGGAAAATAAATTAGAAATCAAAGACTCCAGCTAAATCAATGTTGATTTTCAAATTAGGATATTAGGCAAGTTTTTTGTTCCAGGTGTTCTACGTATTTAATAACTGTAGTACTAATATTGAACACCAATGTTAGTTTGCTGTACTAGAGCAAATGTATTCAAGTGGTGTCTCTTCCACCTTCTGCATCTAGCTTAATTAAAGTGGTAGTCAACGATGCTGGCTTTTTTAATAGTGATCATTGTGCTAAATAAACCTCCCGAAATCACAATTTCAAAATTTTAATTATCAATGCGCTGAGAGCCTGAGAGCAAAAGACATTACAGCGACCCTGCACCTTTGTCACAGCTACAATTTGCTCTGGAGTGTCAGGTACTCTTATTTTTATCGTCACTTCTTGACATAATATTTAACATATCGATGTTGTTACGAATAATATTTGTATCTCGTTTTTTGTCAAACAAAGCAAAATGTGTATTGCTTCACTTTACAAAAAACGAGATACACATATTGTTTGCAGCAACATCAATATATAAACTGTTTTTATCACTAGATATAGAGTCAAATAATTTATGCAAAATAAGAGTGACTCACCCTCGCACCAAACTAAAGTGAGAGCAAGTTTAGTTGTGACGTAGGTTCGTGGTCGCTGTTAACCATTATACAATATTTTTGTGTTAATAATCAAAATTTTGAGATTACCTTTTTAGGTGGTTTAATAACTTGATAATTGCTTTTAAAAAAATCATTCTTGGCTACCCCTTTAAGTAATGTTTTATTATTGCGAATAATTATTTAAAGGTGTAGAACACATTGAACAAAAAATTTGCGTAATATCCTAACAAACCTGAAAATTAACGTTGATTTGGCCGGAGTCATTGATTTCTATTTTATTTTCCATTCAAAAAATGACACTGGCGGTCACTGACGTCACAGCTCGCCCGGTTTACGCGCACATGGACCAGGTGAGCTGTGACGTTTTTGTTCAAGGTGTTCTACGCTTTTAAATAATTGTACTTTTTGTTGTTGTGGTAACTTGTGTGTACACAAAAAAAATTTTTTGACAAAAATCTACTTATTATATTAATTATGTTGTATTACTAATTATTTTTCATTATGTATTAAGTTATTACTGTATTCTTGAAAGTAGGGTGGTTCCTTTGTCCCATGATCTGAGGTCCTGAAACCCAAGTTCCTACAAAATAGCTTTCTGTTCTTTGCTGTATTAATTTGCTATATAACAGAAATAAATACAGTTCATAAGCTGTTTTTTAAACTCATAAAAAATGACAAACACCAAATGCTTTTTAAATGGAATTGCTCATTTTTTTAGAGCAAGGGGACAGGGTTTTACAAACATCATTACGTATTTATATTTATTTATTTACACATAGAGAAAATGTCATTTTTATTACTAATGATAAATACTATTTACTGCTGCATTGCTAAAATTAGCATGAATTTTAATTTATAGCTTTTGTAATAACTGCAAAATAGAAAGAACAAAACAATAACATTAAGTTAACACAAAATCAATAAATAGCCGATTCTTCTTTTTGTAGGTACCTCATTAAAGTTTTAACATATTTCAAAAAAATGCATAGCAGAATTCAGTTATTGTATTTTGATATGCCTAATTTTGTTATGAAAATTGTTGCAATGCAAAAAAAATGAGAATATAGAAGAAAAAAAATTTATACGAAGATATGGGAAAACGAATAAAATGTTGATTTTAAATTCACTGCAAAATATGTATTGATTATTGATTGTTATGATAGGTGATATAATGATCACTTTTTTATATCTCCTTTAATGCCTGATTTCCAACAGTACAAAGTTTAGCTGAAACTCATACAACATCAATAATTCAGTTTTGTTGTACGTGCCGATACAGTAAAAATATAAACTTACAGACACAGAAGTACATTCTTGCAAATCTAGCTTGGTATGAAGTGCATTATCCAAGGACGAATTTCCATCAAACTTGCGAAGTCTAATAAACAAACGCCAATAAGCAACAAATCAGAACAAGCACACTGCACACACAAGACGAAATATTTCTCACAACAGCAAAAATTTACATCCAATGTCCCATTAAAATACAAATCTTATAAGTACAATTTATCCTTGTTCTATAATATTCAATCACTTATATCAAGTCTTTTAAATAACCCAGTTATACGATCTATTATTATAGGTCGTAGAAAAACAGATGCAGTAAAATGGATCCAAAAAATATCCCTAATAAAAAAAAAGAATTGGAATGCAGTGCGCATGCCACAAATTAATAATGTACAAAAAAAAAATTAAATGATCATATGTTTTAGATAAGTATAGGATACCTGGATATCATTAAATACAAATATGATCTCTTTGTTCTTACTACTTACTTGTGAGGTGCTTAGTCACACTTTAAGTTTTTGTCTTTTAATAAAAAAATCAATATTTTTATAGGGGCGTGTTTTTGTTGTACGGTAATCACCCCAAGTCATGCAAAATGCAAATTAACCTACTAAAATATAGCACTTTTTGAATTGATCATACCAACTTTTATATGTTTTTACAATTATCAGAGTTTTAAATTTATAAATTAATTAAAATTTTAGTGTAAATTGTTTTTATTAACTAAAATAATTAGTTTTATTAGAAAATATACGTTACCTTGTCATTCCAGCCGCCATTGTTCGCGGGCTTTTTATAGCTTTCAGATTTTATTTATAGATGTCGCCTCGTTTTACCGCGAAAAAGTTTGAAAGTTTTCTGGATCTTCTTACGCATAATTTTGCTCATTTTCTCATTTTGCTCCCTGTAAAAGATTAAAAGTAGCAAATTAAAAATAAAATGTATATGTTTGAAAGTGCCAAGTACTTCTGCTTATTATAGTAGATTTATATCACGTTTTTTGTACAGAAAGTACTATTAAATATGAGCTTTAAAACATTAAATGTAAAAATATTCTTTCTCACACCGCGTATATTTTGCTTTTGCATGTCAATTTTTATTTTTTACAATGAGGAAGACTAATGATTTTTGGGACAGTATTTGAGCACATTTTTAGAAAGAGCATAATTAGTAGATTCTATTGACATCAATATTTACCTTTATTACTTAAATTTCAGCGATTAATTAATGATTTAAAAGTGGCGGCCACGCCCCCAAGAAGCCTGTGCCGTTAGTCATTTGTTTGAATTTGCAGCGGAGTCTGATGTTCTTCTGCAAATTTGGATACGAGATTTTAAATTTTACGCGAATTTTTAAATTCTCGTATCCAAATTTGCAAAAGAAGATCAGACTCCGCTGCAAATTCAAACAAATGACTAACAGCACAGGCTTCTTGGGGGCGTGGCTGCCACTTTTAAATCATTAATTATTCGCTGAAATTTAAGTAATAAAGGTAAATATTGATGTCAATAGAATCTACTAATTATGCTCTTTCTAAAAATGTGCTCAAATGCTGTCCCAAAAATCATTAGTCTTCCTCATTATATATAAATTAACTACTTTCCTATTTTTTACTATAAAATATTTCATTGTAATTATCTTATGTTCATATTTAATTGATTTATAATAATGACTCGTCGAATGAATAACATTGTTTTTATTCGTTAAAAATCTTTTCTTTTTTTTTTTTCTTAATAATATAATAATATAAGATAGTTAGTTTTAACTTTTTGGTGGCAAAATGTTTTATATGGATTCTTAAGTTAGTTATTTAAGTAGTTATGCACTTCTAAATTCAAAATTCAATTTCCAAACAGTTTATTTTCCAGTCTCCTACAACCTACAATCCAAAGCAGCAATACAAACTCTGCGTACATTTTTTTATATAGGTTATTTTTGGTTTACGTCAAAACTATAGGCAGAGAGCAGACAAACTTAAATACCAGAATAATCGCGTATATTAGGACTGCATTTGCATGTTTAAAATTTCATTCACCCTATAAGGGTGTGTGCGCATGACGTCATAATAATAATGCCATAATTGAGCAACAATCATATCATAGCATTGTTCATAGGACAAAAGTGGTTTTTCACAAATTTCTTTGAAAAATAAGTATTATTATTATTACTTTGCCATTATTATTTTTGTTGCATACTTAAAAACCTAATTCAACTTGTTAATAGCATCAATGCTCTCAAAAAAATTGGTAAGTATTTTTATACTATCAAAATGTGTCTTTTTCCCATACCGACTTCATGTTATTTAGTACTCACTTATGGCGTTGACTTTAACATGAATGCAAACACCCTATAAATGATGGCTGGTCAATATCTATCACCTCAAAGATGACGCATTAAGGGTTAACAAGTACACGCATCGCATTAATTTACATACATATAGGTATAGGTATTAGGTATATATTTCACAAATTGTAATTGCGTACGATTGCGTATAGTATAGTGCGTGTGTAGTGTGTAGTGTATAGTGTAGCCTGCAGTATAGTACAGTATAGTCTATAAGAATGTTGGCTATAGTGCAGGCTACCTTGAGATTGATACAATAACAGGTGTGTGAGTGGACATGATATTATACACAGTGCATAGCAATCTATAGTGCACGCGGGAGCAACGTGTGTGAGAGAGAGAATGCAACAATATTGCATCGTGAACGTTGGCTCTGGTTCATGGACACCAACTGCTTCACCATGCAAATATAATTAGTATATATTTAATCATGCGGAAAAATATTGACGAACTTTTTTTATACAAATTATATGTGTTTTGGTTTCTTTTTCCGTCTATACTTTTTTTTAATTATTATTATTATTTTTTTTTTAGATGATCAACATTCTTTAATAACACTTTTTATTTAATTGAAGGTAGACTACTGCATGCACATATTTTTTATATTATATATATAATATACAGTACACATACTACACATACATTATACATATAACACTCACGCACAACAAGCACTGCATCAATCATTTAATTTAAACTATTCAAAGGATTATTAGTTATTAATTTATTAAACCGATTAAAAAGATAAAGGATGTACGTATGTGTGGAATGTGGATAAAAGATCGTATTTAAATAAGATCAATAAATATATTGATCTATACACAGAAAAAATTATCTATAAATATAGTTACTATTTACAGACATTTTTTTTATGTTATATTATAATTATGTTAGATTATACTGTATATTTATTATACAACGTTTTTTAAAATTTAAAGAGCTATACTATTTACCGCTGAAGAAATTACGTTTTTACTCAAAAGTTACTGTTCAAACTTTTGTCAACCAAGTTCTTGGTTTGTACTTAAAGAGTTGCATCTATATATAACTGAACAATTTCTTAAATTTATGTTTTACGTGTAATTCTAACCACACAGATTGTGTTTTATAATAAAATTTGCTGCATAATATTATTAATTCAGTACAAAATATTTTTTAAATATATTCTTTTAGTTATTTGTTGGTATAATTAAATGGGTTATCAAAATAAAGGTCAATTGGACCTGATCCTATTTGTATTTTGGATTCAGAGGAAACCAAATATATCATATAATATAGGGTCGTGTAATATTTTGAATAGATGTTATAGGTAAGGCGTATGTGTCAGAAAAGTTTACAGGGTCGCATGCAGAGCATAATAATATCATACCCTAATTTCCTATCCATTTTAACATTGCATGACCATACATATTTATACCATGTAAATGTGGACCATAATATATGTTTTTAGAGTTTTTTTTTTAATAACAGCTGCATAAATAAGGCAATAAATATTTAAATAAATAAATTAGTATTTTAAACTACACTCAAAAAAAGGGTGCATTAGCATTACTTCAGTTACGAATCCTGATCGACTTATTTCTTATTTCACTTATTTGAGATAAACACTTTTTGAGTTATTATGAGCAGCTAAAATAATGCATTTAACCCATTGTGGACAGCTGGTACAGAAATGTACCCCGCAGGGCAAAAAAAACAAAAAAAAAATTGGAGCAAAAAATTTGAAAAAATTCGACGTATATCTTGGGAAATCAAGTTATTATCAACAGCTATTTTAATGCTAACTGAGTTATTTTCAGTTATTTTTCGGCTATCTTAAGTTAAATTAGCTATTGTTAATAATTTGCTAAAATGCATTTTTTTTAGCTATAATAACTCATGTTTATTTCAAATAAGTTAGGATTCGTAACCCTATTTTTGAGTGTAGTATGTAAAATTTAAAGACATTTTCATCCCCGACAACTTCTATTTCAAACCCATATGGCTCCAATAATAATTTATTTCATCTTATTATTTTAATGATCATTTATTTTTACACTGTGAAATTTTAATCAAGGGGTAAAACTGATAAACCAAATTTTGTGGTAAAATATCTTACAAAGATAATATTATGATATAAATATTTTGAAATAATAAAAAACACATAAATAAATAATATTATATACTTAACGTCGTATATGTATAAAAAAAAAAGCTGCAAACAAACACGTTTTTATTTACTTCTTCTTCCAAGTATGACGTGTGGGGCTGCATGTTGGTATTTATTTTTAATTATGATTATTACTATTTATTCATTCATTCCTGTATTTATTGCTGCGTAAGATAAAATATTGAAATAATGCATTACAGGAACTACATAATAATTGCTAGTAAGACGTCACTGTAAACACATACCGCACAACAACTTGATACAACTTAAATACAATATTTAATTATACTTAAGTATCACTTTATCCTTGCAATCACTATATTTCTATTATAGAAACAGGAGTAGAAGTGAGGGGAGACTTGAGGGGACCTGTCCCCGCAAAAGAATTATAAATTAAAATTGGGCTTATGGAACTTCCCTTCTTTTTCCCCTTCAAGTCCCTGCATAAGAGTCAAAGTCACTTTTATAGAAATAATTAGCGGAAATTGAAAGAAAATAATGATAAATTTTAAAATAACGGATAGAGGTGAAAAATAATCGCAACTTTTAAAAATCAAAATCATGTTTGTTTTTTCTGCATGGACAAATATGTAAAAATTATGCTTGGTCATTTTCAGCACAATTTGTTCAATACAGAATGATTTATGCTATTATAGTTATTATACTATGCACACGGAAAACATAAGAAATTACATATTATGTAACTCTACAATACAAAGCATTCAAACCAATAACTTGGTTAAAAAAAGTATTCAGAGGTATTAGCTATTAGCTCTTTACATCTTAAAAAAAATTTGTACATTGTATAATCAAACAAATTTACTATAAAATAAGTCTTTATAGAAACTCTTTAGTTACTTTTTTACGTGCATAATAACTATAGCATACAAATATATTGTTAAAACAGCGTAATTATTTATATTATTCTTATTTAGCATCATTTATGCTATATATAATAACGAGCATAAATTACGCAATTTTTCTTTCCGTGAAGGCGGATGCATGCGAAATTGTGCGCTATAGTGCCATGCCATAATATGCTTGAGCACTGCACATCATAACAAACATCGTTCCTTTATTCTTTCTTTTTTTCTTTTTTTTTTCTTTTTTTTTTTTATTGGAAAATTGATGTTTTTATCATTTTATCTAAAATATACAGCTAATTTTAACCTATAAAAATGAAAAATTGTTTGTTTGTTTTATTATTATTATTGGCGAATGAGTAAAAGGTGCAAATAATTATCTGATTAATTGAGATGACTCGCGATTAGCATGTACCCCGCGCGACCACATGGTCACGTGACACGCGATGACAACACAAAAGGTCATCACTCTCAAATACTATAATAGTATTAGTATAATACATCATGACATTGATTTCGAATGTCCACTGATATGATGATAATACTTCGACATGCGACATTTTGGCTTCGCTATATATATATACAGCAGCGACTAGTTATCTGTACTCTGCATATGATAATATGTGGTATATACTGTGGATGTTGTACGTCCTCTTAAAATCTTATAATTAAAAAATGAATTTAATCAATTATTGATTAATTTTTTAATAATAAATGCAAAAATTGTAATTCAAATTTAAATTATTATGATTTAAAAAGCTAAATTAAATGTTCTAAACAAGAAAAGGATATTATTTCAGGAAAAAAAGTTTTGAATCGAAATCAGTTTCAAGTCAATCGATTAATCGAATAAGACATAGTAGAAATCGTCAAATAAAAAATTGGAAAATGTTCTCTCTCTCTCTCTCTCTCTCTCTCTCTCTCTCTCTCTCTCTCTCATAATCGAAAAATGAGCAACAGCTTTCATGTTGTACGAAACGCAAAAAACATCTACAGAATGTTCTCCAAGATTTTCGATTTTTCAGCTCTGATAATATTCATAGATTATTTATTAATTCATGCTATAGTATATGAATGGTTTATAGAAAATAAAATGTATATAACTTAAACTTAAAAATATCAATATAAGAAATTGTTGATTTTTAAAATTACAATAATAAATAAGCTTTTTTATTCAAATTAAGCGTCGTTTAATATATAATGATAAGAACAAACTTTTTAAAAAATTGAAAATAAATACGGTTTCTATGATGGTATGAACAAATTGTGAAAAATTTGAAAACAATCATTTAAAGTTCAATTCAATTGAACCAAAACTTCAGTTTTTTGTTCAATTTTATTAGCTATAGGTTTTGATAATTTTCCACAGCAAGAAAAAAAAAGCAAAAATAACAAACTAATTAATAATAAATGGAACAAAAATATTAAAAAGGATATAGGAATTAAATTAAAGAGGGGAACTTTTTTTTTTTTTTGCATTCTACGAGTGATTGGTTATATCAAAGACAATTCTTTGCTTATATTCTTTATATCCAAGCAATATGCAATGATGTATGTAACAATTTAATTATACTACGTATGTTATGTAAAAAAAAGTGAGAATTTGTAATTACATTCAATTAAATCAGTACCTTTTTTAACAAACATGCTAAAAAAAAATAAAAATATTAATATACCAAATACGTATTGCGCCAACCAGTGGCTTTTTTTTAAAACCCTTTAAACCGTAGAAACAGTAAAAAAAATGTGTAAAGGGTTTGAATTTTTCTTCTTCCGGATATACTAATTTGGCACATTTATTTTAACGTTTTTTTTTTTTTTTTTTTTTTTTTTTTTCCAAAGTGGAAGAGAGTAGTTCTATCTAGAACAATATAATACTCTAATAGATGTATCTAGATGTAGATATTATAGCTATAGATATATGGCTATAGAATTTTTTTTTAATAATAACTCCTCAATATATTTTCAATATAGTATAGGGCATATAAGACAGGGTCAATGACCCGTATTAATTAATTAATTATGTAACTTTTTGGTGCTAGTACAGTATATGGATATCTCTTTAACACAGGTTTTTCATAAAGTATATGTGGTTTAAGTAGCTATACGCTAACAAAAAACAAAAGAGAGATAGGGAGAGGGAGAGAGAGAGAGAGAGAGAGAGAGAGAGAGAGAGAGAGAGAGAGAGAGAGAGAGAGAGAGAGAGAGAGAGACCTCACACCACTGCTCCGGTTACGTATTTCGAATCACGCCATATTCTTCATGTGCCAATATTACATTACATATACATAGTAATATATATATACTGTATGTAAGCTGTGACAAAAAGTTTAAATTTTGAGATAAGCGATCAATATTTCTAATCCTCGCAAAATAATATTTCCAATATTTTACAACATACATAGATAGATAAAGTTTACTTAGCAACCCAAATAATTATCATCGTAAATCAAGTTAGTCAAAGTAAGATTAGAACATTTCTTTTTGATAATAAGTGCTATGGAAATCCCAATTAAGAAATGTAATTTTAAAGTCGCAAGATGTTTTAGTCTATCAATATTGATAACAATCGATTTTCACCTTGACTACATTTATGATCATATTTCTATATATATATTGCAAGGTTGTGTTAATGATGAAATATGAAACAATAGATCTAATTAACTATATAAAAAACAATCTAGTAAATTTGTTCAGAATATCCCTTTGAAGAAATATAAATGTATACGTATAGGCCCCTTGCACATCTTTGCGCTTTGTCGCCATGTTTGTGGTGCCTAATGCATTGTCCAGCATAGGGGAAACATCATTTCTCCTCATTTTCACATAAAAAGAGTTTATTTCTATTCTTCGAGCTTATTAGGAGCTAGAAATAAGGCTTTGATTGAGGTTTGAAGCTTCTTTTGCTATTAAAAATATAAAAATGACGATTTTCCTATGCTGGCCTATGTATTCCTGACCATCAAAATGGTGGCTCTTAAATATGAGTGCAACCGGCCTATATAGGGTCTTTGTATTTATGTTAAAGTCAACACCATGTTGGATTACTCAATAACATGGGGCAGCATAGGAAAATAATTCATTTTGCCAGTTTAAAAACACTATAATATGCAATATTTTTTAGAGCATTGATGTTCTTAATAGGTTAAATCTCAAATATGTGAGAAAAATAATTATAACTATAAAAAATTAACCGATTTCTCTAGGAAAATAGCCAAAAGCAAAGTTTGTCCTATACTGAGCAATGTTGTTCACTACTCCAGTATGGCCTCCAAGTGCATTGAATATGACGTCATGCGGATACACCCTATAGATTAAAATATGTTATTTTTTATAGGTTCAAAATTATTAAAATTACTTATTAATTCGTCGATTGATTGGGTTATTTCATTAGTTCATAAGAAATATGTTGACCCTGATTGGTTGTTACTACAATGCATTGGTCTTGTCATTATTTACATTTATTCAATTAATACTAAAAACATGTACATGATAACTATTAAATAGAAAACTTATTATCAACGGACTTTTTCTCTAACATATATTTTCTACAAGATGATAATTTTAATTAGTCAGTAAAGTGTTACAACTTTGATAGTGTGGAGTGTGGTATGTAACATAAGTACGTCAATTTCATCAATTTTTTAATTAGGACGAAAATATTCCGACAAAGTATGGTATATAATATATAATTATATTATATTTAAGAGAGAGAGAGAGAGAGAGAGAGAGAGAGAGAGAGAGAGAGAGAGAGAGAGAGAGAGAGAGAGAGAGATGGTTTTAAATAATTTATTATTTTTTACGTATATTTTGCTGTGATAATTCTAGTGATTGATTGATTGATGGATTGATTAATTGATTGATTGATTGATTGATTGATTGATTGATTGATTGATTGATTGATTGATTGATTGATTGATTGATTGATTGATTGATTGATTGATTGATTGATTGATTGATTGATTGATTGATTGATTGATTGATTGATTGATATAGGATACAGTGTATGCCTATAGTTTATTCTAACAAGCAGAAGCGAGTAGCCTAAATTCTTATTATACTTTTACTATTGCAAACTTTACATATAGTTTTATCTTGTCAGTTGTCACTAGATAACACACATAAAAACAACACGAACTTACTCGTCGTATATATTATGCTGGTTAAATGTCAATGACATTATACATTAAAGTTTAAAAAATTGTTTATAATTAGAAATGACGTTCAAATTGAGTTTTGTTTATTGAGTACCACAACTTTTGTTGTCCCCCAGAGAGAAAATATAGCAAATAGTGCAAGAAATACCAGCCATATATATACTTTGATATTAAATTGTACTCTATTGTCTTGGCAGTATGTAGAGATTTTAATTTATGTATTTCTAAGTATTTAAATACTTAGTATTGTCATAAGTTCAATACCGTCCAATGGAAGTTATCGGTTTAAAAAATTCTTTAAAATTTTCTATGCATTAAAATACGTAAAAGTATGTGTAGTATTTCTCTTTTAAATTTCTCCGAAATTGGTGGAGTAGTTTTCTCAAAAATTACAAAAAAACGTGTTTTTCTCCATAAGCTTAAAGCATAATATTAAATTAGAGGACCCTTAGCCTTCTACGCGTCTCTCCGCGCGCTACACCGATAAACTCCATTTTTTTAAATTACATCATATATACAGTAATGTATATAAGGATGTATGCATTCATGTTAAAGTCGACGCTATGTTGGATCACTCAATAACATGAACCGCATAGGAAAATTACTCATTTTGCCAGTTTAAATGTACTATAAGCAATATATTTGAGAGCATTGATTTTGTTAATAAGTTGAATTAGTATCTCAAGTATGTGAGAAAAATAATAATAACAAAAAAATGAAACGATATTTTGCCACAGAAAATATCAAAAGAAACAAAGTTTGTCTTATGCTGAGCATTGTTATTCATTACTCCAGTATGGCGTTCAAGTGCATTAAATATGACGTCATGCACATACAACCGGTCTATACACCCTATGATATACGTAAAGAATAAATTACATAATTTATGCTGTATGCATAATCATTGCATTAATGTTGCTGAATTTTGTAAAAATATTAATAACATAAACAAAATAATATTTGTGCTATTACATGTAACATAATGCAGCATAACATAAATTATGTTGTAATGAATAAATACTGCTGAAAACGGGCTATAGCATAATTATTGCATATTTATTTTTGTTGATAAGTTACGTAATTTATTACATCCCATGAGGAAGACTCTAACTTGTGATTATTTGTGCCCAATAAATATCCAATAAAATTTTGTAACAGGCTATTATATAAAAAAATAAAACAAATGACGTGTTATTTAGTTAAACTGCAGCAGAGTTCTAATTCTCTGTCTCAATTTCCTGAATTATAGAAATAATTCTCCTATGATTGCAGTGCGCTGATCTTTTTTGTGTTAGAGTTATTGTATATAATAATCAATTACATTGTCTAATTATATGAGATAAACATTGATATTGTGTAGTCATGTTGCCAAGTCATGGACAAGATGATCATATCTCTGGCAGAGCAATGACGAGCACAAGTTATGTGTGCTGCGGTAATATACGTATACAAGTGGACGCAAAAAATATATTTTATCTTAATTTTTATATCACATAGCCTAACTAAGAGATATATTTGCATATGAGACAATGCTCTACTGTTTGAAATATAATAGTTACATGAATGAATGAATGAATGAATGAATGAATGAATGAATGAATGAATGAATGAATGAATGAATGAATGAATGAATGAATGAATGAATGAATGAATGAATGAATGAATGAATGAATGAATGAATGAATGAATGAATGAATGAATGAATGAATGAATGAATGAATGAATGAATGAATGAATGAATGAATGAATGAATGAATGAATGAATGAATGAATGAATGAATGAATGAATGAATGAATGAATGAATGAATGAATGAATGAATGAATGAATGAATGAATGAATGAATGAATGAATGAATGAATGAATGAATGAATGAATGAATGAATGAATGAATGAAAAATAAATATATATCATATTTTTTTATATATAAAAATACGTATTTAATACGTAAATATATAAACACACAAATAAGCAAACAAACAAGTAATATAATATATTTAGTGGACAGTAACTCACTTTGATTTGATTATATTCCATGCAAAGCGATATAAATGACATGTTAATATAAATATGGTAATTGTACTAGTTATCGGCATGCTTGCCGCAATTATCGACAGTTGCGTTTGCTGCTTTTTTATAATACGTTCCAATCATTTGAGAGTTTTGACATTTTTACACAGAAATGATTGCCCGATTTTGTAGTAAAATTAGTGGAAGGTATTAAAAAAAATACAACTGCCGATAACTGGCTCCTGCCGATAACTAGTACAGTTACCATATTATGTATAACAAAGTACAGTGTGTATGTCGTATATCATGCGATGTGCTAGATATTATTATACATTACCATTTATATGACATTTACTTACTGTGTTTTTATTTATAAGTTCAAAGCGAAAGTTTTTACTTCGTTACTTCTCATGACCTGTCCTGATTTATTTAATTAAACCTTCTCAGTCACCTACACTTTGCGAGCCAGTGAGTGAGTAACGCGCAATAACAATTAAGTTTGTATTGATTAGCGATCACATAATGAACAATTAACATAATTTATCATTTATGAACAAAATTTGTTGAAATATTTTAAAATGCAAAACTACTTCTTTTTTTTTTACGCACATATATGACCTTCAAAACTTTTAAACAAAACGACGTTTAAGATGTTGACCTCTAGATTAAGAATTGTATAATAATAACGAAATAATTTTAAAATTAACTAAAGCATGCACATTCTTTATATATTTCCGCCTTCATAATATTATAATTTATATGAACAGTAAAACAGTCGTGTTTTTGTTCATGCGGAAGTCAATACAAGAAGTGACAATTTTTACAACTTAATTAATTTCTCAATTACGTTTTACTATTACAGCTACATAAAAATTTGGATGAATGGATGTTTTTTTAAAACTTCTTCGTATATAGAATTAAAGAGAAATTCTAGGATTTCTGAATTACCATTGTAGTATACGAAGCATAACATTAAAATTTACACTTAATAATGTAGCCAGAGAACTTGGAATAAAAATCAATACCAATAATATCTTTTTCTATAAATTTATTTATAGGTTTTGATAATTTATATACCTTATACAGTTTCTTAGTAATATTTAACACTTTTTGAAATATATATACCTTAAAAATGTGCTTGATGGACCTTGATTTAATATAGTTTTGAATTTTTTTGAATCTCTACTTAATATTTTGTTTTGACAAAATTATCACAAGTTATTTCTAAAACATAGTTTCCATTTCATTTTTATCTTTATGAAAAGAAGGTGATTTTTGCAACAGTGCGTGCCAATATGATAAAATATGTTGTACATCAAAGCACCTTTTGCACACAAAAGAAATAAAAATTCATCTGCACAATCTCTTTGTTTCAAAAAAAAAAAAAAAAAAAAAAAAACTACAACTAACAACAAAATACTATGTGTATATGTTTATTCAAAACAAACAGAATTACTGCTAAATAATTATGCTGCATATGGAATAGCATAACAGTTATATTGTATAATAAAGCTTAGCTTTTAATGCAATTCTAAAATACGAACAACACGAACGTACAAAAATAAATACGTAATAATTATGCTAGCTGAATGCAGCAATATTTGCACAACAACATAATTTATGCTATATTGCAAAGTGATTATACTCATAACATAAGATGTTCAGCATAATTACTTATATTATTACAAAATATCAACATTTGTACTCTACAATATAGCAAGTGTTCAATGTAGCATAAATTACGTAATTTATTTTATACGTGTGAATTATAAAATGATTTTCTTGCGTGTTCTTCATACGCCACAGTTAATTAAATTGTGAAGGACGTAAGGATGCTACAGGACGATGGTGGTGCACGATGATAAGAAGTATATCACTTGAAGCACGTCACTTGGTGGTCAAAATTGTGTAATATAAGATACGTGCATGAGAGTGATATTTTCTTGTACATCAATTATACAAAAAATCACTTCTCTGTGCATGTTAATTACTATAAAAAGTGCGGTTTTCCTTCCGCAATTACATAGGAAAAAATGTTAAATTTTTAAACGTAATGATATTTTGTGTGAAATATCTTGATGCATGTTTTTTTTATTTTGAGGATGCTTACCACAACTATTCTATATATAAAACTTTTTTTTTTTTTTTTTTTTGTAAATTTGGTGACCGTGAATCTATAAGCCACCGTGACTAAATTCTGTCACAATTGACATTCAGTTTCTATAATATATGTTGTGCTTTCTCTTAGTCACATCTTCATGTGTTTATATACAATGTGTAACTTTTACGTAACTTTCATTAATTGTTGATATATGATGTAGCTTTTTCATCATGTAATGTGTAAAGGTATCCTGATCTGATGGCCTCAAATAATTAAATCACAAGTACGTAAAATACGTGAGATGGTCATTAATACACATATTATGTTACTTAAGGCAGGAAATCAGCTACTGCCTGATTTGACTAAAAAGTTGTAAAGAAAAAAAAAACTAACATTTTGCACAGTAACACATTATAGGATAAGGTATATCTTCAAAAATGTAAAAAAATTGAAGGGTCACCATATTAGATTTTAAATTATAATTTTTTGAAGTTTTAGTCCCATAAGAGCCTATGTTAATTTCAATAACCATTTTCTCTTTTATCTAATGGTCACGATTCTGAAAATTTTATCATTTTATATTTTTTATATATTAATAACTGTTACTATACAACGTTCAAATGGAATCATGGCATCATGGCATTATGATTTTGAGACACAAGCCATCTATACCAACCCTTAAGCATTCTGTAGCCTCACAAACTTGGGTTAGAAATATTGTAAAGTTAGACAACTTTAGGAATTCATGGTCATGATCATGAATTTCAGATCCATACAATTGAAATGATATCGCGGGTTGCCTATCCTCTTCAGTCTCCGACTCTACGTTTTTATGCGGCTCTGAAAATGACAAAAATTTGTTTCTTTTATCAAAAAGCTTTTCTTAATTTTGCGGACCCCCTACCCACTCTAGAATGCTCAAAATAGCCTTTAAAAAACGCGTAAATTCAAGGGCGTTTTCTGGTTTAAATTTTTTTATCTCAATTTGTTCAATTTTTGTTCGTTTTTTTATTGAATTATCTGGTATCTATATACTGTATTGTATACTAAGACTGAAGAGACTATATAAATAAATATATATATCAAATAAATAAATATATCATTTAAATATAATCTTTATTGCAAAATAGGCAAATGGTGCAGTCAGGGTTATAGTTACATTATATACAATAGCATGCATGGTGTTTATATGAATATCTCTTACTTAAATTAATCTAAATAGCATTATGATTACGTATTATTTATTTATGTCCAAGAAACTGAAGTGCCTAGCAACAAAGATTACATTGTTCTCTATATATACTGTAGGACAATAAACTCTCTTTTCATATCAATTGTCAAGTAGTATTCGATCAAACTATTATCAGTCGATGACATAAAGACAATTATATAAATGTCTGTATAGTCAGCTACAGCTGTGTATAACGTCAAGTTTAAAACAACGAGTAATTACAATATCTCTTAAATCTTTAAAGGCGTATAGAACACCTTGCACAAAAATTAAAAAAAAAAAAAAAAAAAAAACTCGTCTAATATCCTAACATACACAACTAAATATCAACATTAATTTGGCCGAAGTCATTTATTTCTTATTTATTTTCCATTTATGAAATGGCATAAATGCGGTTTAATGACGTCACAGCTAACTTGGGAACTATAGTGAGCTGTAACGTGATAAAACCGCATCTGCTATTTCATAAATGCTGTAAAATAAATTAGAAAGAAAATCAATGACTCCGGCCAAATTAACGTTGATATTTAGGTATGTTAGGATATTAGACAAGTTTTTTTTTTTTTTTTTTTTTTTTTTTTTTTTTTTTTTTTTTTTTTTTCAAGGTATTCCACGTCTTTATAATGTGGCTTCATAAGCATGCAGCAAGCAAAAATGACACTTCTAGAATCTGTATTGTGTATAGATTGTAAATATAAATAAGCATATAATTATACTTGAATTGAGAGTGCTCATAATATCTCTAATATTTAAAAGTTGACCCCCTACATATAACTTAAAAGTCAATGTTAAAAAGTATGCACGTATGATAAACAATATTTCAAGACCCATGACCATCAGATAAGAGAGAAAACAACATTTAATTAAATTAACATGCTACCATATAAGACTTTCTGTTCATAATTGAGCAGGGTAATTAACCTCACAATTTTGTTATGTTTTCGTTAGTTATTTTCTTTGTCCTTTATATCACTGAATCAAAAAATTACATTCTGTTTTCTACTATTTCATATTTGCACTGTATTAACAAAAAAAAAAAAAAAAAAAAAAAAAATTCTTTGCACATGCACGAACAAAAATAATTACATAACTATAATTATGTTGTACAGCATAATTATTTGTTTTGTTCTACGTAACTTAGTATCTTTTATGCTATAATGACATAAATTCAACATAAATAACGCAATTTAATTCTTTCCCTGCTCGGAAAGAAACTAAATAATTTTTGCTGAATTTATGTCATTATATTTATAGCATATTTATTGCTATGAATTAGAAGAGTATGAATAATTATGCTGTACAACATAATATTTATGATATGCATAACATAGTTATGCAGTATAGTATTCTTATTATAATTCATAAAAAATGTTGCTGAAATTGGGCTATCATAATTATTATAAAAAAAAAAAAAAAAAAAAAAAAAAAAAAATCTGTTTGATAAATAAATAACAAAATGTGACTACATATTACATACACATATTTTCTCACCTTCTGCAGCCTCACAAACTGGGGAGAAAACATGTAAAGTAAACAACAACTGTTTTAGAAATTCTATTCAAGCACAAAAATAAATACGTAATAATTATGCTAGCCCATTTTCAGCACAATTTGTTCAGTATTGCATAATTTATACTACACATTATATTCACCAATTTCTATGTTACAATAGCATAAAAACTATGTTTGTAAAACATAATTATTTTATCTTGTTCAAATTTAGCATCGTTTGTGCTCTTATGACATAAATGCAGCATAAATTACGTAATTTATTATTTCCAGTGTTGTGTGTAGATACCTAGATTTTTGCGATGTTATGAATTCCAAAAGCTGTCTATACAAATTTTAACCCCAGTTTGTGAAAGTTTACAAAAGAGTCAAATGACATAATATATAGGTATTAGGTACATACAGTACTTATGATGGTACCACCATCTCATGAATTATCTGTCTGTTTTAAAGATAAAATCACTTTATTAAGTACACCGTCACAAAAGTAGGTTTTTCTTTTTCTACTATTTGAAATGGTATACAGAAGGAAGGTCCGTGGAAAAAAGGTCCTCGGATAAAAGGTCCTATACTTGTGCGCAGCTCGCCGACACGCTATACCTGTGCACAAAGGCAGGTCCTTTTATCCGTGGACATTTTTTCCGCGGACCTTCTTTCAGACATTCTTTCAAATGTTAGTAAAATCACAGCAGAAGTTTGTATTCGGAAAAAAAAAAAAAAAAAAAAAAAAAAAAACGCTCACAGGTGTTTCATTAAATTTTAATAAATCATGATTCTAGAAATTTCCAGCACGAGAGAGAATCCATATTAAACAAGGCTATATATTATATAATATTATGATGTATGTGTTTAGTACACAAAGCAATGACAATGTAGAAAAATCAATTACTATGTATGAGCTGGTTAGCAGCATAACAATTATTATGACATATACGCAATGAAACAAACAATGAACAGAGAGTCATCATTTCATTGTTGTTAAACAAACTATTTCGTTATAACAATAACATATAAAACAAATAAAAATGTAATAAAAAATATCAACATTTAACTATATACTTCTAAACATTGTAAAAGAAATAAAAAGTATTTCTTTTTAAACGAAAATTTATTTTTAAATTTCATGTATAAAATTAGCTTCTTTATTATATTGTAAAAAGAAGAAAAAAATGAAAAGGCTATTTTAGCACCCAAAAAAACTGTTCAAAGAGAATATTAATAGCTTTTATAAAATAAACCTCTTATATTGTATACGAGAGAGAGAGAGAGAGAGAGAGAGAGAGAGAGAGAGAGAGAGAGAGAGAGAGAGAGAGAGAGAGAGAGAGAGAGAGAGAGAGAATTCAACTAGAATGATTTGTAAAATATATATTTTGCGTAAAACAATGTAAACGCAAAGTCACCCTTCTGTGCCTTGCCTTGACGTCAAACCATTTTTTTTTTTATTATATATTTCTTTCTATATATAGTTTTGTTTTAATAAATCCTGTTTGAAGATGATGGTCTTTTGTTGTCTCAATCGATTAACTTTGAAAGACCTCTAATATACATACACCCTAACAACTTCTGCACCTAAATAATATGATATGCAAATAAACAGATAAATTTAATTACGTATAATTTGTGGTGCTCATAGCAGCTTATATTTTAGGATTTCTTATAGCCATACTTTGAAATACCACTAAACACCCTAACAACTTCTGCACCTATATATAATATGCAAATAAACAGATAACTTTAATTACGTATAATTTGTGGTGCTCATAGCTGTTTAAATTTTAAGATTTCTTAGCCACATAGTTTCTAATAATTCATAATTTTCATTTTCGAAAATTTGAATTACGTAATTTATGCTACATTCACTTACAAAAGTAAATTACGTAATAATTATGCTAGCTAATTTTCAGTACAATTTGTTCAATACAACATAATTTATGCTATACTGCATAATAACTATGTTACACAGAATAAATATTATATTGGATGGCATAATTAATTACGTTGTTACAATTTAGCAATATTTATGCTATAATGATATAAATATAGCATAAATTACGTAATTTATTCTTTCAGTGTTGAAAAATTGCTATATTGTATAGCACAAATGTTATTTTGTAATAACATATAAGTAAGTTAATAGTTTACTGTATGATAGTAGTAGTATAGTACTGTTGTGATTTTTGAAGTTGTTATGCTGAACTTTTTAAAGAATAGTATTACGATATGTAGTATAGTATAATCACTACATAATATAATATATTATATATACAGCATTATGATAAATATTGCTGCATTTAGCTAGCATAAATGTTTTGTTTTTTATTATTTATATTATTATTACTTCTTTTTTTTTGTGCATGCATATTGTATTTTTATAATTTCCATTATTTTTATGGATTGCATTCTTAAAATTGACCAGAGTTAATTTTCTTTGTGTTTTTCCAAAGCACATGAATAATAAGAATAATAATCTTTATTGACCCAGGCAGTTAATAGTAACAATTGAAGTTGTAACAAGCATTGGTCTTGTCAAATATAGCTTAAAATAAATTAATATATAACAATAAAAATACAGCATACAATGGATTACACAGCTATAAGTACACTAGTAATTGTAATAAATAAAAACATTATACTGAAATTTGTATTATTATCACTATTATCAGTATAATATTCCAATGTTGTATAGGTGGTGAATATGAATACATCGATGTCATCTATTTTTGAGTTTTTATTATAAAAGGTTCCTAAAGTATAATATTCGTTGTACAGCAACATTTTTTGTAAAAAGTTTTTTAAACAATTATTATTATTTACATTTCTTACGATAAATGGCAAATTGTCATAAATTTTAGCAAGTACAAAATAATCAAAATATAGACTTTTTTCCAAGTTCTATAAAATTATGATTACTTTACATTACTAAACTTGACTTGTACTACTGTAACAGATCATGAAACGTTTAATCTTTAAGTCCAATCATGACCAAAGCATACGTGGTCAGTACAAAGTAAATCTTATCAAAATAATTAATTACAGGTGAAGTAGCAAAGCTGTAAGCTGCAACCTCTAGTTAAACCTTAGTTATCTTTTTTTCATTGTTGCAACAATCAAAATAACAACTTAACTACGGTTTAACTAGTTAGTTAGTGTTGCAGCTTACGGGGGTCAGTGAAATTATATATTTGCATACAAATATTTTTAGTAAAAAAGAAAAGAAAAAAGCACAAATTTTTGCCAATTTAATTTTGAGCGTGCTCTATGCGTTCAAAATTTCTAATTTATCTAATTCTAATAACAATAATTTTAAATTTAGAAATCAGCTTATTATCTGAATAGAATTTTTTACCTTCTCTAATTAGAAATTTTTACTGTAAATTAAATACAAGATCAAAATTTAGTAATACCAATATATATATATATATATATATATATATATATATATATATATATATATATATATATATATATATATATATATATATATATATATATAAATATATATATATATATATATATATATATATATATATATATATATATATATATATATATATATATATATATAAATAAATAAATAAATAAATAAATAAAAAAAAAGCTGCAAAATACACTAAAAAATAGTCAGAGGAACAAATTTTTATCACAAAATAAAAATACAATAAAAATCATTTGTTTTGTTTGCTACATTTGTTAAAAACACTTATTTCAGTTTAATAAATTATTAATCTGTTTTCATACCTACAATAATAGTAAACTAATAAAATCAAGTAGAAAACATATCTTAATAATTTTATAAACCTAAATATAAATAATATAATGGTAACAAAAATCTAATAGCCTAGTATGACTATTTGATTTTCGTTTGCTCTCTCTCTCTCTCTCTCTCTCTCTCTCTCTCTCTCCTCTCTCTCTCTCTCTCTCTCTCTCTCTCTCTCTCTCTCTCTCTCTCTCTCTCTCTCTCTCTCTCTCTCTCTCTCTCCATTGAGATGATGTAGACCAGGAAATCTATGTATGCTTATGAGTTCCTTGTTTATAAACAATATCTCTGTATTAGGTTGTTGAAATGTTATTGATATCCACTCCAGCTAATCACTTGGAAAACTAATTTCCTCGGTGTACAATAAAAAGATATAACTTCATAATTTTGCTCCTTCTCCAAATGTTTTGTTGTGCCACTAATGACAATAATTTTTGCTTAGCTCCATGATGAATGACTTTGGAAATTATCATTATTTTTCCTGTTATGTGAATTGCACGCATCTTGGACTTAACAACAAAAAAGTTGCAGTTCTTAAATCGTTAATGTAGTTTTTTTATGTTTATCCTCATCAATATTATTGTAATTACGTTAATAATTAAATAAAAAAAAACTAACCTAAATATAAACTTTAAGCAAAAAGTTTTTTACCGATTGTGATTATGTTACGGTTTTTTATTATGTGCAACAATTAATTTATTGTTTAATTAGGATTTAATAATAATTTACAGGAAAACGTGTATAATTGATTTTATACGTAATGAAAAAATACTCATTACAGAATAGAGAAAAAACAAATGAGATTGAAAATAATCAACCAATCAATCAATCAGTAAATAAATAATTTACTATACTAAGTAAATGAATGAATGAATGAATGAATGAATGAATGAATGAATGAATGAATGAATGAATGAATGAATGAATGAATGAATGAATGAATGAATGAATGAATGAATGAATGAATGAATGAATGAATGAATGAATGAATGAATGAATGAATGAATGAATGAATGAATGAATGAATGAATGAATGAATGAATGAATGAATGAATGAATGAATGAATGAATGAATGAATGAATGAATGAATGAATGAATGAATGAATGAATGAATGAATGAATGAATGAATGAATGAATGAATGAATGAATGAATGAATGAATGAATGAATGAATGAATGAATGAATGAATGAATGAATGAATGAATGAATGAATGAATGAATGAATGAATGAATGAATGAATGAATGAATGAATGAATGAATGAATGAATCAAAACAAACAATAAACAATATAGAATTAGCCTAAAGTTAGATCTATTAGATTAGATGCAATAAAAAATGAAGTTTACTTTAATTACTCTGGTCTTAAATTCCAATTTGAAGTTGTTAATTGTCTAGACGATGATGATGATGAAGATGTTATGTTTATGTTTTGATGCGCACGTGAGATGACACTTGACTTGGTCCAGGTAGTCCTTGTAACATTGGCCTCAATCTTGCGTGCTTGCAGCACCAAACTGTCTGTGCACATAATACTACATACACCACACCATGCACACGGCAAATTAAAATATAATGAAATTAATTGTTTGCTGTCAATACCTACCTACGCACAAGACGAATGTCGTCTTAGTTAAAGAGAGCCTACGGCCTTCAGAAGACATCAATTTCACCTTAATAAATTAATTAAAGTAATACATTTTTTAGCGTAACTGTATACTACGTAATGTATACAAATTGGGTGATAAAACTTATGAAGTAGGCAACCTGCTGTACAATTTTTATTGATTGTACTATATATACAGTCATTTTACTTAAAAATGAATTTCTATTGGCTTATATAAATAAGCATATATATTTAAATAGAGTTTTGCGTCAACTGAAATCCCCATCTGATTGCATTGTATGGCCATATGCCAATAGAAATTCATTTTTAAGTAAAATGACTGTACAACAATAAAATACGTAAAATTCATGAGTTGAAATAAAGTTTCATGTTGTATTGAACAAATGGTGCTAAAAATGTGCTAGAAATTTATTATTTTATTATTTTTGCGCTTGGCGAAGATTTTTATGTTTTTGATTTATTGTTTTGAGGCTCCAGATCTCTTTATATAAGAGATACTTTGGAGTCAATTTAAAAATAATTATTTATTTTTATTTCTTGCTAATAATTTATATATATATGAGGAACAAATATAAGGTTAAAATAAAATAACTGATACTTGGGTTAATTTCTCTTATAAGTGTATAATAATTGAAACATAAAAACATATACGCAATTTTTAGAAATTATATTTTTTATTGTTGCAAAAATCATAATGATTCAAATGATTTCTCAAAACAATGCCATTGTCATCACTAATATTATGTATAACAATTAAAATATTGACATAAAAATATAAATAAAGATGTCGTGTGTATTTTGTTGTGTTTTCTACGTTTGTTAAAAACGCTTTCAATTTATGTGTTTAATTATCAGTTTTCATACAATCTGATTTTATGGTATATATACATAACAATTTGCACGGCAAAATGGCAAAATTCAACATTTTTTTTAGTAGTTAAATTGTAAATTTGGTTTAAAAAAATCATTGACAGGAGAGAGAGAGAGAGAGAGAGAGAGAGAGAGAGAGAGAGAGAGAGAGAGAGAGAGAGAGAGAGAGAGAGAGACAGAGAGAGAGAGAGAGAGAGAGAGAGAGAGACAGAGACAGAGAGAGAGAGAGAGAGAATTCAACTAGAATAATTTGTAAAATATATATTTAGAACAATAAAAAATATATATAATAATATATAGAACACAAAGGGTCTGTACACATTAAAAAAATGTAAATTATGTGCTGCATTGAATAATTGCTATATTGTAGAGCACAAATGTTGCTATTTTTGAATAAGGTATATCATTACGCTGACTTTCTTAACTACTGTATAATATGCTGAACATCTTAACTATTATGCTATAGTAAATTAGCAAATTAGCCATAAAACATAGCATAAATTATGTTGTGTATGCATAAATATTGCTGCATTGAGCTAGCTTAATTATTACGTATTTATTTTTGTCCGTGCAGTCCCATTACATCAGAGATAATGTCAATTAAGTAATTAGTGCCATATGTCATATATATATTTTATCAACCTATATTGTTTATATTTTGTGATAATACTGCATGTGGATTTAACTAAATGATGGATAATTAAAGAATGATTAAGCAAAAATGCACTTGAATGCCTTTGGCTTTTGATATAACCTTAGTATAGGTTATCTCTCTTTATAATTTTATAATATTTATTTATATCCAGATGTGCATCGAGTGAGCATGCATGGCAATTGGTTACTGATAATGGGCCGGTTGCCAGCAGCACAGCGACCTCATGGTGAGCCAGAGAGGACCTTGCTTGGCAAGGGGTCGCGTGACAGAGATAGAGTATACCGCTCTCGCGAGTTACTATATAGATTATAACACCGTGAAAATATCAGCGTGATTAGTAATTCATTATCTTTACAACCTGGGTACGCGTGGTAGTGAAGTAAGACTGATAGCAAAGTATTAAGTACTCGCCGACAATGTGACCCTTTGTTGCCACGCGACTTATTTTAACTTTCAGTTGTTTGTTGAGTGATTGCAAAATTAAATTTTACTATACATTATTAAAAGTTAAAATTATTTTTACAACACCTGCGAATTATCATAAATGCATAAAAACCCAATGAATGAAGGAACGAACGAACGAACGAACGAACGAACGAACGAACGAACGAACGAACGAACGAACGAACGAACGAACGAACGAACGAACGAACGAACGAACGAACGAACGAACGAACGAACGAACGAACGAACGAACGAACGAACGAACGAACGAACGAACGAACGAACGAACGAACGAACGAACGAACGAACGAACGAACGAACGAACGAACGAACGAACGAACGAACGAACGAACGAACGAACGAACGAACGAACGAACGAACGAACGAACGAACGAACGAACGAACGAACGAACGAACGAACGAACGAACGAACGAACGAACGAACGAACGAACGAACGAACGAACGAACGAACGAACGAACGAACGAACGAACGAACGAACGAACGAACGAACGAACGAACGAACGAACGAACGAACGAACGAACGAACGAACGAACGAACGAACGAACGAACGAACGAACGAACGAACGAACGAACGAACGAACGAACGAACGAACGAACGAACGAACGAACGAACGAACGAACGAACGAACGAACGAACGAACGAACGAACGAACGAACGAACGAACGAACGAACGAACGAACGAACGAACGAACGAACGAACGAACGAACGAACGAACGAACGAACGAACGAACGAACGAACGAACGAACGAACGAACGAACGAACGAACGAACGAACGAACGAACGAACGAACGAACGAACGAACGAACGAACGAACGAACGAACGAACGAACGAACGAACGAACGAACGAACGAACGAACGAACGAACGAACGAACGAACGAACGAACGAACGAACGAACGAACGAACGAACGAACGAACGAACGAACGAACGAACGAACGAACGAACGAACGAACGAACGAACGAACGAACGAACGAACGAACGAACGAACGAACGAACGAACGAACGAACGAACGAACGAACGAACGAACGAACGAACGAACGAACGAACGAACGAACGAACGAACGAACGAACGAACGAACGAACGAACGAACGAACGAACGAACGAACGAACGAACGAACGAACGAACGAACGAACGAACGAACGAACGAACGAACGAACGAACGAACGAACGAACGAACGAACGAACGAACGAACGAACGAACGAACGAACGAACGAACGAACGAACGAACGAACGAACGAACGAACGAACGAACGAACGAACGAACGAACGAACGAACGATATCTGGGTGTTAGCAGGGTGCATACATCTTGGCCAATGTGTTAACCTGGTGCATGCGTAAACCTACCACATTAAAAGAATGTGGTGTTAAAAAAAAAATAATAATAAAAAAAAGGATATAATAACAATTTTGAAAATTAGCTTGCTTTTTCTCTGCATAAGATTATAACGGATGAGAGTTGATTTTCACCTTCTTGTGCGTCAGAATTTGGTTAATTTTACTAACAATTGATTTTTAAAATTGCGGTAATATATAATTACTGTTTGCTGCTTAATTTGAAATTATCTTTTGTTAAAAATTTGCATGTGTGAAATCTCTTTTGTCATCAGAAAACCACGGCTGCAAAGGTAAATTATACTTAATTCTGCTAAATTAGGGTTTCCTAAGATCCTGTTCTGATAGAATTTTGTTCAAATTTGGTTTGTTTACTTATAGATCGCTTATTTCTGTCGACATTTGATGTTAATTCTAAGACGTCATAAGACATCAACCTACAACATCGAAATTACATTTCTCAAATCTAACAATGACGGTGCAATTTTCAATTTTGACCAAAATTCTTAACTTAATCGTATTTTGGTATTTATATAACTTCAATTTTATTTCATCACTTCGCAAAATTTAAAATTTAAAATCATGGAATTATTATCTTGTTAATTTTGCTTTATTTGGCTTTGTTATCATTATTTTTTAACTGTATATGGGCAAAGTGTATTTCTGTTACTTTTATTTTATAAAATCATTATATTTACCAATTTGTACATTAAGAACATTAAAAAATTAAACTATATCAAGACAGAAGCTCTTTTTGTTTATTGTTATATGAAAATAAAATACTATAAAATATAAAAATAATCGTGTGTAGGTGTAGCATGTTAAATTAATACGGCTATGTCTATTAATGGCTGTAGTTATACGAAAGGGTTTTGCACCTCTAAAATTTGAAAATTGGTTCTCAATTATGTCATTTGAAAGTTGATGTTTAAAATTTCAGAACTTGAGTCAATCTGATAAAGGATTTGAAGTAAATTTGAAATTAACAAGGGGTCTTTTTTTTTTTTTTTTTTTTTTTAAGAATCTCGTTATTTAAAATTTTGCATACGACCACATACATTTTGCACACGTACAGTATTTGTAGTTTTTTATTCTTGCATTGGGCAAAAAGAAATAAAAATAAAAATAAAATCAATCAATGATTATTCAAAAAGTTGACGTCAATTCTCTGTTTGTCCCACTATAGCTGTTACCATAAGTAGTATATTATTATTATTATGCTGTTACTGACGTCAAATTTTATATTATTTTTATTATAATATTTTAATCCGTGAATAATTTCGGTGTGGTTTGATGCTGAGTATGAGTAAGTCATCGTGCAAACATAGAGACGCTCGTACGTAGGTAGGTAAGTATAAGGTGTTGAGCGGCGGTGAACTATGCTTGCTTGCCTACGTCAGGTGTAATATATTATGACGTAACAGCATCTTACTTGCACATCAGAGTAAACATCTCAAGCGGAAGCAACAGTGGACCGTACATTACTGGACAGGATGTTAGTCCTCTCTGTCCCTGTCCCTGTCCCTGTCCCTGTCCCTGTCCCTGTCCCTGTCCCTGTCCCTGTCCCTGTCCCTGTCCCTGTCCCTGTCCCTGTCCCTGTCCCTGTCCCTGTCCCTGTCCCTGTCCCTGTCCCTGTCCCTGTCGTGTCCTGTCCTGTCCTGTCCTGTCCTGTCCTGCCCTGTCCTGCTCTGTCCTGCCCTGTCCCTGTCCCTGTCCCTGTCCCTGTCCCTGTCCCTGTCCCTGTCCCTGTCCCTGTCCCTGTCCCTGTCCCTGTCCCTGTCCCTGTTCTCTCTCTCTCTCTCTCTCTCTCTCTCTCTCTCTCTCTCTCTCTCTCTCTCTCTCTCTCTCTCTCTCTCTAACACACACAAATAAAAACAAATACGCAATAATTAGTAATTTTCAGCACAATTTTCTCATTACAGCAAATATAATCTATGTTTATGCCACCATATCTCATAATAACTATGTCACATAGCATAATTATTTATGTTTTTATAATTTAGCATCATTTGTGCTAATAACATTAAAGCAGCATAATTAAATAACATATTCTTTCCATCTCTCCCTCCTGTCTGTCTCTCTGTCCACCTCTCTGCGTGTCATCTGTTTAAATAAAAATTAACGGCTTTTTGTTTCTCTCACTCTCCCCCCCCCCCCCCTCCACCCTCCCCTCATGGCATATACTGCATCAGTACAACAAAAAGAAGAAAGGCATTATACATTACACATTCAGTTAAAATTCCATTGTTTTCGTGCGTGCAATCAGAACAGTTTAGTTTGTAACAGAATATTTAGTTTTCATTTCCCATATCACACCTCAAGTCATCCTTCAATACAATACGACATACGACATACATACGTACTGTACCCTTCAATGCAATGTATAGGGTGGTTTCATTCATGTTAAAGTCGACGTCATAAGTGAGTACTAAATAACATTGGCCGGTATAGAAAAATGGCACATTTTGCCAGTTTAAAAATACTTCGCAATTTTTTTTGAGAGCATTGATGCTGTTAACAGGTTGAATTAGTACCTCAAGTATGCAAGAAAAATAATAATGACCAAAAAACAGCTAATTTTCCAAAGAAAATAGCCAAAACCTCTGTTTGTCCTATGATGAGCAATGTTATTCATTGCTCAAGAAGAGCATAAAGAAGCACTCAGAATGACGTCATGAGTACACACACTATATTATATTATATATATATATATATATATATATATATATATATATACATACATACCTGCTTGTTTGTTGGATATGCAAGTAAATAAATGAAGTTTTGAGTGACAGCCAGCTGGGGATTGTTAGTCGCGAACTGCTGCCAATAACTTGACTTTAATGTGATTTATTTCTCCTTGTTATTATATTTTATTACACTCAAGGTTTATTGTTGTCAAAGTTAAAAATAATTCTCATTTTGAATATATAAGGGTTTACTGATGTCAAAATTGTCATTTTACATTTAATTTTTTTTAATCAATTATTATATTATTATTGCCTCCTCAAACATGTGGAGGGCAGGGTCGGACTGGCAATCAAGGGGCCTTATCCGCAAAAGGGGTGTAACACCCTCTTTAGGGGCCACAAAGGGGGCGTAACACCCTAGTTACGCCCCTTTTTGGGCCTTAGGGGCATCAAAACAGGGGGGGCCACGTCCGCAATTGCGGACTTGCTCATATGGCCAGTCCGAGCGTGTGTGGAAGTATGTATTGACTAATAATAAAGGAACAACTGTTTTGAGACTGACTATATGCAATTTTGGGGACATCCGCTTCCGTTTCGACTTACTGCACATGCGTAGTAAGGAGAAACGGAAGCGGGTGTGACTGAAATCGCTTATAGTCGGCCTCAAAACATTTGTTCCTTTATCAGTCAATATTATATATTTTTTTGGATCAATAATATTATTATTGCCTTAAACACCATACATTATTATAATACTTAAAATAAAAATCGAGAGACTCAGAGTAAATTTCTTGTAAATAAAAAAGAAAAAAATATATATTTCCACAATGTTTAAGTAAATAATATAAATCCTTAAGATTTTCCCGCGCTACCTGATGACTGGCTAACGTACCCCGCCGGTAAGTTCCATTAAAAAGCCGTACGCAAGATTTACTAAAACATGAAATTCTAAATTCAGCACAAGTATATTATACAGAATATTTTTAGCGCAAACTTTAACATTTTCTATTTTTATTTCAAGTATAATATTAGAATTCGGAAGCATCAGAAGCAGCTAGAGCACTTGCGATGCAATCAATATTTTATACAGTAAATTGAACTTGGCAAATGCATGTCAAATAAGGATAAACCCATTATACATATAATACTAAAAAAAGAGGTTAGCAATTTGGCGACCAACAAATCAATAAACCTCAAACAACAAATTGTCGTCTACATAACCTGGAAACCGTAGTCAAAATTAGAACAACAATTAAATCGTAAAATTTTAAATCATTTTCACGTGTTTTTCACTAAAAAACAGTAAAAATAAAATAAAATAAATCCCCAACGCAGTATTAAAAAAATAAAAACAAAAAAATAATAAACAACGCAGTAAAAGCCAAAAACCGCAAAACCAAACTTTATATAAAAATGCTTTAATTTGCAGTTCAGAAATTATTAACCTGACTGCAATTTCAAGGTCTCTTTCTTGTTTCAATTTTTTTTCTATATAATATATCAAATAATAAAATGTAATAACAATTTTATAGCATGTAATTATTAAACTTATACTATATGTAATAAATATCTTAAACTAAAAACTACAAAAATAATAATAATAATAAAAAGGACTGGGAAATTTTACTTGCGTCATAAGTTCGCAGCTACGTAGTTTTTTACTCCTTATATATAATTGATGCATCACGTCGTACATATACAAATTAATAACATACAGTTCAAATCAATTCTCTTTACAAAAAAATAATTGAAATTTTTGCTGTTATTTTAGTTTATAATAATATTTGTTCAACGTTTTCTAAGTTTTTCTTTATTTTGTAAAGCTTGAATTATTTTTTTTGTACTCGTCTTGTGTCGGCTGAGATAAAACATCAGAGATTTCAAAGTGAATGTAAACAAATATTTTGTCTTCCTCAATTAACTGTTGTCCAAGTTATTAGAGCATGGAGATATTGAGCATCCTATGTATGTACCCACTGACTTTAATTGAAATATTTAAGTATAAATAAAAATACGAACATCAAATAAAAACATTAGACCCCTTGCACATCCTTGCGCTTTGTCGCCATGTTTGTGGTGCCTAATGCATTGTCCAGCATAGGGAAAACATCATTTATCCCAAATTTTTACATTAAAAGAGTTTATTTCAACTTAACAAAGTTTTCTCATATCCTTCGAGCTTAAGTAAGTAAGTAAGTAAGTAAGTAAGTAAGTAAGTAAGTAAGTAAGTAAGTAAGTAAGTAAGTAAGTAAGTAAGTAAGTAAGTAAGTAAGTAAGTAAGTAAGTAAGTAAGTAAGTAAGTAAGTAAGTAAGTAAGTAAGTAAGTAAGTAAGTATGTAAGTAAGTAAGTAAGTAAGTAAGTAAGTAAGTAAGTAAGTAAGTAAGTAAGTAAGTAAGTAAGTAAGTAAGTAAGTAAGTAAGTAAGTAAGTAAGTAAGTAAACAAACAAACAAACAAACAAACAAACAAATAAACAAATAAACAAACAAAATGGAAATAAATATTAAAACAAAAACGCACCTGTAAAGTATGCAACAAGTCGGGTACAAGGCACAAGCAGGTTGCATAAATCACAGGGGCTATATCCAACAAACAGTGCGTAAAAATGTTATTTTAATTTGAGTGAATTAAAATTTAAATATTTGTTATTATAATTAATTATAATAAATATATTTGTATATAATACAACCCTGACCTTATATAGGTCAATAAAAACGATATGATCAAACGTCCTTCAATTTCTATTGTAATCCAAAATAATATTTTTGTTTATGCAATAACTATTACGTCAAACATTTTATTGCAATTTTTTTCAATCCATATACTGATTTATATATATAAACTATTTTTATCTTCTCAGATGCATTAACGTCATAAAGATTCTTATTACTTAACCACATGATGATAAAACAAAATAATAATAAAAATAAAAAAATATAATAAAAAAAATATATAAAATTATTTCCTATATTTTTTACTATAGTTCTGTGAAAGAGCTTGATTTTTCATTATTTTATTACATAGTTATTTTTTTAGATTATATTGATTTTGTTTTTTCATTGATTTGATTTCATTCTTTCAACTTGACTAAGACACTGGCCAATTTCCGCTTCCATTAAACTCAATTATTTGCAATGATAAAATAGTGTACATCTTATATACAAAAATTTGGCACGTATTGCTAATGCATGAATTTTCATTAGTATAATTTATTATAAGAGTTTTGAAAGAGCATACACGGAAAGAATAAATTATGTAATTTATTGCAGCATTTATGTCATTATAGCATAAATACTGCATTAATTAGAAAAGCATAAATAATTTAGTTGTAAATACAACATAATATTTATGCTGTATGTAGCATAGTTATTGTGAATTATAGCAAAGTTTATGCATATTTTGAACAAATTGTGATGAAAATGAGATAGCATAATTATAATGACGTATTTATTCTTCTCCATTCGTTTGCTGAAAAAATTTACCTTATTATTCTTATTATTTTTTTTTTGCGAAAATTAACATTTAACATAAAATTCTGAATAATAATTAATTTTTAGTTTTAATTTTAAAAAAAATGCAATCTACAATAAATTGCACAATACAGATATTGTTCCGTGAGAAGTTCAAACCGTAATTAAAGCTCTCTTATTAGTGTGCAATAAAAAAAAAAAAAAAAGTTTTTCCTGTATGCGAGTTAAGTGCACGTGTCCTTAAGAAAGTTGTAGAGGACACCTGTGGTAATGATATTACATGATACCTTAGGTTATTCTCCAATACACTAGAGCGGTGAAAGACAAAGACTTCAAAATTTATGTGGTCTTGATTATATACACTGAGAATACAAAATAGTAGAGACTAGAATTTTAAAACTGATATTCAAATTGTTTGTAAACATTCATGTGCATACATCAAACATCAAACCCTACTATGCATGGAGAGTAACTAAATTGTACGAATTTTTATATTAGGGATTAGGCATTTAAAATGTTTACTCTCTCTCTCTCTCTCTCTCTCTCTCTCTCTCTCTCTCTCTCTTTCTCACTCTACCATTGAATGTGGCCAATAATGCATGGGTACTGTCTACTAGTGAAATGTGGTACACAGTATACTCTAATGTTTACTTACTACCAATAGTACATGGGTACTCTCTACTAGTGAAATGTGGTGCATAGTATATAGAGACAATACACTCATATTGCATAGGTGCATAGTGACAATACACTCGTGCTTTGACGTACAATAGGCATATTTTATACTCTAAACATTTGTGTGTTGTGATTAAACATTTATTTTCTGGGTGTAGGAAGTCAGTGACTATAGTGAGTCTGTCTGTGTTTTTTTACTCTAATAATAATAATAATAATACAATTGGAGGTGGAGAGGGGAAGAGAAGAGAAGAGAAGAGGCACGACAACTGCTGTCCTATTCTAATCCAATCAAAAGCCTCTATCATCATCCCACCCTAAAATAAAACATTCTCATTGGTTGAAAAATCTTCACCTGATGTGTGACGTAATATGCATGAACTGAATAAAATCGAAACTAACAAAAAAAAAACTACACAATATAGTTTATTATAACGTGCATTAAGTTTTAAAAAAGGGGGGGAAATTGAGGGGACAGAAAAACGTTTTTTTCTCTCTCTCTCTCTCTCTCTTGATAATACCAGCTGGTCAAAATCTGGACATTAAATCAAATTTGACTTTTAAGAGGGGTACTTTTTAACTATAGAATATGAATTTAAGATTATCGTTCTTTAAAATATTTTTCTTACTTTTTAATAATATATAATTTTAGGACTGCTTTTTTTTTTTTTTTTTTTTTTTTTTTATTATTATTTTTTTTACTTAACAATTTACTTTATTGAGTTGCAAACATTTTGTGTTTGTCAATTATTAATGTTATTTTAACCTCTACTGTATATCTATGTGACTGATATATGTCATTGTCAACCACACTTTAGGTCGAGCAAACCTAAATATGGCCATAGCTAGCCTAGCTAAATACAATTGCGAGAGAGAGAGAGAGAGAGAGAGAGAAGAAATAATATTTAATATTATCTTGATGATTGCAAAAAAAAAAAAAAAAAAAAAAAAAAAGGACAAGAAAGTAATTTTTTTACAAAACAAATTTCATGATGTTATCTTTTATTAAATATTATTATGTTCTACACGGGAAAAAAACTATTGTAATTATACTATATATTACACTGAATATCTTGAGTATTATATATAATAAAGATAGGTTCACACGGTGTAAGTGACGTCACATATTTGCTTATGGAAATTAACATTGTTGAAACAGTGACGTCACAATCTCTAAAGTTAAGCTATAGTTTGCTGTATAGAAAAGTTATTTTTCAGAAGTAAAGCCTATATTTATGTAATATATAGGCTGGTTTAGCATTGTAAAATTGTGAAGCATTTTACGCTTTGCTATATTATTGTAGAACACAAATGTTGTAATTTTGTAATAACATAAGTAATTATGCTGAATATGTTAACTATTATGTAATGTAGTATAATCACTGTACAAAAGCATAAATCATGTTGGTATACATAAATGTTGCTGCATTGCATTATTAGTTCCAGATAACCGGAAGTTAATCAATGGTTAAGTTAAAAGAATTAAGTGTAAAGAGTATGCAAACTATTTTTTTTTATATAACTACAAAACATAGTAATCTTTCATAACAAAACAATGCTATATGAAACTGGCATTGTAACAACATTATAGTTTTTTTTTCCGTGTAGTATAAGTTTTTTTTATATTTTACAATGTCACATTGTACCATAGTATTATTTATTTTATTAATTGTGTCACGAACTTATTTATAAATTCAATTCTGTTTAAAAATAAATAGGTTACCAATTATTGTCATATAACTGTTTTATTATATATATTTTATGTTTAATCCTTCGTGTATAAACTTTTGGATTTTCATACATTTATTTATTTCTGAGAAAGCAACGAAGGTCATTGAAATAATTATGAATAAGTTAAGATAATATTATGATATTGGTAATGAATAATGAAATATATTATTACTGTATTCATAGTAAATTCTATCTATTCTTACACGGACAAAAATAAATACGTAATAATTATGCTCGCCTATTTTCAGCATAATTAATACAACATAAATCTATACTATACTGCATAATTATATACAAAAAGCATAAATATTATGTTGTACAACATACTTATTTATGTTTTGTTTTTCTAATTTAGCATATGCTATAATGATATAAATGCAGCATAAATTACGTAATTTTTATTCTTTCCGTGTATGGTTGAAAATAAATAATAATACAAATTGATATGTAATTAATATTTAATTAATATTTTATTAGCTAATTTTCAGCAAAATTTGTTCCATAGCATAATTTATGCTACAATGACATAAATACAGCATAAATTATACGTTATTTATTCTTTTATGAATTTGTAATTTATGCTGCTTTTGTGTCATGCTAATATAGCATAAATGTTGATAAAGTAGAATATCATGAATAGTTATGCTATTTATCCCTATATCTATCATAATATGCAGTATATAGCATAAATTATGGCATAATAGATTATCCTGTTAGTAGGCTATAGAATAATGCGTAATAATTATGCTAATGTATGCTATATCGCATATAGTGATTATAAAATATAACATAATAGTTAACATGTTCAGCATAATTACTTATGTTATTACAAAATTGCAACATTTGTACTCTACAATATAGCAAGTGTTCAATGCAGCGTAAATTATACGTAAATTATTTTTCTGTGCAGCATTATCTTAAGCGTCCACTGGCAATATTTGTCTTCATCTTCATTTATTCATATAAGACAAAAATATTAATAAAAAAAAAAAAAAAAAAAAAAGTTCCAACAGCAGCCACGTGTAAAATTGAACTTGTGCACATTATGATTTAACGAAGATTTATGCATGCAAATCAAGTCTATATAATAGAGACTAATGTTTCTTTTGTTAATATTATCTCTTTATTGTCATACAATTACTTTCATTAATATCTAATTGTATAAGTATATGATAAAAATTATTTCATTCATTTCAATATGTTATTATGTTTTATGTATATCTAATTTTTTTTACTGGGTCCACTATCTGTATAGACTTTATAGTGATTCAAGTTATACGTCGTCGCCGCGCTGTCTCCTCTCTCTCTCTCTCTCTCTCTCTCTCTCTCTCTCTCTCTCTCTGTCTCTCTCTCTCTCTCTCTCTCACTCACTTGTCAGTGAAATAGTGACCCCGTAGCCAAGCAAGCTCCATAATATACTGTATACAACATATAGCAATAATTGCGGCACCACAAAAAAACTTAAACACAATAAAATATTGAGATAATTAATTTAACAACACATTGAAAAAAAAAAAACGTCGTATATACTCTTGATATTTATAGCTTCTTTGTTTGTTTGTTTATATTTTCATTATTTTTGCAACATACAAAATAAAGATGTATTACGCAGCTTGAAATATATGTGATGAACTAAATTTTGAAATATCTTATCTTTTGCACAGTGTTTCTTAATTTTATTCTCAGAATATAGTCCTAGATATTTTTGATTGCTGCTCAATCATAAAACAAATATCGTCATTAAATACGCATTTACAATCATTTCACTGTCGAATACATGCAAAAATATATATTTCAATACGCATTTAATATAAAGAAAAGAAATTACTTTGTTTATTATTATTATTATTATTATTTTTATTATTTATTTATTTATTTATTTATTTATTTATTTATTTATTTATTTATTTATTTATTTATTATTTTTTTATTTTTTTATTTTTATTTATTTATTATTATTATTTTTTGTCATTTATGTTTTCATAGCATGAATGTTGCTAGATTAAAACAGCATAATACAGCACAGCATGGACAAAAATAGCTACATAATAATTATATCAGCCTAGCTATTATAAAATTTATTCATTACAACCAAATTTATGCTATAATCTATTTGAATTTTTGTGCATTTTGTAGCAACAATTATTTATTCAGAATTATTTATTCCTTACAACAATATTTATGCTATATACATCATTACATAAATGCGTAGCATAATTATTTTTTATGTTTCAATGGACCACTTGCAAATTAACGAACTATTTAAAATAATATGAAATATTCTTAGCACTATATATGGACAAGACGTTTTCACTTACACGTTGCTACAATTAAAAACATTTCATTGCAAGTGGTCCATTCAGCAACGTTGATATATTATGCTAATACTAAAATAATTACGCAAGTATAAGTTACATCATTTCTTTTCCCGTGAAGATGGCTGAGTCAGGAAATAATATACAAAATATAAAGATGCAGAGGTCCAAGGCGGATGCTGGGATACACAATTAATATGCACGTGACGTTAATAATATTTGCTGATGCAACTAAATTGAAAAAAAAAGAAGAAAAAAATGAAACCTTCAAAAAAATATGACGACCATGACCGCACTCTTGCCTAAACAATAATACTCTCGAAGCAACAACATTAATTTTGAACAAGTTATAATTTCTATAAGGTGTGCGTATATACTGAAAAAGAAAGAAGAAAGATCCTGAAACATTTTTTTATTATTATATAGTAAACAACCTTGACAAAATTTACTGATGCCATAAGTGAAATTTTTTTGTAAAGCAACAAAAAATATTTCTAGAATTGTCTTTTAATTCTTTGATAGTATAGATTTAACACATATTTAGCATTATATTACACTTTTAATGACCGTGAAAGTTTTGTGTGTGTGTGTGTGTTGAATTATAGTTGAAATTTTGTGTAATTAAATTTTTTTTATATGTTATTCTACTTTCCTTATAATATCACGCAATTTTTTTTTTCTCCAAATTGATATTTGCTCAAAATATTTTTATTGCGTAATGTTTTCTTATTTTTTTTTTTTTTTGTTGAATTGTAGAGTTTTGATTCTATGCACTACTATGCACTGAAAAGTGAGTAATAAAACTAAAAAATTATTTAAGGGAGGAAAATAATATTTAAAAAAGTTGTTATTTATATTTATTTTTTTATAAAACTGCCGGATTTATCGATTCATTTCTAATCACCTGGGATATCAAGAAAATCATTTAAAATGCTTTAGATATTTGTTAGTTTGTTTATTTTGATTGATTAATTGGTTCATTGATTGATTGATTGATTGATTGATTGATTGATTGATTGATTGATTGATTGATTGATTGATTGATTGATTGATTGATTGATTGATTGATTGATTGATTGATTGATTGATTGATTGATTGATTGATTGATTGATTGATTGCTTTGATTAATTGATTGATTGATTACGATGGAATCAGGACAGAAATTTCTGAGTTAATTAACTTTACAGCCCAGTAATAATTGCTTTGATCTCAAGTTGTTTTACATATATATTTCAAAACAATAACAAAAGATTAAATTTACATACACTTTTTTTTTTTAATTCGTTAAAAAAAACGATACCTCATTAATCAACGTAAAAGTTTTCTATGTTACTGAATGAATATTATAAATAATTTAAATATTATTTATAAGAACACAAGGCTATAAAAAAGAAAGAAAAATATTTAATGAAAATACGTGATAGAATGAATCAGCACAAAATCCAGTGTTGCGTATTTTATAATTATTAGCGTATACTATAGACAGCGTGTTTTATACAAAGATTAGAGGTTATAGAAATAAGAAGGCTCGCCTTATTTCGAGCTTGTTAATTCGGCGAGAGAAAGTGCGTTTGTATGATGACGTATCATTGATATACGTAGCTATAAGGTAAGGTGTGCTATAGACTGTGTCACATGGAGTCACATAACATCACATAACGACACAACGCAACGCAATATTTATTTCCATCATCACAATCATCGCGGTCATATATACACTCACAAAACAGATATTTACTTACTACTCATATTAAGTACCCAGAAAATAATAAGTACTCTCAATCCATAAGACTTCTCTCTCTTTCTTTCTCTCTCTCTCTCTCTCTCTCTCTCTTCATTGTTGATGCCACTTAACTGCATGTAATTTTTGAGTCAGGTTTTCAACGGTGAGAGTACCTGGTAATTTTTTAAGGACTTTTTTAAACTCACAAATAATGTTTAGAGAGTACCTCTACGAAATACTTTGACTATGCCTAAATAAATATTCAATCTTATAGATGCTATAGTGTCGATGTAAGTATGATGATTACAACAGATACATATAGGTTCTCGGGGTTCTCCGTAAACATTAGAGTATACTGTGTACCACATTTCACTATAGTAGACAGTACCCATGTACTATTGGTAGTGAGTAAACATTAGAGTATACTCTGTACCACATTTCACTAGTAGACAGTACCCATGCACTATTGATAGTGAGTAAACATATTAGAGTATACTCTGTACCACATTTCACTATAGTAGACAGTACCTATGTACTATTGGTAGTAAGTAAACATTAGAGTATACTCTGTACCACATTTCACTAGTAGACATTAGACATTACCCATGTACTATGTTTAATCTGCAGTATACTAATGAATTTTTTATAATTTAAGTACTCTCCTCATGCGTTATTTTGATGTATGCACATGAATGTTTAAAGACAATGTTTAGTAAACTTCTATCCTCTACTACTGCATATTCGCAATGTATATAATAATAATAATAACAATAATTTTGCACTCATGATCGCTGCTTCGTTTCCATGGTGATTTTCACTCTTATAATAATAACTCGCGATAAATACGTCACAAACATAAACAAAAACAAACCAATGTTTATTGTAAACAAAAAGGTCGACGAACTTTCAAAAATTGCTTCAGACACAACAGAGTATAGTGCAGATTTTCATATATGTGGTCATGTTTTTTTTTATATATAATTATTCTTTTTTTTTTTTTCTTGTGAAAGCCTTATTGCTTAATGTATAATATACGTTCTATCTTTACCTATATATATATATATATATATATATATATATATATATATATATATATATATATATATATATATATATATATATATATATATATATATATATCTATGTTAAATACTATGATAGATAGGAAAGTTCTCAAATATGTCTGTGTTATATGGAACAAATTTTTAGAAGGGAAATTTTGGTATTAAAATTGATAGACGTATCATACAAATTCTACCCCTCCATATAAAGAAAGAAATTACGTAATTCATGCTACATTAAACTTTGGTACCATTTACACGCTGGACAGAAATAAATACGTAATATAAATAATAATAATAATTAACGGCTTTTATTGGGCGAAATCCGGCTACAGAACCTCTCAATTTAACCCAACTGCTTATCAGTACAGTCCGGTACAGTCAGTTACAATTTTAAATTAGTATAGACACAAAATTTATGATGTTAATGTGTATTTTTTACGTATTAAATAAAATGTTTTTTAAATAATCCATATTTATAATTTTTAATTTTTATAAAATGGTTTAACACTTCAAAAAAATATTTAAACACTTTTTTATATATCATCAATTCTTCATTTAATTTTTAATTTTTTTTTATAAATAATTATGTAATAGATAATGGCTCCTTATCAGCACAATTTGTTCATTTCAACATAATTTATGCTAATGTGCATAATAAATATAATAACAATGTTACATAATATAAATATTATGTTATTTATTGCATAATTATTTATGCAATTCTAATTTAGCAATATTTATGGTGCAATAGACGTAATTTTATAGACGTATTGTTTATAAATACTTACAATTTATTTGTGTTATGACTGCGCGGTATACTATGAAAAAGAAATGATTTTTTTTAGCCAAGAAATTTTATTTTTATTCATTTGATTCAACTAAATTAATTATTATTTTTATACTTAATATATTTATTTTTTTTACTATGTGTTAAAATATATTATACTTCAAAATTCCTTTCTTTTATTCTACAATCATAATACGCATAAAAATGCATTTTAGCTTAGGTTATTGTATCAGATTTGATACAATTAGAAATGATAGTCAATAGGACAACGAAATATTTATACAACACACAGGGTATAACACATACAACATAAAGCATATCATAGCAAATGCTGGGGAAAAAAAAAAAAAACTATGTAGATGAATTTGTCGGTTTTGTAAAAAAGTGATTAACGTACACGGAAAGAATAAATTACGTAATTTATGCTGTATTCATGCCATTATAGAATAAATGATGCTAAATTAGAACAATATAAATAATAATGCTGTACAACATAATATTTATGCTATATACTACATAGTTATTATGCAGAATAGCATAATTTATGCTGTATTGAACAAATTGTGTTGAAAATGAGCTAGCATAATTATTACCGTATTTATTTTTGTCCGTGTAATACTGTAGTTAAAAATGTATAATTAAACTTATACAAAGATTTAGGAGATATTTATTGTCAAGTTTGCTAATTGTGTTCATCGGTGTGAAACAATCAAAACTTTTCCAGGAAATGTTCACAGATTGCAAAATACACATTACGTTACGTGGCTATAAATTACTTTTTTATATACTTTAGTGATGCTTAGCTCATATAACATATTCATTGTACATTTTGATGTTTTCTTTCTCATTATAATATTTCAACTTTGCAATGATGAGTGCTATATTCACTGTAGTATAAATATAAAATTGACTAATTAGTGCATTAATTAAAGAAAAAGTATAAAAATATTTTTGTTAAAACCATAAATAACAAATTAATTTGATCCATTTCCTATTGTTAATGTCCAAATCTGAGAGTTATAATTACTTAATTTTGTAATCTTATATAAATTAAGAAGCTTAGTAGTAGCAATTATCTAATGAAAGTATTGTAAAAAAAAAAAAAAAAAAAAAAAAAAAAAGCAAGCAAGCAAGCAAGCTATTCAGGACACGTCTTCCGCGTGTATATTATACTGCAAGAATTACATTTTAATTCATGTCATTTAAATACTATTTTATTGTAGATTAAATTTGTAAATATTATAAGTCATGGACATAATTATGGATATTATATATATATATATATTATATATATATATATATATATATATATATATATATATATATATATATATATATATATACACACACACAAAGAGATGCTACTTGTATAAATTTAATTAATTTGAAGGTTGCAGCGTTTATTTTAATTACTTTATCTTATTTATTTACTTTTTTTTTTCTTCACCGGAAACTGACATCTCCACATGCTGTCTCCGTAGTTAATCACACTGAAATCAATATTATTTATTGACACCTACACTATATAAGAGATTGACCTCGTCGCTCGTCGACCGCACAAGAGTTAAAAAAAGGTGCTGCGCCGCACGGGTATAAAGCAAGGACAACAAGAATCAAGTACATCATCACGTGACCTCGCCGGTTCAGAAAATGTTTTGGGGCGAGAATATCAGAAAAATTACACTGCCACGTGTTTTTTTTGTAGCAAAGATATGTTATTATAATAAATCTTTCAAGATTAACATGTCATTATACAGAGTGAAGTGAAGTATATTAAATATAGAAAAGAAGTTTATTTTCTTGTATAACTTTTATATATGATGGATATTGATGGAGTTTGACGTCATAATTATACTACGTTACTTGGATAAAAATAAATACTTAGAGAAATCCTGGTCGCAAAAAAAAAAAAAAAAAAAAAAAAAAAATCCCCCTCAATGATAAATGACGAGATGTGACTATTAAACACATACACACATATTATGTCACTTTTGTAGCCTCACAAACTGGGGAGGAAACTTATTAAGTAGACAGCCTGAGCTACAATTTTATGTGTTTATCTGGATTTCATAATGTTATATATAATTGACTTTTTATTATTATTATTATAATAATAATTAAGATTTTATTGAGCAAATAATTACAATACAAACATTGCACATAGTCAAACGAGGTTGCTCAACAGGAGATCAAAAAAGGCAAAGCCCATACAAAATTTGATATCTAAATACTAGACAAAGTAAAAAATGGTAACATAGACAAAAAAAAAATTGAAAAAATTAATGCATTTATAAACTAGATACTAGTTTTGAACTACTTAGAAGAAAAGAAATTTCTGACTCTATTCTCCAACTTATTGTATAAATTAACACTGTGGAGTAAAAAATAAGTATTGTAATATGCTGATGAATTACGTGGAACAACATATTCAATACTATCCCCTCCACGCAACCTTCTATGATGCCTCGTACGTATGGAGACTCTATATAGCATCAGAGAATACTGGCATGTCAACATCCCCCTGGAGACACTTATGCAGAAAAATTACATCCTAACGATACAACTCATCGCTTATCACATCACATTTGATTACGAGTTTTACCATTATTTTTACGTTTTATACCATTGACATAATAGAACGAGTCTTTACTAAGAATTAGAAGTGTGGTGCAGTTCTGAACCTTTTGCCTACTTTATAAAGTGTATACACTTATCTTATAATAATAATAATAATAAAATGGTTTTTATTAAGAGGCCAGAAAAGGAAAGCGTGGTCCTCTGATATTACAGAGCAATTTACCAGAGAAATCATAAATAAAATATAATATAATAGAATAGTTTCAGAGGTTTATAGTCAAATACATCCAGGCAAATATGAACATTTAATGATAGAACATTATACGTATTGAGAAAATTTTGAGACATTATATAATTGAAATATTATAATAATATTTTAATATTATAATATTTGTAAGGCTAGAAAGGTTGAGGTACAGTATAATATGTATATGTACGAAAGTCCCATCTCTAAAATTAAAAGTTTTTATTAATAAGATTTCAGATATATTTACAAACATAACATTAATTATCAAATAATAATTATACCATACAAAATAGTTACGTTGGGGAGTATAATAATAATTTTTTATTATTGTATTCAAAAATTATATACCTATTATGAGCTATATATAATTTATGCTATAAAGACATAAATGCAAAATTTATTACTTTTTATTTTCCTTCGTGCTCGTTGAAATTTTGAGAAAAGGCTTCCTTTGCTCAATAAATAAATAAATAAACACATAAATAAATAAATAAATAAATAAATAAATAAATAAATCAATAAATAAATAAATAAATCAATAAATCAATAAATAAATAAATAAATAAATAAATAAATAAAAAAATTAATAAATAAAAAAATAAAAATTATTTTCTTATTTCTCAAATATATAACTATAAATAGCACTAATTAATAAAAGCCAGACAGATTTTATTAATATCTACTGTAAATCTGAAAGTGTGATAAAAGTACATTTATATTATTTGAACCAAATAACTGCATAATTATATTAATTTATTATTGTTGAAAAATAAAAAAACTCTCATCATATATTTAAAATTAAATGAGATCACCTCCTAAAATAGTTTTCAAGTGAAATTTCTTGCTAAAATATGATTATTTACATTTTGTACGTGCCGATCCGTCTCATCCTCAAAATTTTTGCCATAAATATTGAGAGAGTGATCATTATAAAAACTAGAACAAAAGAGAAGGTTCTAGGCTCTCACAGACTTTATTCTTTTTTAACTGGAAAATATTACGTGCAGTGCAGTACCATAAACATTGTATTGGTTTTAGTTGATTGGAGTAGCGGTATTTTACACAAGAAGTGACAGGAGTCAATAACAACAATAACCTTCTCTTTGATTGTCTTTGTACTGACAACAATGGGATGCTCTGTCTCAGCTGTGAGTCACAGTCACCGTGACATCGTGAAGTAACATCAACCCTAGTGACCTCGGGAGTCAGACAGACAGACAGACAGACAGACAGACAGACAGACAGACAGACAGACAGACAGACAGACAGACAGACAGACAGACAGACAGACAGACAGACAGACAGACAGACAGACAGACAGACAGACAGACAGACAGACAGACAGACAGACAGACAGACAGACAGACAGACAGACAGACAGACAGACAGACAGACAGACAGACAGACAGACAGACAGACAGACAGACAGACAGACAGACAGACAGACAGACAGACAGACAGACATATATTTAAATTATTATGTGTATTACATCATGTTTTCAAGTATCCTCATATTAATTAAGTGTTAAAAAAATACTGCTAAAGATTTGCTTTTTTTTTGTTACATGATGAGATAATGCTGTGAAAATAACTACTGTAAATTAAATATTGTGAAACCACAAAAACATTAAAATTCCATAGAGAAAAAGTTATAAAATACTTACTGCTCGATGGTAAATTGTCATTTTAATATTTAATGTGAATAACAATGTGAAGGATAATTGAGAACTAATTTGAATGAAACTTGAATCAAGGTCTTTCAATTAAATTTATGTCAATCTAACTCATACCATTTACACTAAACTTACTGTATACAACACTGCTTTGCACGGCAGTAAAATTTACAATTATTAAAATGAGGCATTTTTATCGCTTTAACTCATAATGCTGTTCATACGTTTCTTTACAAATATTATTTAATTGTCATTAAAGCTACCACATTATATGCCATAAAAATTAAATTTTTATAGTTATTAGGTGCTTATTATTTATTTATTATAAATTCAACAAAAATACGCTTTGCATATTCTTATATGAGTAACAAGAAAATGGTAAAAGCAACATAACGACTTTTGAAATTAAAAATGTAATTTTTACAATTTCATAGTCATAATATTTATATTATTAATAGAAAAGTTTTGGGTACTGGCGTAGAACACCTTGAACAAAAAACTTGCTTGATATCCTAACATACCCAAATATCAACATTATTTTGGCCGGAGTCATTGATTTCTCATTTATTTTCCATTTACAAAATGTCAGTTGCGGGTTTACTACGTCACACTCGCCTGGTCCACGCGCGCGGAAACAGGCGAGCTGTGAAGTAGTAAACCCGCAACTGACATTTTGTAAATGGAAAATAAATGAGAAATCAATGACTCCGGCCAAAATAATGTTGATATTTGGGTATGTTAGGATATTAGGCAAGTTTTTTTGTTCAAGGTGTTCTACGCCTTTAACTTTAAAAAAAAAATGTAAAATTCATTTTGTGATAATTTTTATTTTGTATCTGATTTGTCCAATCTGTCTTTGACATTTTTTTCATCTACAGTATATCCATCAATTTATATTAGTTATTTCATTTATATATATATATATATATATATATATATATATATATATATATATATATATATATATATATATATATATATATATATATATATATACACACACATTAGATATTTTGAGACTGATCAATTGTTTAATCTTGATTTTAAACCAAATGTCAGACATTTAAATTTACCTTATAAGGTTTTTTTGTTAATTTCCTTTTTGCATGTGACCTCCCTCATCAAATACTAACACATTGCAGATGTATGGGTTCCTTGGTCCGTGTTAGGACGGGCTGGCTGGGTGTGTACACTTCCCGTCTCTGCTTCTTACATAAGACACTAGATAGTTATCTAACTTAAGAAAATAAAATCTATATACTGTATTTAGAGTACGTATGATTGGGACCCAGTTAATAGTGTCAGGTCAGGTCCCAATTGTTGCCACGTGTTCATGAAATTAAAAAAAAAAAAAAAAAATCGACCAACACGGAAAGTAAAAATTATGTAATTTATGCTGAATTGATGTCATTAAAGCATATTTTATGCTAGATCGGAATAACATAAATAGTTAAGCTGTTCAACATAACACTTATGCTATGTAACACAGTTATTATGCAGATTAGCATAAATTATGCTGTATTGAACATTTTTTGCTGAAAATGAGTTAGCATAATTATTAAAATTTATTTTTATCTGTGAATAAACATAGAAAATTAAAATTTGATAGTGAGAGAGAGAGAGAGAGAGAGAGAAAGAGAGAAAGAGAGAGAGAGAGTACAGAGTACAAGAAATATAAAATAAATTTCTTTTATTTATTATAAAAGTCATATAATTTATAACGTTGTAAAAATCACCAACAAAAAATTAAAGTTATAAAAAAACTGGCTGCATGAGTATATATTAATTAAAAATAAAGTAAATTAATACATGTATTTATTGATCAACATAGATCTTGATTTTAAAACCAATCACAGTCCAATCACCAGGTAGTGGTAATTTATATTCGTAAATTTATTTAAATCCATAATAATATTTTAATGGGTATACATTATCATTTTATGAAATTTTATAAAAATAATAATTGAATAATATTTTTTTAAATAATATATTATATGTATACACGAACACAGATAATTATATACCACACAGCACAACAAAATATTTTATATATTGTTGTACAGCATAATAATTTAGGCATCTCTATATATCAACATTCATTTACATTCATTCGTTCGTTCATTCATTCATTCATTCATTCATTCATTCATTCATTCATTCATTGATTCATTCATTCATTCATTCATTCATTCATTCATTCATTCATTCATTCATTCATTCATTCATTCATTCATTCATTCATTCATTCATTCATTCATTCATTCATTCATTCATTCATTCATTCATTCATTCATTCATTCATTCATTCATTCATTCATTCATTCATTCATTCATTCATTCATTCATTCATTCATTCATTCATTCATTCATTCATTCATTCATTCATTCATTCATTCATTCATTCATTCATTCATTCATTCATTCATTCATTCATTCATTCATTCATTCATTCATTCATTCATTCATTCATTCATTCATTCATGCATTCATTGATACTAAATATAACATACACTCCATAACTCCGTGGTGCTCTCCAAGAGATATAAAGCTCAATCTTGTGTTATCAGGGGCCACAGCTACATCATATTGATAATTATTATTATGTCAGTGACTTCAAGTATAGCTGAGTCATCACGTGTGCATGAACAGCTGATCACCACTGGGTCATAACAAAACACATCAGATATCTGACCTCGTGTTAATATAAATTACATGTGGACCGCACAGTTTGTAGAGGTCAAATATCTACTTGTATAATAATTTATCTCATAAATTGATAAATTGTTCGCTAATGTAAAGTAAGGCCTTTGTATTTATTTATAGAATATTATGTAGACACATTAATAATTGTGTAATAGATTTAGGTGATGAAATATATACCATTCTTTGAAACAAAATATTTAGTCTCATATCCCTATACTGTGGTCTCAAAATACGTGAACGAGTGTCTAGTATACCTAATTTAAATATGTAACGCTTTAGTGCAGTACTTTTTTCAAAAAAAAAAAAAAAAAAAGCTTTCAATATTAAGGGATAGGAAATCTGGGGATCCTAGAAAGTAATAAAATGCTGACTAAAAAAAAAATTAAAAAATAATAAAAGCGTTACTTACTTGTTAGTATTCCCTCATTTATATTTTCTGGTGGAATCAGTGCAGTATAATTTTCTCAAAAATTGTCAAAAACGTGTTTCTCATTTTTTTTTTTTTTTTCTAGTGCGCCTCTGGTTGGTTCTACGTCATCGCCGGTATAAGATGCATTCCCTTGCCACTCACCGGTAACCTCTATTCCGGCTATAAACATAATTTTATTTTAAACATAAAATTTTGACTCAGCACAATTTTTTGTAATAATTGTTGTATTAATGAAAGTACATTTTAAATTACTATAAAAATAACTAAAAGTTAAACTTTGATGTCATGATCGAGAAAACGGAACTATAATTACCGTTTGTTTACTTTAAAAAAAAATGCGCACGTCATTTGTTGTAGCTTTTTATTAGTTGTTGCTATATAAAGTAAAGAAGAAACGACGGTGTAATAAAAATAGCAGGCGGTGATAAGTGATTTTAATTTTGTGTTTTGCCAACGTCAGGCTTTTTTTTTTTTTTTTTTTTTTTAATTTTAAAAAAAATTATTTTGAAAATACTTTCAATATTCTACCCTCCCCCCCCCCCCCCCCCGCCCCCCAAAAAGAGACACTCATTATAGAATGTTATAGTTATATAATTTACGGAAAATTTTTGCATTATTTTTTTTTATGCCTTTATGTCTGTGAAATCTTATGCTGTCAATCTTGTTTTATTTAATTTTTCCTATACTATCATATTAAAATACTGAAGGTAACTTTTTTTTTAAATACGGAGAAAGTGAGATTAAATTGAGGGATAATCCTATGAATAGTAGGAATTATTTTGTTATTATGTAATACATAAATACTATGTTAATTATGCCGTAGTAGGAAAGGAAAAACTATACATGAATAATACATTAATTAGGATTATGAAATAAGCAGGATTTTTAAGTGTGATGTTATGTAATTGTTAAAAAAAAAACTTTATCAAATTTTACTAGAATTAGTGAAGTAAAAAAAAAATAATAATAAAAAAGATTAAAAAACTGTTATCGGCAATGCTAGTACTTTTTTGATTTAATATAAGCGATACTTATATGATATAAATATATTATTACGTGCTTTTAAAGCTATATAATAAAAATATATAAGAAAATATTTTGTCGGTATTAAAAAAAATAATTAAAAATAAATTTTCTTTTCATTTACGAAGTTAATCACGTAACATTTCCAGTGTCTGCACCATAGTATATAGTTGGCACACTTTTAGCTTTGTATGACCTATATGAGGCCTCAGTGCTAGCATTTTCAGTTTATCATCCACAGCGTATGTATACTTTACTTGAATATTTTCAATTATACTAAAGGGGAAAGAGAGACAGAGACAAAGAGAGACAGAGACAGAGACAGAGACAGAACAGTGAGACAGAGACAGAGACAGACATAGACATAGACAGAGAGAGACAAGAAAAAAGACAGACATAGACATAGACAGAGAGAGACAAGAAAAAAGACAGAGACAGAGACAGAGACAGAGACAGAGACAGAGACAGAGACAGAGACAGAGACAGAGACAGAGACAGAGACAGAGACAGAGACAGAGACAGAGACAGAGACAGAGACAGAGACAGAGACAGAGACAGAGACAGAGACAGACACAGACACAGACACAGACACAGACACAGACACAGGCACAGACACAGACACAGGTAAAGAGAAAGAGAAAGAGAAAGAAACAGAGACAGAGAAAGAAATAAAGATGGAAACAGAGACAGCTAGACGACAGACACAGAGAGAGACAGACAAATAAAAAACACGACAAAATGTAAATTTGTTAGTTTAAATTTTTGTTATTGTAATTATGCAGATTTTCTCCACTTAAATTCAGTTGAATGATATGCAATGTCATTACATTTACACTATAGTGTGTACTGTATTCATTTTAACCTTCAACCGCGTGCAATGCAAAACAGGACGCACATCTTGATATAATATAGAAATTGAAGAAATATTGAATACAAGTAAACAGTTTAAAATTCTGAAACTCATAATTAACATCTGTATCCAGGTTTTCAGTTCATGCAGATTGTAGAAATGACGTCTTTGCTGACTTAAATATAACTGCTGCAAATCACGATCATATTATTTTTATTTTCCGTCAGTCACTTCTTCGTGATACCTAATCCCTTTTTAGATATTAAAATTAGTAGAAATTTAAATTTTTCATCAAAGTTAATTTGGCCATAAAAGTGACATGAACATTTTTTTTCTCAATTAAATACGTACACTCTGTGCACTCATGAAGTAAATACATATTATGCACTATCGTTCATTTTCAGTAAAATATTAATAATAATAAAAAAATATATATATTAAGTGTATATCATCAGTATTAAAAAAAAAGTATATAAAATAAGTTTAATTTATGCAGCATAATGCACGTACTTTTTTTCTTCTAAGCAGAGACAGAGTGAGACAGATGCAATGACAGATACAGCTTTTTTTTTTTTTTTTTTTTTTTTTTTTTTTTTTTTTTTGTAGAAAAATTATTTTATTAATTTTGAATTTATAGGCAATAAAATTTCTTCAACCTTTCCAAACTTCAGTGTTATAACACAATCAAAATCAAAAGAACTAAATTAAAGAGGAGACTGCTAAGTTAACTAAATATCTCTATTGTACAGCAAAACTACTTTTCAGTCGACTAAAGCTCCACTACAACGTCACTCTACGTATATTTTACAACACAGAAGCTGTACAGACGTCCAACCACAATAATATTATGTTGTATAAGTGAATAGCTATACTGTACAGCAACTTAGTTGTCACTTTTTCTTCAATCGTTAGTAAATTAAGTTTTTCCTCCCTATAAATCACAGTTCCAAACTATAGGAACTATATGATTGCTCCGCAGTATTGATTAATAACAATAATGACAAAATACACGCTAAATATAAATAAATTATTACTTCATCGCAAACATGTTTGCTCAAAATGTCGTAATAAAAAAGACGTTGAATAGGAAGCTTTTGAAACTATTTAAAAATAAAACTATTGTGCTAAAAGTTTTTCATTTAAAGTAAAGGCAAATTAATTCGAATCCAATCAATTCCATGCAATAAAATCAAAATCACATAATATGTGGGCTGATAATACAATAACTATGTATTATTATCTAGAGCAGCTCACATAAATATTTAGTGAAGATTTTTATGACGTATTTTGTTACATATTATACCTTTCGATTGTTGCTTACGTATATATTATAAAAAAGGATTACATATTTTAAAGTCAAAGTGAGAAAGTTACTTTTATGATTTCATATCAATGTTTGCTGTACACTCGTTTGTACAAATATTGGACATTTTATATAGCTTCTCCTAGCTTATGTTATTTTACAAAATTTAATATTAAAAACATTGTGATTAAACCTGAAATAAATTAAAAAATTTAGTAAAATTATAATATAATAACTACAGATTTTTTATGAGTTATAGTATAAAAAGTTACCAGAATTTTAATGAACCATCTTTATGAAAAACGTATTTAGATTAGAATTGAATTGCATTTTAATTTGAAAGAGAGATTTTCATTAAACTTTTACAATCAAATGCAATTATACGTATATTTTATGCTGCAATATTTTATTATTTAAATTAAGTGCAGTTTTTTCCTTTAAATATATTGCTTTAGTTTTTGAATGTATAAGTATGTCTTCTCCATTGTATGTACTGTACTGTATGTATTATGTATGTATATGTATTTATTTTTCATGGCAGTTCATTATTTCCACTTTCCACTATTATCCATATTAGATACTGAGCTTTCATAGACCAGAGAAAAACATAAGAATTTATATCACAAAACACTTAAGGGGATTTACATAAATAACATTAGTTTGTCTCAAAACCCAACAGTAGCCCCGTAGCAGTGATCAGAAAATTCAATTTATGCAACCCGCACAACATTCTCAAACTAATCTTTGCATGTTTCTGACGTCATAAACATGAATTTTTACTCAAATTGCATACTTTACAGATTTTTCACGCTCTCTCGTGGGGCTACATTAACATTCTGGTAAAAATTGTCATCAGTTTTGAAGATCCCATTTCGTGTTTATTCATTAAAAAGCTCATGTTGTTTTACGTGGTCTATGGCTTTAAGTATCCTATTTTAATATACAATAAAGCATTTAACATACAATTTGAATTGTTATTTCACCTGTGCTTACGTAATATAATGATAGTAAGTAACGTAATTGAAAACTTGAATGTACTTACACTTTCCTCAAGTATGCATTGAAAGTAAAGTGTTTTGTTTCAATAATGCTCTAATTATTTTAACAACAAAAAAAAAAAAAAAAAAAAAAAAAAAAAGAGGTTAATTCCTCGGAATGATGGAATATATAAAATATACATACGACCTTGAGACGAAACGTCAAGGCTTTTATATTTTGTGTAAATTAATTAAGGAGTTAAGTTGTTTAATTATTACGTATAGGAAGTATATGTAAGTTGTCTATTGTTTTCTTTATAATAATACTGTTGTGTTATTATTATTATTATTATTGTGATTTAATGTTTAAAATTTACTTTTCAATATAAAAATATGTTATTGTTTCCAGTCTCTTGACTCGAGTAGCCTTGGAACTTTTAATTTTAAATGTTATATTTTGGTATTAAATGAAATGTTAAATTTATAAAAGTTTTATTGTGTTTGAACAATGATAAAAATATTCTCTCTCTCTCTCTCTCTCTCTCTCTCTCTCTCTCTCTCTCTCTCTCTCTCACTTTTATTTATTTCTTTTTCTTTCTTCAAGGCAGATTACTTCAGTGACAGGGAACAATTGTTGTGTAAACTTGCTCTATAAATTTACCTATGAGTGAAATTAATATATCAATAAATAAAAATAAATATGATTTATATATTTTTAATACGCAAATATTTATATGCGCACACACATTGTTTATAAAATATATTTACACACACACACTCACACATAATATTTGAAATTACGAACGAACGAACGAACGAACGAACGAACGAACGAACGAACGAACGAACGAACGAACGAACGAACGAACGAACGAACGAACGAACGAACGAACGAACGAACGAACGAACGAACGAACGAACGAACGAACGAACGAACGAACGAACGAACGAACGAACGAACGAACGAACGAACGAACGAACGAACGAACGAACGAACGAACGAACGAACGAACGAACGAACGAACGAACGAACGAACGAACGAACGAACGAACGAACGAACGAACGAACGAACGAACGAACGAACGAACGAACGAACGAACGAACGAACGAACGAACGAACGAACGAACGAACGAACGAACGAACGAACGAACGAACGAACGAACGAACGAACGAACGAACGAACGAACGAACGAACGAACGAACGAACGAACGAACGAACGAACGAACGAACGAACGAACGAACGAACGAACGAACGAACGAACGAACGAACGAACGAACGAACGAACGAACGAACGAACGAACGAACGAACGAACGAACGAACGAACGAACGAACGAACGAACGAACGAACGAACGAACGAACGAACGAACGAACGAACGAACGAACGAACGAACGAACGAACGAACGAACGAACGAACGAACGAACGAACGAACGAACGAACGAACGAACGAACGAACGAACGAACGAACGAACGAACGAAGTACACAAGGTTATATTTTATTTCACTTTCATGAACTAATTGTTATATATTTTATATTTCACATTTCAAATATATTTTATTACTTAATTAAAACTTGTGCGATGTTAAATTCGAATGTAAAGCGTACGTTACAGAGAAGTAGATTTTCGATACGGGGCTTGCAAAGTGAATGACAATAAAAAGTAATTTTAATTTAGGTTAAGAAAATTAGGTTTCATTTACATTTTACATAGAGAAGCCTCTGTTCTCTTTGTGTTGTTTGAGAGTGACTAGACGAATTGGCGACACGAGGCCCTCATCGTGGCTACAGACAGACAGCCAGAGAGACAGTTGCATATCTAATGCAATGAGACGTTACATATTATACATAAGATGACATAAGACATAAGACCACGCCATTTATACTTTGTTTTAAATTATCACGAGAGCTGCACGGTCGAAATAATTAACCAAGTCCAAACTTTGCTGCCGAGTCTCAAATTTTACATGTTTAATTATTTGTTATTATATTATTGCTGAAATTATTACAAATTACACTTACTTACTTACTTACTTACTTACTTACTTACTTACTTACTTACTTACTTACTTACTTACTTACTTACTTACTTACTTACTTACTTACTTACTTACTTACTTACTTACTTACTTACTTACTTACTTACTTACTTACTTACTTACTTACTTACTTACTTACTTACTTTCTTACTTACTTACTTACTCACTTACTTACTTACATTCAATCAATTTCATTCGAGAAATTTCTACCTGACGTAATATTTTCAGTATTGATTTTGATTTGACATTGCAAATAATTTGGCTGCTGCCAATAAATACTTTGGCACGGACAGTAAATAATTAAAGTCAGGTAGAATAGATGATATTGTTATTTTCGCAGCGGAATATTCCTGCTGATGTTACATTTAACATTGTATTGGCAGTAAGCCATGATTTGATGTAACTTTGTGACTTTTATGTTTGTCAGACTAATCAATATTGAAGTTTAATTATCACTGATCTAATATATTTAACTTTCAATTTGAGTTTCATTAAGAACACAAATTAAATTTGAAATCCGGTTTAAAATACTTGTTAATTATCTCTTTATAAATAAAAGTTATCTTATATTTAGATTTTATTTGTAGATGAATCGCAACTTTACCTGTAGTTAAGATTTTTATATGATTTATCTTTGTACTACCTGAATAGCAGGTAACTGCAGGTGAAGACCTGCAGTTACCTTCCCAGTAAACCACAGATTATTTTGCATGTACTTGTCCAATACAAGAACGTCAGTACCAGTGACGTCACGTTAGCTGGGAGTGAAATTCCTGCATCGGAAAAGTACTTGCAATATACAGTATTATGTAAAAAGTTGTGGCTTACTGAGTTTTTAATAAATAATTTAAATATGACATTTTCAGTACACAAAAGTTTTCTCACTGTAACATACGTAGTAAGGTTTCACACATTATTTAGGGTGGATAAGAGAGAGAGAGAGAGAGAGAGAGAGAGAGAGAGAGAGAGAGAGAGAGAGAGAGAGACATATACCCATCGTTATAGTTCGTAGTTTAAAAGACTCTAAAATAAATAAAATTAAATAAATTTAAAAGTTGACCCCCTCCCCCTCCCCCTACTATCTATTATGTCATTTGAAAGTCACTCACAAAATTTTTCAGAACCCGTGACAATATCAGATAAAGGAAAAAATAAAATTGAAATTAACATAGAGTCTTATAGGAGTAAATTTTTAAAACTTGAAAACTTTGTCTATAAATTTTTTTTAGATATTTTTATCTTTAATAGTTTTTCTATCATATTATGTTGTTCAAAATAAATAATAAAAATTATTTTGATTAAAAAAGTTTCAGTCAAATCCCGGCAGTCCCACATTGTCAAGGGAAAACACGGTAGCAGTTCTGACGTCAATTTTATATATGTTACATAATGTTTAAACTTTTAATCCGATAATAATTTCGGTGTGGTTTGCTGCCTATGAGTAAGTCGTGCAAATACAATGACGTGAGTAACATTTTACTAACATGTTGCTATTACTAATAATTTGAAGGGTCGGCCTGACTAAAAAGGCCACTAAGAAATTGAGAGGTCTTTTTTTTTAGGGATGTAAATGAATCAAATAGGGCCTTAACTGACCCTTGAGAGGCTAAAGCAGGGTTGGACTCACTAAAAAAATACCAGTAATGAATTGAGTTTTAGAGGTCATTTTGGGGGGAGGTAGTGTAACTGGGGCAAATAGGGGCTTAACTGATCCTTGAGAGGATAAAAAGGGGTGTGACTGGCATGCAGTAAATCAGTGATTGCTATGGGTTAGCCTTATGGTGGGGGGGGGGGGGGGGGTCGTACACTTGGCATACACAATTTAGACCCAAGGTGTGCAGTGGACATACGGTCCTCCTTATGGCTAGTCTGAGCCTGATAACGTGTTAATAGGTCTTGCTACCTCCTATATTAAAATTTTCAGAACTCGTAACTCTAAGGGAAAACAAATTATTGAATCAAATTAACGTGAGTCTTTAATTATATCGAACTTTAAAAAATTCATAATTTAAAAATTTGCACTTTAAAATTAATAATATTAATAATAATTTTTTAATATATTGTTTTAAGGTATGGAGTTGTCTAATCCTAAAGTATATCTCAGCAAAAATTCAGATTTTTATATTTTTACTAATTTTATATACCCCTATTTCCTAGACTGAACCAGTCGTCATGGTTACCTGTAAAACTCTTTACAATATAAATATACTTAAATGATCGAGTAATACAGCTAAATAGTTTTAGTTCACACCGCGTTACCTCATCTTTAGCGCACTGTTTGCTTTTTGGCATATATAAATTTATACTGCTGAGTTGGGTTGCTAACCGAAAGAGAGAGAGAGAGAGAGAAAAGTGGGCTATTTTTTGCCCGTCCTTGAGTTCACTTGAGATCATCGCCTCACTCGCCCGCGCCGTTGACCTCTGCTCCACACGTACGGTCATTGTCAGGGTTAAAACTTTCTTTCTCTATAACGAACCCCTACATTATCACATATAGTTGCCTATGTAATATAAGCACGAAAATAAAATGTGAAATGAGGACAACTAGGGCGTATAATATGTAAGACTTGTTGCAAGTGTTTAATGTTATACTGACCTTCCTTTATAGTTTTATTGTTACTAAGCGACCTTTACTTGCTGATCTCAAATTTTTACTCAAATATTATAATATATAAATCTTTTTTTTTTTTTTTTTTTTTTTTATAATCTCAAAATGTTTACGCTTATTTTATTTATATTATACTGTGAAATCTGAATTTTTGTCATATTTTGCATATATATATTTTTTTTTATACTTATTTTTGAGAATCTCATACTATGCTTACTTACTTTCATTTTTTTTTATCAGAATTTTAATAAATGAAATGAGATCTAAATTAATAAAAAAGGAAAAAATAAATAAATAAAAATAAAAAAAGCAATGAAGGAAAATATAAATTATAAAATATAAGTAGTATGGGTTATGTGTGTATATATATGTATTGAATAAGATGAATACTTACTTCTTTATTTTATGAAATAAAATGTAATAGGAAAGGAAAGGAAAGGAAAGGAAAGGAAAGGAAAGGAAAGGAAAGGAAAGGAAAGGAAAGGAAAGGAAAGGAAAAGGAAAGGAAAGGAAAGGAAAGGAAAGGAAAGGAAAGGAAAGGAAAGGAAAGGAAAGGAAAGGAAAGGAAAGGAAAGGAAAGGAAAGGAAAGGAAAGGAAAGGAAAGGAAAGGAAAGGAAAGGAAAGGAAAGGAAAGGAAAGGAAAGGAAAGGAAAGGAAAGGAAAGGAAAGGAAAGGAAAGGAAAGGAAAGGAAAGGAAAGGAAAGGAAAAGGAAAGGAAAGGAAAGGAAAGGAAAGGAAAGGAAAGGAAAGGAAAGGAAAGGAAAGGAAAGGAAAGGAAAGGAAAGGAAAGGAAAGGAAAGGAAAGGAAAGGAAAGGAAAGGAAAGGAAAGGAAAGGAAAGGAAAGGAAAGGAAAGGAAAGGAAAGGAAAGGAAAGTCACATTTTAAAACATATCGGAATCTTCTAATATGTATCCCTTATAATAATAAAATGGTATCTTTCATACACATATCTCTAAAAGTTATTAAAAAAATTATTTTACAGTGAAATCTGTATAAATAATAAAATACTAAAATTTCACTTTCCCATGCACGCTTCACCTATCTAGTAATAAAATTATACAGGTCTCTTTTATTTTAATTGTTTAAATAGTGAAATATCCAACAGAATTTAGAGAAATTGTTGCTAATATTTTGTATTGATATTATTGATTATCTAAGCACGTGTAACATATAACTGCTAAAATGTAGTGAAAAATTGAGCTTTCTTCGGAATTATATATTATATGTAAAGCAACACTTGCTAATGAAAACGAAATAATTTTCTTGCGACATTTTTTTTCTATATACATGAAAAATAAACTAATACTTTAATGAATTATAAGCTTACTTTTTTTTATATCATTTATAAAATAACATTAGAATAGTAATCAACGTATCTTATATCCACACATGAACATGTTGATTTTGTATTTAGTGTCATTTTGACGATTTAGTTGTTATCAATCACTTATGTGATCACTGTACTTTATGTTGAATTTATAATTTGAATCTGCTCATATATATGAGCCAATAATAAATACAAAATATCATGACGTCACATAGACAAAAATAACTACGTAATAATTATGCTAGCTCATTTTTAGCTCAATTTGTTTAATACAGCATAACTTATGCTATATTGCATAATAATTAGGTAACATAGCATAAATATTATGAACAAAAATAGCAACGTAATAATTATGCTAGCTCATTTTTAGCTCAATTTGTTTAATACAGCATAATTTATGCTATATTGCATAATAACTATATTACATATATAGCATAAATATTATATTTTACAGCATAATTATTTATAGTATTCCAATTTAGCATAATTTTTGCTAGAATGACATAAATGCAGCATAAATTACGTAGTTTATTCTTTCCATGCAGATGTGATAACGAAACTGTCAAAAAATGAAAATAAATACAAAATCAACATTTTCGTGTCTAATTTATGGATAATGAAGTATGTTAAATATTATTCTAATATAATAATGATAAAAAAAGTACATTTATATGCATTCATAACATAAAAATAATTAAAAAAAAAAAAAGGAGAAAAGGAGAAAAAAAATAATAACTTTTTTTAAAGTAATGTAAGTTGGTTATGTGAATTGCTTGTAATCACAAAACTGACCTTGCTCAATGTTAGTTACTTACTTAAGGTCATACACACGCTGGACAGCGAGAGTGATAAAATAAACAACAGCAATTGAGTTTGAAGACAAAAGTGCATTGACTTCTTTATCTCACAGATCTCATGAACTTTGATACCAATTTGACTTTTGATATAAATAATAAATATAATCGATCTGTTGACACTTAATCTGTGAGTACCATGATCGTGTTTTCTAATTTTAAATTTCATTGTTATGGACCGTTTTTTTTTTTTTTTTTTTTTTTTTTTTTTTTTTTTTTTTTTTTTTTAATTATTTATTTATCAATTCATACAAATACTATTGTGCTGAATTTTTAAAATAGCATAAACCTTTTTTATAAAAAAAAAAATTATAAATAAAAGCTTAATCAATAGTGTAAAATCATGATAATAAATAAAAATAAAAAGCAATATAATATATATTATTATATTGTAAAATATTAAGAGGGGAGGGGGGGTTGAATGGATCGCATAGGAAGTTAGGGTACCAATGCATTTTTCCACGTTTTCCTCACCACCCATAATAGTCTAACACGTCACCGTTAAACCCCACATACGTACTATTGTTAAATCAAAATTTTCCTTCTTCCAAACTGAAAATTTTCAAGCATATTAATCCACCAAAAAAGTTCATTTTAGAATTCATAACGAAAGAACATTATCTTTTTGTTAATGCCCAAAGCTCAAGTTCGTCAAATTTAGTCTATTTATATTTCAAAGTAAATTTTGAGATTTGTGTTAGTAGGTAAGATCACTACGATGCATGTACCCGCGCAGTTCATGTTATTGTTATGAGAAGTATAATTATGTATATATAAACATAAATATTTCCTATTGGCAGAAAGTCAAAGACATTAGTTATAAAGACAGGTGCATGTGTACTCTACATTACTGTACGTATGTATATATGAACTATATGTATATATATGTACGTATATATTATGTATTTTATGTATATTAGCCAAGTGAAATATATAGGACACACGACGAGGCACACATCGCACCCTCAATCTACTGACCTATATTAAATGTTCAATGCATTATCTTTGTCTTGACGTTGATAATATTGATAACAGCCTGGTACTACATCGTATACGTGATTTAATAAGTGCTATTGCATACATTGATTTTGAGATTGCGCTTTTATGTTGTAATAATAAGAACACAAAATAAATGACACCAGTATATCAGGAAAAAACGTATTTGTCAATGAAGGTTATCGATGATTAAAAAAAAAAAAAAAAAAAAAAAAATTAAAAAAATCTTAAATTTTCTAATCTAGTTTAAAATACGTAAAAGTTTGTCTATATACAGTAGTATCCCTCATTCAAATATTTCCACCGTCTTTACAGTATAGTTTCTAATAATAATAATTAAAAAAAAATCTAAAACACATTATAGTCTCAAATTGTCAAAGGGTAGAAAATTAGGGGACCTAATAGAAACTTTTCCAGCGTGTCTCATATATAGCACCTCTTAGCTCTATTGATTTTGATTTTGCCATATTTAGAAGAAAAAAAATAAAACAAATTATTATTAAATTATTGATGTTATTAGAAATCAAATATCTAGAAATATATATTACACACTGTAAAAAGAGAACAAAATAATTTTAATAAAATGACATTATTGGTCGTATAGGGTAAAATACATTAATACGGTTGAGACCTATACAGCTAGTTAATAGGTTAGTTTAGTTAGTATATAATATACTACAATTTGAATATATTTGTCAGAAAGAAAATCTATGGTGAAATCAAGAATACTCAACTCAATATTTCTCCAAACAACAATTGAAAATCAACCCTTTATATTTAAATATCATAAAGAGCCATTAGCATGTCAACAACTGGAACTTAACCATTGTAACTAACACACTTGAATATGGCGATCGTGCGCAATATCATGGAGCCACCCTCAATCTAATGCCCTAATTATATTGAGCTTGTTATTATCTCTTTGCAAGATTGCTCAATTCAATCTCGAGCATGCTCTCTAACAGAAGACAGTAATTTAATACTTCAATTAAATCAAGTGCTGCTTCGTTCTGTGTATATAATCTCCCTTCTTCCTTGCATGTACACAGTAAGTACTTCCAATTTACAGACTTTATTACTTACGTAATGTAATTGGATTAATAATTTAGACAGCGCGTATATTTAATATTTTGCGTACTGTACTTGCTGTATCTTGATGATTTTAAGTGAGAAAAAATTTAACAATTTTTATGACATTATAACACAGGAAAATCGATTGATGTTCAATTTTCTAAATTTCAAGTTCATTAAGGTATAGACCAGAAGAAAACATAAGCATTTTCATCACAAAACACTTGATGGGACTTACATAAATATCATCTCTTTTCTTAAAACTCGATGTAGCAGTGGTCAGAAAATTTAGATTTATGCAACCCGCACAACATTTTCATACTAATTTTTGTCTATTTCTGGCGTCATAAACAGGAATATTCACGTCAATAGCATACTTTATGGGGCCACATTTACACTCTGTTAAAAATTGTCATCAGCTTTGTAGATCCCATTTTGCATTAAAAATTACTTTTTGTTTCGTGTGGTCTATATGGATTTATGTTTTTAAAATATATTTTTTCTTTAAACCGCGATAATATATCGTCACGGTTGGTAACTTTTGCTTGCACGCAAACGTTAAATATAATTGTCAGATAACATTATATTATATATATATATATATATATATATATATATATATATATATATATATATATATATATATATATATATATATATATATATATATATATATATATATAATGCTGCCCATGCTAACAAAACATTTCACCTTCAAAAACCATTAATTCAGTTACTTTTTATATTAATATTGAAACTTTTAATTTTTATGCACCTTATAGCTATAAAAAGAAACTATAAGATTAAAAAACTATTTATTTATATAAATTAATTTCTTTGATCATAGTATCGTTTACAATTCTTGCAAATTATCATCAGCCATTACTATGACCCCTCACAACAATAAATAACAAAAATATAATAGGATTAAAAAAAATCTTATTCATGGTCGACATGTTTCTTTTTCTTTCTTTTTTCTGTTACAAATTATATAAAAATACTTCCGTATATAAGTTCAAAAAAGTTTAAAAATTTCAACATAATATATAGAAAGAGATTGAAATATATATACAATTCATTCACACAATTTTTGTTATATAGGGTGTATGCTCATGACGTCATATTTAATGCACTTGGACGTCATACTGGAGTAATGAATAACAATTCTCAGCATAGGAAAAACTTCGTTTTTAGGTATTTTCTTTGTGAAATTGATTTTTTTTCTCACATACTTGAGATACTAATTCAACCTATTAACAACATCAATGCTCTCAAAATTATTGCTTATAGTAATTTTTAAACTGTCAAAATGAGTTATTTTCCTATACTCCCCATGTTATTGAGTGATCCCACATAGCATCGACTTTAACATGAATGCATATAGGCCCTATAATGTTATAAGTTTTCAAATTAAAATAATAATTTCAGATATTGCATGCTTGGTTTTTGTGAAGGTTATCCGACATTATAGTGCGTACTTGTTTGAGAAATCTGCTGCACACGTAAATTAAGCAGGTCCTTGAGAAGAAATATACAGTACTATAATACTTCATTTACTTTGTCACCACATTTGCGTACTATATCATCATTAATAAGGTTCATTATTTAATACTATATCATATTACTTTAGTTCCAACCAACGTCTTTTTTTTTTTTTTTTTTTTTTTTTTTCTTCCTTTTTCTACCCGGAAATAAAGCAGCAAGATCAGGTTAATATTGTACAGATATGGAGTGTGAGATTCCAGCCAGCAAGCAGTGACTTGAAGCTGTCTTCATCCTGTGTTATAGCCATGCATAATATGCTTCCATGTGTGTTTTACCTTCCTGATCACCTTGGGGGTGCCACCACTTCAGTGTGTGTATGTGCCTCTAGGCTCTCTCTCTCTCTCTCTCTCTCTCTCTCTCTCTCTCTCTCTCTCTCTCTCTCTCTCTCTCTCTCTCTCTCTCTCTCTCTGTCATAGACCATAGGAGTAAGAACCTGTTATAATATATTAAAACAAAATAGCTCAAGAATTATAGACTTAAAGAAGTATAATATTGATATTGAATATCAAAGTTTGTTAATTAATAAATAACAAAGAAGCAAATAAATAAATAAGCAAATAAATAAATAAACAAACAAACAAACAAACAAATAAATAAATAAATAAATAAATAAATAAATAAATAAATAAATAAATAAATAAATAAATAAATAAATAAATAAGTAAACAAACAAATCAACAAATTAGTAACATATTAACTCACACCGAACTAAAGTATTTTGATTTAGAAGTGCAAAATTAGAAATTATAAATATTTTTATTGACCCAGGCACTTTAGACAAGCATTGGTCTTGACTCTTGTCAAACTTAAATTAAATAAAAAAAAATACAATAATAGGTGAACACATATTAAGCATTCAATATTTCAAATTAACAAAACAAATAAGTTTACAACAACATAAGAAAAAGCAACAACATTAATGTAATAGGGAACTGCACTTGTATTGTGTATTGTCTTAATTTTAGTACAATAGAAATTCTGGCAAACATCACTATTATTACAATAAGCTAAATTGGATTGGGAGCTATATACATGATGTACAGTATAATGTATATTATAGAGCATTTATCAGGTTCGTAAATCCTTTCAAAAAAAAAAAAAAAAATGCGCAATTTCATTTAAAAAGCATTGGGTGATCGTCATTTATTTTTGAAGGGTTTACGAACACCATTATTATATAATTTATGAAAACTTTTGAATATATTTGGAATATTTTGAAATCATGCAATCTTATAGTAGCGTTATATTATGATTAGTATTATTATTAGTATGCTTAAAATGACACTTTAAATCTCTCTCTCTCTCTCTCTCTCTCTCTCTCTCTCTCTCTCTCTCTCTCTCTACCGCCGTGAAATTGCACTGAAAATAACCAGATTTTCATAAGTATATAAATAATCATTTTGTTTTCAATAATTATTTATTGACAATACAGCTCGAGGTATACAAAACATTTAACATATTCTGCAAGAGAAATGGAAAGTGAAAATTATTGTTATTCTTGTTGGCTTCTCTAAACCTCAACTATGATAATAAATATTGCATATGTGTAGAGTATACCATATAAGTTTACAATGTGGCTTAACGGTGCTGCACGCTAGACAATCAAAAACGCTATGGCTAGGTAAAAGTTTATATAGATTCCTATATTATGTTATTTCCTATATATTTATTGCGGTAATTTGTGTGTAACACTCAGAAAACAGATGCTTACTTACAACGCACAAATGTGTCAAGAGTACACACATTTAGCTCGACCATTTTGACAAAAAGAGCTACACGAAATACTTTGATTGTACATTGAATTCTATATTGGCTTACGGCCATATACAATGCGATCAAATGGAGATTTCAGTTGACGCAAAACCACATTTAAATTTAAATACATATTATTTGCATATGCCAAAAGAATTCAATTTTTTGGTAAACAAAAATGCACGTACGTCAAAGTGCGAGTGTATTTTCACTTAATATTCAATCTTGTAAAGACTATGTAAATATAATGAGTATACCAGTCATATAATTATAATGATGGTTTTCTTTTTATACCTAAACATTTAGTGTAATATCCTCTACTGTACCACATTTTACTTCAGAACCCATGCAATGCACTGACAAAAATAGCAACGTAATAATTATACTTGACTCAAAAAGCCTCAGGCGATTTATCGTTTTACGACTAATGTATCGCCCATTTTCTCGCTCGCATTTCACAGGGGGGTGGCTGGGCGATACCTTAAAAGGTCAAACAGCAAGTAACTCAGGCTTTTTGAGACAAGTGTATACTCGACTCATAAAACCTCAGTCGATTTAAATCGGGCATTCCTAAAGTATCACCCATTGTCACATTTGAGGAGAACCATGCGATACCGTAAAATTTCGAACGGCAGGTAACTCAGGTTTTTTTGAGTCGAGTATATATATGTTGGGTCATTTTCAGCACAATATGCTCAGTGTAATTTATGCCATAAACTATATGTTACAAAGCAGATATATTATATTGCACAGTTTAATTATGTATTATTGTTATACTTTATACGGTATATGCTAATAACATAAATTCAGCATAAATTACGTACACTTTATTCTTTCCATGTTAACATTGTAAATGTTTATCTCTATATTGAATTTTATATAATTTTAAAAAACTCTCTATGAATTATATCGAGTTTGATGTATAAATATGAATGTATATAGAAACAATGCATATTTATATTAAAAAATCAATATCATGCAGTTTTATCTTTATCTCTAATTCTCAGCATAGCGATTTTTTGAGAAAGATTCTTTATTAAATGAAATTATGAAAATTTTAAATAAGACATTTTTTTTTTTATTTATTATTATTATTTGCGTTTTTTGAGCTAATACATTTTCCCCTCTACACATTTTCTGCTATAAACTATAGTATTCACTTGAGGTATGAATGTGTGTGTTGTGTACTGTGTATTACATATTTATACATACGTTATCTAATATCGAGTACAGTACACTACTGTAAGTTTGTCAACGTCTACAGTTCATTACGTTACATATTATATATATTATATAGTGAAGTGGCGCGAGGGCGCGAGAGATATCACGTGGTGTATGGCGTGGTGCACACTCGGTGCTCACTTGGTGCTCGCATGGCTGTTTTTTTGTTGTCCATGGTCGGGGCGTACGTATAACAGGCTATTTACTGCACACACGGAAATCACTTTTATAAATAACATAATCTACACGGATAAAAATAAATACGTAATAATTATGCTAGCTTATTTTCAGCACAATTTGTTCAACACAGCATAATCTATGCTATACTGCATAATAATTATGTTACATAGCATAACTACTATTATGTTACAGGATAATTATTTATTTTGTTCTACTTTAGCATCATTTATGCTATAGTGACGAAAAGTCAGCATAAATTACGTTATTTATAGTTTCCATTTGCTATTTTTATGTAATAGCATTTATGATATAATTAATAATTAGATAAATGCAGCATAAATTACGTAATTTATTCTTTCCGTGGGTGAACTGAACTTCCTGTTGAAATATGAACGAATATTTTTTCAATTTTAATTTAAATGTTGCTATTTTGTAGTAACATGAGTAATTATGCTGAACATCTTAAAAAACTATTATGTTAATTTGTTATGTTATACATAAATTATAAAACAGAATACATAACATTATGTTATGATGTTACTTGCTGCTATATATGCTATAATATGAGCTATATAATTATAGATTCAATAAACACTAATTTATTTGATTTCCAATTGTTTTTGTCTTAATTTTTTGCAAATAAAGACGTGCTATTTAATCAAGCAGAATCAGGAAATCGCCAGGAGACATTGACTTAGGATCATCTTGTAAAAAAAAATTGAGAAAAAAGTAGAATTATAAATCTTATATTAATATAAATAAATGTTATTATACAGTCATACACTTTTACATAAATTTTAAGCACATTTAATAAAATGTGACCAAATTTTTTTGATCGATATAAGATAAAATTGAAAGCAGAATCCTTTATATATGGAAATAATACATTACGTAATTTCTGCTGTATTTATGTCATATTCGCATAAATGTTGTTAAATTAGAAAAACGCAAATATTTATGCTGTATAACATAATATTTATGCTATATTGTAACATAGAAATTGTGAAGATGATAATGCATTGATTGAACAAATATTGTGCTGCAAATGAGATATACACGGAAAGAATAAATTACGTAATTTTTGCTGCATTTATGTCATTACCGCATAAATAATGCTAAATTAGAACAAATGAATAATTATACTGTAAAACATAATATTTATGCTATGTAACATAGTTATGATGCAGTATAGCATAAATTATGAACATTGAACAAATTGTGCTGAAAATGAGCTAGCATAATTATTACATTTTTATTTTCATCCGTATAGCATTAATTATTACGTTTTTGTAAGTTTGATGTTTTTTAATTCTATACCAATTCAAGTAAGCCACACGGAAAATTATTCAGATACATAGTTGTAACTCTTCAGTATCAACCAATAACTGGATTGAAAAAAGTTTAACCAGTAACTCGATATTATAAACGCCATTTCTTCAGCAGTAAATAGTTAGCTCTTTACATCTTAAAAAACTGTGTATATCTCATAATATCTCTAACAAATTTATTATAAAAAAACGTCTAAATAGTAACTCTTTAGTTACTTATTTACGTGCACATACACACGGCATTTGAAATCATTTGCAACAAGTTGTTTAGTAAAAATATGACTAACAAATTCTAAACCTTGTAAAATCTCTATGAAATTTCTATAAACCAGAAACCACTTTTTTTTTTAATGATATTTCTCCTTATAGTACGTGTTTGTTAGCATGCACGCAAACCATTTGAAATTAAATTTGTGTACTTAATTGTGACATTTATATTTAGTTGTTGTTATTATATTACTTGAATATTATTTTTATTTTACGTATCTAGTCTACCTTGCTAATAAAGTAAAATAACTAAAGACCTTGGGATCACTTTGCTGCTGGTCAAGCACATTCTTATAATCGCGAGTCAAGCAGCGAGTCGTCTCTGAAAAGAAAATGCAGGATATGTGTAAATATTATGTTTAATAAAATATCGCAGAATTTATAGTATAAAACTTAACGTAAGCCTCAATAATTACTACAATAAACGTACAATTTGTCTATATATAGTTATTAATGGAAGTTATCATCGATGAAAAATTCTTAAAATTCTATTATATTAACTTAAAATACGTAAAAATGTGTTATCCTTCATTTATGTATTTCCGGCTTTGGTTTTATTACAGATTTCTCAATAAAATGCGAAAAATATAATCCAACAATGTAAAATGATTTTTATTATTATTATTATTTTTTTTTTGGCAGACAATAACTTCTTAAATATCTAAGACTTGCCGCCCATGTTATTGAGTGATCCAACATGGCGTTGACTTTAACATGAATGCATATACCCTATAATACTATATAATATGTATATAAAATGTACATTAAATATTTATTATTTATAGTATGGTACACCTTACAAGATAAGCATTCTTTTAAAAACGGCAAAAAATAATGAAAACATAATATAGACCACTTAAAAAAAATGTACTTCCGTCATTCATAACGACTTGTATTAAATAACAAATCTCATTTTTATTGAAGAAAAAGAGTGAATAGATTTTTTTTCCTAATGCGGTTTCAGCCATGAAAAAAAAAAAAAAAAAAAAAAAAATCATATACATAATAAAAGGAAAGTTTTTCTAGTGCGGAAACTATAAAATTGTCCTCTCATGTATTTTGTTATTATAAAAGAAATAATATATCAAAGAAAAAGCATAGAGAGGTTCATTCGCTTTTGATCATGAAAATATATTATGTTATTATAACTTTTTTGCACATTGACGTCACAAGCTATTCGATGTTGGGATGCAGAAATGCGACCGATGAGAAAAATCATGAGGTTTTTACTCATGATTTTTCTCATCGGTCGCATTTCTGCATCCCAACATCGTATTGTTATTTAACATTTTACCTCAAGAGAAAAATCCTATATATTATAATATATAGATTTGGTAAATTATTAGCGAGAGCGAGTAAGAGATTAATTTTTTTCAATTGATGATTGTGAAATTATTGACACTATTCAGAGAGAGAGAGAGAGAGAGAGAGAGAGAGAGAGAGAGAGAGAGAGAGAGAGAGAGAGAGAGAGAGAGAGAGAGAGAGAGAGAGAGAGGTTATTTTTATGCCATCATAGCTAGATTTTTTTTTACCACACTGAGAGAACGTACATCTTCATTTTTTGTTGATCAATGCAGAAGATAAATAGCGAATTTCGGTGAATATTTTGATACATAATTATTAATTAGCTACTTTACCTCTGTAACTATCGATTACCAGATTCATCTCTATGGCAACGGCATTGAGCATTATTTAACCTTTGTATTGTCACATCTGTATACAAAACATAGAAAGAATAAATTACGAAATTTATGCTACATTTATGTCATTATAGCATAAATTATGCTATACATTAGAAGATAATAAACAATAATTCTGTAATATTTAAGCTTACATGTAAGTTAGTTATTTTATTATTAAAAAAAAGCATAAATTATTTTATTATATGTATACTTATTATTGCTGAAAATGAGCTATTGAAAAATTAATAATGATTACGTTTTTTGTCTTTGTCCGTGTGGTAAAAAAAAATATATATATTATATATATATATATATATATATATATATATATATATATATATATATATATATATATATATATATATATCACAAAATTGAACCTTAATTCATACACACGTATTTGATCCCTTATGCAACTTCACAAACTAGGGAGAAAACTTGTAAATTAGACAACCTGCTTACAGACTTCGACTGAGTGATGAATTCAATTTCAAAAGTTGCGTATATACTTTACAATATTTAACCCCCGCAGTTTGTGAGGCTACAAAAGTGTTGAAAAGACACGTGTGTATGCATGGTGTCCCCATCGTATCATTTATCTGATTGTTTTGACTACAAGACAAAGTCTGTCAGTTTTTTCTCAGTGTAAAGGTGTTATTAAAAAAAAAACTGATTTCTTGCACAAAGATCACCTCTCCACTTCTCTCTCTCTGCATATTTTCATTCGCTCTGCTAAGCAAATTTAGTTTTTTTTTTTTTTTTTATTATTTTTTTTGTAAATTTTTTATTACCATAACCACAAGCAATAATTTTTGTGCTGCCAGCTATTTTACATTAAGTCAGCTTATAAAATTCAAACCAAATATTTATAGAAAATAACAAGCGTATTCATTTTGAAATATAACTTGTGGTATGCGAAACAAATTTGCAATCAATAAACACACGTTTGAATATAATGCGTAGTAGATTTAACAAACAAACACACAAGAAAAAAGGCTCCTAATTTCTATGTTGCTGTAATTTATTAATGCTATTCGTAGTTAAATTTTGATTGGCTAAAAATAAGTCTTGCACCACCACGTATTAATTTTGTCATTGAGAAAACAAAAAATACAAATTTGTTTTAAAACATCTTTAATTTTTTTTTTTTTTTTTTTTTTACTAAATAACCATTAATACTTAATTAATAATTAATGAAGGGACATAATGATTATAAATCAAACTCTTATCATTCTAACGTGCAAACCTATATATTATATCATGAATTTAGAGATATTTATAATATATAATAATTATATACCAGACTTTCTTTATTAAATTTTAAAAAAAGGTTCATTTATGTATATCTATAATCTATATTTATAATCTATATATTTATTACAAAAAATTTGATCTGTTAAATATATTATCAATTTAATGGTACATATTTATAAATTTAAAACTCACGAATCACACACTTATAAATAATTATGTAAAATATTCGTACTAAAAAAGCTGATTCTATTGGTCCAGGACATTTTGATGTATAAACTACGTTTTTTTTTTTTTTTTTTTTTTTTATAGTTTTTTTTTACTATAACTGCCTATTTTGTTTTTGTATAATATAATAAGATATCGTTCATTCATTCATTCATTCATTCATTCATTCATTCATTCATTCATTCATTCATTCATTCATTCATTCATTCATTCATTCATTCATTCATTCATTCATTCATTCATTCATTCATTCATTCATTCATTCATTCATTCATTCATTCATTCATTCATTCATTCATTCATTCATTCATTCATTCATTCATTCATTCATTCATTCATTCATTCATTCATTCATTCATTCATTCATTCATTCATTCATTCATTCATTCATTCATTCATTCATTCATTCATTCATTCATTCATTCATTCATTCATTCATTCATTCATTCATTCATTCATTCATTCATTCATTCATTCATTCATTCATATTTATTTATACTTTTTGTAAATATTATAAATTATTTAAAGAAAAATGAATCTGAAATCGTAAATAGCATTGTTATTGTACACTTTTACATATTTCCGTTGATATTAATACACGGATTAGACATAAATATTTTAAAAAAAGAAATAAGTAAGCGTCTGCTTGAGTATAAGGTAAATAAACAAATATTCCGACCGTCACTTTACGAGATATAAATAAAAATAAATAACTGGCGGCGGCTGCGGCGCGCGCGCGAGCAAGCAAGCGAGGGTGAAAGTCCTTAGAGTGCCTGGCTTATGTAATCTCTGTTTATCTTTACCATAACGGGAAATTAAACATTAATATAATAATAAGAACAAAATTTTCTTTTTTATGTGATTGTCAGATTAGATTATTGCACATTGACGAAACAAAATTATTATAATATTATGTCCAAATTTAAACCATCATAACTAGGAAAAGATTTGTAATTTAAATAATATATAAGATTTAAAGACAATAATTTTCAATACTTCTTATACTTTAACATGTATATAACATTAAATTTTCTGTACAAAATTCTCAAGGTTTCCACACACCTATAAAAAATTTATTTCCTGGGTCTCACTTTTACATCATTATAACGACTTTAGGCTTACGATAATTAATTAATTATTACATAAAAAAAATTATTTGATCACGGCGTCAATTGTTGTGAAATTTTGTATAGATACTGTATTATAAATTTTTATTATATTATACATTAACACTCACTATAAGGTATACATGGTGCATTGCCTTAGTTAAAATCTCCCTGATTGAATGGCATAAAAGCTATAGAGTACAGACAGAACGATTGGAATTTTTTTAACACCAAAACGATGAAAATGTCAAAAATGTATAAGGATAAGATATCTTCAAAAATGTAAAAATTGGGGGGGGGGGGGGGTCACCATTCTAGATTTTGAATTGTGATTTTTTGACATTTTAGTTCCATAAGAGCCCATATTAATTTCATTAATTATTTTCTCTATTATCTGATGGTCATGAGTTCTAAATTTTTATCATAGGTGACTGTTACTGTTAAATTTTAAATGGCATCAGAAAGTTTGGAAGTTTACTTGCTAGATTTTGAGATGCAAGCCATCTGTATACAACCCTTAATATATAATATAATATTAATTGCAATATATTTTGTATAATATCTATCCTACCCGTCGCAAATCTGGAAAGTATAGATGCTTCTTTTTGGTGCAGAATTACGGGGTTTTATGTGGTCTGCATGGCTTTAATAATACTAGTAAATATATTACATACGTATACATAATTTAATTACATATATGCAACAATATAATATATATAATCAATTATTACAGATTTGTGTGTTCAAGAATTTAGTTTTTAAGCAAGTCTTGTTATGTTAAGAAAATCGTTATATTGGCTATATGAAAATTGTCATGAAAGAAATATTTCTTATGTATTAAAGTAGCATAAGTAGCACATAAATAAAATACATTTGATATTTGACAATTTCACTGATTTAATACGTAATTTGTGTTGTATTTTTGCCATATATAGCATAAATATTGCTATTTTGGAGCTATATCGTGTGTTATGCTACACGGGAAGAATAAATTACGTAATTTATGCTGCATTTATGTCATTATGGCATATAAATGGTGCTAAATTAGAACAACATAAATAGTTATGCTATTCAACATAATATTTATGCTGTATGTAATATAGTTATTATAATATAGCATTATGCTGTATGGAAGAAATTGTGCTGAAAATAAGCTATATAGCAATTTTTTTTTTCAGATGCAGCATAAATTTAATTCACTGATAAAATATGATAAATGCTGCTAAAAATGAGTTATTTATAGCATAATTATATCACGTATTTATTTTTATCTATCATGATGTTGTGTAATGTATAATATAGTTCGTGGAGACATCATGGTGCTCACGTGGCCCTCAAGTTTTGGACCATAATCAAGATTTAAAGTCATTGAGGAATATTACGAAAAGTTCTTCTTATCTGAAAAATTATTATATAATAACATGCTCTTTATATAAAGTATTTCCAATGCAATTAAAAGTATTATCTTTCTGGAAAAATATAATTGTAAAATCCATTTTACTCGGCAACACTTTGGTGCTCAAAATTTTTGGTAAAAAAACTATGAAATTAAATGCAGTCAAATGAATGAGGAAGACCCTGAATTAATTTCATTATATTAATGTATAAGTAATGTAATTACATTACAAATCCTGAAAGAGGGATTCGTCCTGAATCTATTGACGTGTATGATTTTGTAATTTTTGAGTTCATGAAGTTTTTTTTTTTTTTTTTTTTTTTTTTTTTTTTTTTTTTTGAAATTGCAAAATGACGTTAGTTGGTAACTTTTACATGAGCAGGTAAAAGTTACCTACTGTGACGTCATTACAATTTTTACAAAAAGTAATTAAAAATACTTTATTTATTTATTCATTCATTCAATAAACACGCACCACGCACTTGTGTACAACATAACATAAATTCACATAATAATATTAATCTCAAAATACACTCAAAATTTTAAAAACTGCACAAAAGACAAATCAAAACATTTCCTTCTTTTAAAATTTGCAATAAAACCAATCCTAAAACTTTTGACTTTATTATTACTCCGGATTAACAGACCATTAATTATTTATTTTATTATTATTATTATTATTTTCTTCTTCATTCATCATATCATAATAACTGCAATAATGGTTCAAAAGTTCAAGACCTTTCATTAATTTATTTTTTAAACATATTTGTCCGCTACACATGATTGACGTAAATGCATTTTAATTACAACAATAAAGTTAAGATTAAAGTTCAAACATCATAATATTATTATATATATATGCATATCATCTCAATGCTAATATCTGCACTTTGAAACTTAATTGGCAATGATTTGCACTTAGCGATATATACATAAATACAATTGAAAGAACCAAAATGACGTCAGCATATCAAATGATTTGAATTCAAATTCAAATAATTAGCAAGTTGTCATTATTACCAATGTCTATATAACTATAGCAGTTAAGGTTATATAGCCAAAATGACATGGCACATTAGTAACCAACCAGTTTTTCTCGTATTTATGGTTGATAAATTTTAGTTTATATTTTTAGAATAAAATATTTTAATTAAATGTTTTTGAAGGTAATGTCATATTTTTGTATACATTAAAAAATGTCACTAATAATTCTATATACAGAAAAAAATTAGGCATTTCTGTTACATAATATTTTGTTAATGAACGTCTACTGCTTTACTATGTTGTAAAATATAGTAACCTTGCAGTGGAGCTTTATTTCTCAGTCTTGCAAAGTAACTTTGCTGCCCAGCATAACATAGTTCTTCACATAGTTGAAGCAGCGGTCTTCAGTCTCTTCCTTAACCTTGTCAATATGCGTGTAGATCAAATTGTGAATATATATATTTATATAGACTGGTTGCACTCATATTTAAGAGCCGCTATTTTGTTGGTCAGGAATACATATTATAGGCCAGCATAGGAAAAAACAGCATTTTTTTTAATAGCAAAAGAAGCTTCAAAGCTCAATCAAAGCCTTATTAGAATATGAGAAAATTCATTCAGTTGAAATAACCTCTTTATATGTGAAAAATTAGGAGAAATGATGTTTCCCCTATGCTGGACAATGTATTAGGCACCACAAGCATGGCGACAAAGCGCAAGGATGTGCAAGGGGTCTATATATATATATATATATATATATATATATATATATATATATATATATATATATATATATATATATATATATATATATCATATATGGCTGGTACACATCATGTAAGATGCAATATAATGACGCAAATAAAAATATATATGTTTCTAAAATTAGATGAAAAGTTCATAAAATTATATTATAATAGAAGGGTTGCATGAAATTACGCGCTAACGCCATACTTGAGCACATAAATACATTGCTCAGCGTATAGAAAAACATGTTTTGTATTATTATATATTTTTTTTATAAAGAAATTAACGAGTCATTTTTCTATTTTTCTCGGATGTCTTTTCATCTCGTTTGAACCTTTAAAAATGAACAGTGTCATAGTTATTGAAGAATTTTATATTGCATTCGCAAAAAAAAAAAAATAAAAATAATAAAAAAAAAAAATAAAAAAATAAAAATAAAAAAATTGTCCTACCTTGTTAATATTTACTGCGCTCATGCGGCGTCAAATCACAAGTAGGAGTGCAACACCCCTCATATTTATTCTGCATTTATGCCATAGCATAAATATTTGTAAATTGAATAATAATTTTACCATGAATGAAGTATATTTATTATGTTTTAAAAAGCATCTATAATTCAATACAGCATAAATTATGTTATTATGAATAAATGTAGCTAAAATTGGGCTAGAGCGTACTAATTATCTATTTATTTTTGTCCGTGTATACGTAGTTATATACTTATAATATGCGCACATTCATAATATATAAATATACTTTGGATAATTTTGCTGGCGAAAGTCCATGACGCAATTGTGATGTTGGTGTGGTCAGCCAGGCGCGAGAGTGTATACATTTGAGAGAGAGAGAGAGAGAGAGAGAGAGAGAGAGAGAGAGAGAGAGAGAGAGAGAGAGAGAGAGAGAGAGAGAGAGGCAAGGTCGTTCTTATAGCTAGCTATAGCCATACATACCTTTGATTTTACCTGTACTCCAACTCCACATAAAAATGATACACAATAACCTCGTAAGATTTGCTCGTGCTCGCTATAATAATATTATAAGCTCACGCACTTCATAACTAATCAACCTTTATTATAACGTACGTCGCATAGATTATTTATGACGTCATCTGATGCAGATAAAACAGGAGTTTTCCATCCTCATCATCATATAAATATTTTCTATGTTCAAAAAAATCCTTGAGAAATACCCCTAGCTTAGCATGATTATTATATTAGATGATGATTTGATTTCATTTTTTTTTCTTTTAAATCATCAAGGATATAAACTGTCAGGGACTTTTACATAGTTTTCTTATTATTATTAACTGTAGTGCGTGTATATAATTATATTTTATATGAGTGAGTACAATATATGTTTTGTATAATATAGAAACACGATTGTGATAGTGTATTTTAACATTCAAAAAATTAACCACGTTAAATTTGTAAAAAAAAAAAAAAAAAAAAAAAAAAGCATTGTTTATTATATTATTTTTATTATTATTAAAAACACGCACTGATTATAAATAGTAAAGTTTAATATCACAATCAAGTGTACAGTTCAGTATACACATAGCACTGTGATATAAAATTTTATTGTACTATCTTATGAGCAAACAACATTATTATACTGTATACATAATGTATATTATATTATATTTATTTTCAAGTTAAATTTTTTTCTCAGTTTAAATTAAGTGGTATTTATCCTTTAAGCATAATAACATATAATAACGTATAGTAAAATTTAAAATGTCTATTAATGCTGTGTCTAAAATAATAATATAATATAAACGGATTTTTAAAATCCGGATAAAAAATTATCCCTTACCCGAGTTTTTATCAGCATCAACGATTTGCATAATTTGATCTTAATTTATTGTGATCCGGATAACTTTCTATCAGTAATTTGGAATTATAATTCTATATTATGATCCTTGTTTCGTACGTATAGTACTGTAAAGTCATGCACTTATCTATACTTTGGTGTATATTATGGTCTATACGCACGTATATAATAGAGATTTTATTATTTATTTATTATTATTTAATTGATCATAATATAATACATCCAATCAAGACCAAGGCCTTATCGGTTATAGTTCACTTTTTCAATGATTTATTTAATGCTTTATTTTTACAACAGTGCCTCATGGAAATACCTATTTAATTATATATATCAAGTATTAATTGTATATTACGTTTTTTATATATAAGCAAAAATCATAAAAGTTTACAACTAAAATTTTTGTGAATAACTTTTCATCAAACAATATAAAATGTTATACGTGTTTGGTCCAGCCCCAGTTTTTGTTGACACATAGATATTATGGCAGATATTATAACATGCAGTGCTAATCAAAATATTATTATATTATCTCCTGAACCAATTAAGCTAAAATTTTGGATACCCAGGGTATAGCATCAAAAATGCTGTCAACTTAATATTTCTCAAAGTGACAACAATTGAGCCTTTTAATTTCATTTAAATAACCCGTAAAAATTAAGTCACTAGCATGCCAACAATTGGACTCTACGGCTACGATACTGTTGTACAATATCTCTTATATTAATTATAGACTATATTATTGTTAATTTGTATATCCGTTACTACACTTCTATATACAATCTTTATTTATACAGTAAAGTAAATATAATAATAATAATACTTGGACAAAATGTTATCAATTTATCTTCTTTTTTTCCAGTTCAAAAAATTTGAAATTTTTGTAATTACAAAAATTATTTCCATAGAGCTCAATTTATTCTCAATGAGGAAGACTAAAAAAAAAAAAAAAAAAAAAAAAAAAAATAGGACGTTATTTTATTTTATATTTTAAAAGAAAACATTGTCCTGATACGACTCTTATGCAAATTTTTTATTGTTGAGTACATTAGGTAATTAATTATAAGTTTTGACAATAGAAAATAACTTCATATGCAGTCGGTAACTAAATAATAATAAACAAAAAATATGTATTGTGGCATAGGAAAAAGTTACCGTCATTTCACGACTTTGAAAAATTAATAAAAAATACTTAGTTAACTAAAAAATTAGAAAATCGCATCTATCGTTTCAGGACGATGTATTCTTTTAGATTATGCAATAAAATGAACACCTAAATTTTTTTGTCTTTCCTAATTCTTTCTTTCATGCATCTTTCGTGTGTTTTCTGAAGATAAAGTAAATCAATAATTAAAGACACCAGTGACAGGTTATCAGTGACATAAATGTATATAATGATAAGAAAAAGGTTTGAGAGTATAAGTAATGAAGCCAGTACAAACTGGCTAACAGACATAGTAAAACACACACACATAAGTCAGTGGCTCGCGCTCGCTCTTGCTCGGCGGTTCATCACGCGACTTTTTCCTATCTGGCTATACATACATACAGCTTAATGTAGCTGTCCTGTCTTTGCCAACTTTAATGTTCTATACTGGGATCTTTCAATCGTACGTCATATAAAATAAAACTAAAAGTCTTCTCAGCTGAGGGAGATTGAAATAACGTACAGTACAATGCTTTCTCTGCGTATTACAATCAATGAACATCTTTATTATATAAAACTTTTTTTTTTGTTCTTTACGTACAAAATTAAATAAGTAATAATTATGCTATTTAGTTCATTTTCAGCAATAGAGCATAGTATAGAGCATTAAACATTCTATAGACCGGTTGCACTCATATTTAAGAGCTGCCATTCTGTTGGTCACGAATACATAGGCCAGCATAGGAAAAAACGTCACTTTTATTTTTTTAATGGCAAAAGAAGGTTTAAAGCTCAATCAAAGTCTTATTTATAGCTCCTAATAAGCTACAAAAATAAGAGAAAAATTCTTTCAGGTAAATAAACTCTTTTTATTTGAAAAATTAGGAGAAATTATGTTTCCCCTATGCTGGACAATGCATTAGGCACCACAAACATGGCGACAAAGCGCAAGGATATGCAAGAGATAGAGTATATAATTTATTATCTATTGTAACAGCGTAACAGCATAATAATGTATAGCATACTTATTTATGTTTCAATTTATATAACAAATATTATGCTATAGTATAAAGTAGCATAAATTACGTAATTTTATCTTTATACATGAGCTAGGATAAAATTAAATATCATAATAAAAATTTCCTATGACAGTTCATATATTTTCAGCATTTCACTATAATATTATTATATTATAGCATAATTTATGTTATATACTACGCATAATAACTATCTTTCATAACATAAATATCAGCATGCTGATCCAATTTAGCAACAATTTTATGTTATAATGACATAAACAGCATAAATTACGTAATATCTGCTTTTGGGCTCTCTCTATATATAAATAAACTTTAAAAGTTGACCGCCCCTAATCGTATGAATAACTAATATACGTAATAATTATGCTGTAGCTCAATACAGCAATGCTAAATTGTAAAAGTGGTTATAACTTCATAGCATATTAGTTAAAGATGTTCATCGTAGTTACGTTTATGTTATTACAACATATTTATGTGCTCTACAATACAGTAATGTAGGAATTATTCAATGGAGCATAAATTACGTAATTTTTTGTTTCCTGTGAACTTTTTAATGTCACTTAAAAGTGGTTTGGTAAAACAGCCATGCATAAAATATTCATATTTTAGAATTCATTATAATCAGATAAGGGAGAGTAAAATTAATGAAATTAATATGAGGTTTTAATTTGAGTAAAACTTTAAAAAAATCTTGCATGCTAACTCCCCCCCCCCCCTAGATTTTTAATTATCTTACCCTTACCCTTATTTAGGTATTAAGAAAAAACAACAAACTTCAAGAAAAAAATCTGCCCTTCAAGCATTAAAACCGTTAAGTCGAATCACCGTTGTGTCTTTTTTTTTTTTGAAGCTATATTATACATAAAACAACTATTTGTTAATTAAAAATTGGAATTATATTTATTTGTAAAATTAATTACTGCACGTACTGTACATAGAAAAAAAAATTACTTCAGACTTATAAAAATTAATTTAAGACATTTACGGTATTTAGCTCTGAAAAAATAGTTTTCGTATAATATTAAAGTATGATGAAAGTAAAAAAAAAAAAAAAAAGCATGGTCCATGACCCTATATAATATAATAATTGAAATTACAATTTCCAATATAAACTGGTTAAAATATCTGCATCACATAAAACACTTGTTACACCCAGCTAGTATAAATTGAACCATAATATAAATTACATTCGACAATATATAAGGCCCAAAGATAAAATGATAAACATTTTACTTTTTCTATCAGTAAATTATTTGTAAGCCAGTAATAACTACACAGCTCCATAGTGATTTCTTTATTCTATTTAACATATTGATTGTTTTTCAATTATCATTTTATGTAGGCCAATAACAAATAGTATACTTAAATTGCAAAGAGAAAAGAAATAAAAACAAAATATATATTTTGATCGTACGCTACAGCGAGTTCTAATTACAAGTCTTTTTATATTGCCGCCAGACAAATATGTAATATTTAAATATTTGAAGTGAAATCTTTTTTTTTTCAAGTAAATAATTTAATCAAACAATAATATTATCTGTAGATTAATCGGTGCATGATATGATAATTAAATTGTGAATTTGAGTAGACGAGTGAGAGAGAGAGAGAGAGATTGAGAGAGAGAGAGAGAGAGAGAGAGTTGTAGACAGACTTACATAACATACAGACAGATACACAGATAATGATACAGAGAGAGAGAGAGAGATGTAGACAGACAGACAGACGTACAGACAGACAGACAGACAGACAGACAGACAGACAGACAGACAGACAGACAGACAGACAGACAGACAGACAGATACAGATACACAGAGAGAGAGAGAGAGAGAGAGAGAGAGAGAGAGAGAGAGAGAGAGAGAGAGAGAGAGAGAGAGAGAGAGAGAGAGCAGCTGCAATGACTTATGGTATGATGTGCAAGCAATTACTTTCTTATTTCAGATGTTTGCAGTTGATTGGCTTCATTGAGTGATGTGATGTGTTCACATACAAAACGTTCTATATTATTGCAGCTCTTACATTTCACATACAGTATACATGTATTAGAAGCGACCTATTATATCCAGCATTATAACTATTATTTTTCAATTACATCTTATATTTCTATAAGTTCAAAGACCTCATCTTTTGTTATGTGAAAATTTTCTGCATTAAATAATAATATTATATACTTCTCGTCTATTAACAATATAAGGCGATGACTATATATAATAGACGACTTTATGTATATAATTCTTTCCATACACAAAAATTATTAGCTATAGTGACGAGTGTCTGTTTTATATTTTGCTAGCTGCTAGATTAACGGATCATTTCCGATCACACCATATCAAAGAATGCGGTTTTTTTAAAGTTCAAGAAATTGAAGAAGTGGGGAAGCATTTAAAATGGTTTGCTGCTTTATTGTCTGCTGCAGTTATTTCATGAAATAAATTTATTATTGTAAATTTATAACTTTTTTTAACATTTTTTTTATGTCTAGTATTTAATATAAAATTACTGTCTTACAAATTATAAGCGTTAAAAAAGAGACATAGAAAATGTAAAATTTTAAATCGACTTTTTTTTTTTTTTTTTTTTAGCAACCTGTGAGTGAATACGATTTTTCCATATAAGAAATGCTTTAAAAATATTTAAGTTTATTTTAAATTGTTCGTTTATTGCAAGTGGTCCATTAAAAATAATATTCTCAATATTTATACCGATTTTATAAATATAGACCAATTGAAATGAAATGTTTTTAAATTGTTGAAATGTGTAAGTGAAAACGATTTTTCCATAAGAAATGCATTAAAAGAACATTTCAATTTAATTTAAATACTTTCGTTCATTGCAAGTGGTTATTGTTGCTTAACTTTAAATTTTATTATTAAGTATTATTAATTATTATTATTTTTTTTTTTTACTTTTTTATATAATCACCCTTTTTGCTATAAACAAATAATGCTTATTTTACAAATACAATTATTATTGTCATTGTAATCCAATAATGATATACCTCAATTTATAATTTTTATCTATTTTTTAATAAATCGAAACACCACTTTCATCACTATTCTTACTAAAAATAAATAAATAAACGTTAACTCATAATATTTTGAAAGCTGAATTTCTGTAAGTAATAAAGTTAAAAAAAAAAAAAAAAAAAATCCAAAATTGAGAATTTTCCGTACAATATTTAATCTCTGCAACCAGTTGGTCATATGTGTATTTGCCTATAATGTGTACAGTACAGCACATGTACCCCTATTTCTACACATACCAACCGCGGTCACGTACACCATATTATACCACGTGTATATAACCTCCCCTACTTCTCACTTTATGTGCTAATTTTACTTTAAAGTAATTTTAATTTAGATCTTTCGACTTTAATTTCTGAGAACTATATATACTTGTGAGTTTTATTTCTTCCTCAACTTAGTCCCAGTGAAATTATATTGAAATAATGTGTTTCATGACTTTAGTAAACAAATTAATCAACCCTAGCTGTTCTTTGAAAAAAAAAGAGAAAAAAAAAAGTTGCAACAATGAGAAGATGACAATACCGCAATTGTTGGCCTAAATACATAAAATAACAACAGCTAATACAGTATAAAATAATTTCAATGACATATTTCTTGCTCCATAAAAAAACAATAGCATAATAAATTTAATTATATATATTGTTTAAGTACTTTTTTATATGCTATAAAATAGAAAATTGATCTATATTGACTGATTTATTTATTAGCATGATGTTTGAATGATTGATAAAAAGTATATTTTCAAGATCAGCTATACAAAGTGCAATGGTGAATTGACATGAGCTGTATACTCTATATTCTAATGCTAGGTCAGGATCAAACTATACAATATGACATCTCTCTTCTTATCTCACTTACAGCACTGCTGGCTTTTTATGTAACATACCACATTAGCGAAAACTATTTCTGCACTAATAATAACCATATGTTTTATATAATTTGCCGAAAATAAATTCAAATACTACATTTTATCTCTAAGAAAAAAAAAAAAAAAAAAAAAACTTAAATTAACTCTTATAACAAAGAATTCAGATATTTTTGCCAATATAATTTGGTTTTTATGTTTTGTTGTATAATATGGTAGAAATAAAATTATAAATTTTATATAGTTTATTATTTTTTTACGCGTCAATTTTTTTTTATATTTACTTTTCATACAGAAATTTTTAGAAGAGTTTAATACAGTGCAATTTATTTGAAATCATTTTATCTATAACATACGTATGATCGTCTATAATAAGTAATAATATATTGTCTAATCATCGTTTAAAATTAAAACTAAGCAATTTAAGCTCCAAATTTTCTCATCTTTTCCTCTCATTATTGAAAGTTATCTCACTGCTTTCAGTTCTAATTTAAAAATAATATTTTACTGTCTTTGCTATTTTTCCAAGAACTATTTTTATTTTGGTAGCCAAGTTAATAAAAACTTTCACGTTTACAGAACTGAATTCAGATCTTATTTTTCTGCAACTTTTTTCAAAGATATTTAACCTTCATGAATAGTAATTTACATGAAGTATGAACTGGAAAGATATTTAATATTCTAGTGTATGAAATATTATCATTATATTAATTATATCATAACATAGGAAGAGAAGGTAATACTTTTGTTATAAAATAAAAACTGGTTTTTATAATTTTTTCAAGTTAAATATTTTTTTATTAATTTTTTTTTTCAGATATACACGTTTCATAAAAGCCTTCTGGAAAAAACACTAAGCCCATCCTGTTTTTTTTTTTATATATATAATTATAAAAAAATCACATTTATTCCTTGGTATCATTTATACTTGATGTTTATATATATATATAATAATAATATAATAATAAAATTAATTATTTACAAATGAGTTTATACAGGGTATATAATAAACATTCAAATTTACTCTATACTGGTCCAAAAAGCCTTTACTTTAAAAAAAAAAATCAAGTCTCTTTATAACTTTACAAGCGTGCCTTTAAAAAAAATCTTACAATTTTTTAAAAATAAAATTTTCTTTACAGAATTTTCAACATTTTTTTTTGTCGTGTATTATATATTTAATATTTAATTTTTTTTTCGATTTTTATAATTTTTTTTAAGAAAAGAAATAAAAAAATTTAACAAAGCATCTCACATTAAGAGATCTGTCTATGAGGTAGCAAAAGTCAATTTTTATTAAATTTAAAAACACATTACAAGAAAAAACAAAAAGATTTTAATTTTGCTATCTCATTGCAGATTTTTTAAAAAAAATAAGTGAATACCATTCACACATTTTAGGCCACTAAAACAAAAAATTAATTTATATAACACTATTTTTTTAATTCATTAATTTTTTATATTACACATTCATTTAAGCGCCTTATTGTGCTTTGGTTATATCAAAGGAACAAAAATCAACTTTTTATTTATTTCCTTATTTTTTATTTTTAAAAAACTTTGATTATTCGTCCTTTGATAAAGGCATTGAGAATTTTTCACACAAATGTATAGCACCTCTCTTTTTTTACTATTTTGTTTTTTTGTTTTTAGAGTCTACCTCCAAGTTAGGTAGACAGGTGTGCATAGTTTGTGAGAGTGGAAAAAAAAAAAAAAAAAAAAAAAACTTAAAAACTATTTATTTTATCATTTAAGTGAAATATTAAAAAAAAAAAAAAATTATGCATAGGTACTTAATTTTTTTTCTTTCCAAAATACAAATCTCTTAAATGAAAACATATCACAATAATTATAGAAAATAACAACAATTAAACTATTTTAATTACCATCTGTACTAAATTGACTTTTAATTACGTAAATAAGTTGATTGAGAGAAAATTGAGAAAGGGGAGGGAGAAGTTAAATTTATGTTATGAAAAAATAGACTAAAAAAAACAAACAAAAAAATGCTGTAATATTTTAAAAACAAACATAACAATGAAATGAGAGAGAAAGAGAGAGAGTGTTATCAGACTGCACCTCCAATATCATTCTGATATCTCACTGTTATATAAGACGCAGCTTCTGTCATATGATCTAAACAATGGTACAGACCATGTAAATGTCGTCTGAATTTATCAGAGACCACCTGTGTATAATCATCAGTCTCTCCTTCAACCCCTGAATCATTCTCATTACCAGTTTCAGAGTCGGTATCACTGGTAGTGGATGCTGCGGAGGAAGACGCAGTAGAATTAGTTGAAGTTACGGAGACAGTCGATGGTCGACGTATATGTCCCTTAGTAGTAGCTTGTGTGGTAGTTGTTGTTGTTGTAGTATTTTCTTCTGCAGATAATAAACTAGCAGCTTCAGCAGCTTCACTTTGGCCTTGTGTTTGACCCCATAGAAGTTCATTTTTAACTCCATTGATCATATTATATACACTGTATAAATCAGAATTATTTAATTCTTTAGCTAAACGACGTTTATGTTTATGTGGACTGTTTGATGCAGTTGTTGTTGTTGATGATGGTTCTTTACCAGATTCTTCATCACAGACTTTCATATCCATAAGACGACAAGGTATTAAGATAGTTTCATCCATTTCATTCACAGCCTTAACAAATTTTTCCATTGCTCTTACTATACTTTGTGCTGAAAATTCATTCTCATCGTGGCAAGTAATACGACGAATGCAGTTTCTGTAATCAGAACAAACACAAGAAAATTTATTAATAATCATAAACAAAAATTAAACATTTATAATTATATTGGAGAAAAAAATAAGTTAAATGTTTTTAATTTTTTTGTTTAAGATATCATGGTCAGTATTTAATTCACGTTAAATTTTTCTTTAAAGCCCTTCAAGTCTCTCTCTCTCTTACGAGCGCCATGCAGTTAAAGTCAAGTAGGTCACGGGCCTAGTTTACCGCCAAGCTTTACACTATACGTGTGTGTGTATATATGTAGAAATATTACTTAATCATCGTACGTTTTCCCTTACACATACAAAAAAAAAACATTTAATCAAGTACTTAGCTTACATATGACTTCATCAAATATTACACTTTACATAAAGTAAAATTTAAAATTAGCGATGTATATATAAATGTACCACGCCCCCCTATTTTTTTACCCCTCTATGATAACTCCAAAATATTAAAAGAATGCTTTTTTTTTCTTTTAAAGTATACGCGAACTTCAATACGTAATTTATAGAATGTTAAAGTTTAAAACATTACAAAATATATATATTATTTGGAAAGGTGAAGATATGTAAAAATGGCCCAAAGGCAAATATCGACCCTCCTGTATGGGTGTGAGTAAATGCATGGCCCCATTTCTAACTTTTTTTTTTTTTTTTTTTTTTTACAAAAAAAAAAAATTATACTTTCTGTGCACTACCGTAATTATTAAAAAGTGTAAATTTTACTTTCATTTTTTTTTTATCTATTATATTATAAAATAAATATTTTTTGATAAAATTTAAGATTTGTGTTCTCCGCGAGCTCTGTTGCTATGGTGATTTTGTAACAATAAATTTTATTTCACTCGAAATAAGTGTCACAAAATTTACAAAATAAATTTAATTAATGTAATGATAAACAAGATATTAAATTAAAAAAATTTCACCATCAAATATATCTCCCACCTACTACATATAGAATGTAGAAAACTTGCCACGATTTCATCAAATATCTAAAACCGTATGGGTAGCATGAAGCTTTGTATTCACGGAAGGCGAGTTGGCAATTTACTGGGGTGGGGTTCTTCAAAACTTATGTTATTGTAAAACTAATATCCTAAGTTTGCAAATGTATATTTTTACAAAATATAACAAATAAATACAATATTGTATCTAATATTCATATACTCAAAATGAAAAACTGATTTGCAAATAAAATCTTTATTTTTGCGAACATTTTATGACGCGAATTTTTTTCCCTCAATGCCGGGTCGGTGACCATAATACCACATATAAATAGATATTTATATTGTTTATATACTAATATCTTCATTTAATTATTTTCTTACCTGTTAGTATCCATGTTAATTATAGTAATAATACTGTCACTGTTAATATTTGTTGCAGTATTCGTCTGCAAGCATTCCACTTATATTGACCCACTTTCACAAACTACTCACTGCTGTAACTATCAAGAGGTGCAACGACTCAATGCGGTGAATTTTCACGGGCTCCCCGCTTTTATGCTCTCAGAGGAGGGCAAAGAGGCTCGGGAATAAATGCACTTCGACTTTAACTTTGTGTATCTTAAAGCTTAGTATCGGAGTTGTCTGTTATGGTACAAAATCCCGAGCCCCTCTCATCACACCACAATGCTGCATCATGATTGGCTTAAAATTAAAACAGCTCTCAGTAGCGGCAATTGTAAAAAATATTTTGAAAACGTGTTAACGTCATACAATAAAAATTGCAAGTAGTTTTTATTTGCAAATTATATTGCTTTGACGTATATCCTTTGAAAGAAATGAAAAATGGAAATGGAAATAAAAAAATAATAATAATAAAATGAAAAGAGGTAGAAAATAAAGTTGCTATTTTTTATGCATATTTATATTTTATTGAATTTTGTAAAACAAAAACTTATTACTTATCATTTTTTTTTGTACTTACAATAAAATTAATTACTATATTTTTTATTTCTTTCATTGTTGCATTGATCATATTTTATGTATTTATCTATTTATTTTATAATTAGAAATAGTCAAAGATTATATATTTTAGGGTTTTTCCATTTCTATATTTATTGTTTTCTGTTTTTATATTGCGATAAAAATTAATCAATAATATATATTATATTTGTGTGCTTGATTTTGTGCGCAATATACATTACATTGCATATATTAATATGTTCGCGTTGTTTTGATATTTTTAGTAAAAATAACGGTCTCTCTCTCTCTCTCTCTCGTGCAGGAGATTGACTTATTTGACTAATATTAACATTATTAACTAATTTTAACCTTAATTACTACTCAGTATAGTACTATACATTAATTTCATTAAAACCCATCTACATTTCGACAATAGGAAATATTAAAGTTACGAACGCGATAATCACTCAATCTTATATAAAAATTAGCTAACATTATTGTTACAAAAAATTACAAAATCTTAATTAATTGTCGGCTTATTTAATTAAGAGAAAGTGATTTTAATTTGACAAGATGAAGATTTTATGTTATATTATATTAGACTTTAATCTTGGCTGCATGCACACAAATTTGTGCAGTAATATATTTTGCTTTATCAAGATGAAATTAAAAATTGCAATTTTATTGCATTATAATTAAAAAATACATAAAATATTTCCATTGTTATTTTAATTATTCGATACTGTGCATATTCATGCATAATATATATATTGTTGTTGTTTTTCAATACAAAAGTTCAATACAGTTTAAGTTCAATTTGAAAATATACAAATAAAATGTTAACTTTTCCATACATAATTATAAGTTTCTATCTGTATCAATATTTTACAATTATTAAATACTCTGCAAAAAATAATAGTAATAATAATAATAAAAAAAAGAAGTAATCTATATGATGAATGTATTTATATTTATATCATTCATATCATTGTATAGCATAAATTATGCTAAATTAGAACAGCATAAATAATTTATGCTATACATATAACATTAGATAGATTATTTTATTATGTTATTAGTAATTTGTATAATATTATATTATGCTGGCCTGGAAAAAATGTGCAAAAAATGAGCTAGCATAATTTTTACGTATTTATTTTTATCCATTTATTTATTTTTTTTATTTTTTATTTACAAGTAAAAATTGAATAATAAACCTAAAATGTTAATTTTCATAAAAAGTGTCCATATCAATATTTTATTGTAATGGGTGCATGACTGGTAATAATATTGGATGCCGTAACTATGCAGCATATCATACGATACGACATAATAAATAAAAGTAAGACACTGGTTCTCAACATGCAGGGTGGTCGTGGTTTTTGCTCACGCCGTGTATGCATGCATGCGCATGTTTAACTTATTGCACCGCAATTATATTATACAGCACTTCTTACTTAAGGAGGAAAATCAGCTATATACTACGGGATTCAACTGAAAAGTTGTAAAGAAAGAAAAATCTGAAAATTTGCACAGTGATACATTAGAAATCAGGATAAGGTATAATTCAAAAATGTTTCAAAAAAAAAAAAAAAAAAAAAAAAGGGGGGGGGGGGGTCAATATGCTATAGATTTAAAATTATAATGGGGATTATTTTTGGAGTTTTAGTCCCATAAGAGCCCATCTTAATTTTAATAATTATTTTCTTTCATATCTGATGGTCACGGGTTCTGAAAATTTAACTATAGGTAGCTGTTACTATTAACTTTTAAATGGCATCATAAAATTTTGAAGTTTTCCTTTTAGATTTGGAGATACAAGTCATCTGAATACAAGCCTTAATATTATACTTTATAATGTAAATGACCTGTCTGGCTGATCAGTGAATGATCGCATGAGATGATCACATCTTACAGTACACATGTACCACGCGGTGGTGTCATGGATATAACTATATGGACCTGGCAACTTAATTACATAATTAAGTAAAGTATATGGCTTCAGACCATGCCTGGTGATCACAGGATGATGTAAATATTATTTGTGGACCACGCGGTGGTCATGCTTTTGATCGTTAAAAAAAAAAAAAAAAAGTTAACAGAGCATTTTGTTTAAATATCATGCAACCAAATATATATTTAATATATTTATATATTATATATGTTATACAAATATCACAGAAAGAAAAAATTAAGTAATTTATGCTGAATTTATGTCCTTATAGCATAAATGCTACTACAAAATAAATATTATGTATTATAGAAAGATAATATCAAGGCTACGAAAAATAATTATTATGCAGAAAAAATATTATAGTTTAAATCATGTTGTATTAGTGAAAAAAAAAGTTGCTGAAAATGGTCTCTATAGCATAAATTTAAGTAATAATTATGCTATCCCTCATCAGCATTTATTCATTACTTGAAGCTATATATGTTATTAATTGTTTTCCTTATCATATAAATTATGTTGAATAGCATAATCATTTATGCTACTATTATTAGGCATAGCATAAATTTTGTTATTTCTTTAAACTGAGTTTATGCTATATTGTATAATTATTAATTATTTTTCCTAATATATATGATATGTTGAACAGCATAATTATTTATGCTACTATTATTAGGTACAGCATAAATTTTGTTATTTCTTTAAACTGAGTAAGTAAATTAATTTAAAAAATAAATAAAATAAACAAACAATTAAATTTTATTGATATAAAAGATATATAATATTTTGAAACTTAGCAAAAAATAATATTAATATTTCCAATGCCATCTTAAATTTTGTGTGCTGATTATATAAAAATGAATCTAAAAATAAATCTCGATCACTTTGATGATTGATACGTGATTGAAGGTGACCTTAGATCAATGCCCGATCACTGCATGCATGCATGAATGTATGTATGGCTTTTTGCTCGATCTTCACGTTATAGCTTGCATCCGTTGCTAACAAAGATGGCACATACTGATTACAAAAAATCATATAAGATGAAGGATTAAAATATTCTTTTTCGACTGGCTGACATGACACAATTTTTTTTTCTACGTATATACGTACAACAAACTAATTTCTTGGGTTAAAGAAATGTATTTATTATTTTCTTTTTATATATATATATATATATATATATATATATGTCACAACTTTAATAATAGTGTATTATGTTATGATTATGTACTAAAAAATTATGATATTATAGGCAAAAAAAAAAAAAAAAAAAAAAAAAAAAGCAAATTTCAACATGAAAAATAATCATTTATTATTAATTATTTCAATAAAAAATGTGACAATTAAAATTGCATATTTTTTATATTTAAGGAATTAATATTATGCTGAGAAATTAAGAGATTATTACAAGAGAGAGAGAGAGAGAGAGAAGACTATAACTATGATTATGATTTGTAATTTACGGTTAATAATTATTAATTATGTTCTGTTTTAGTAAATAAAAATAATTTATAATTGATGGAGGCAGAGCATTTAAAACAATTATCACCGGGGGAAAAATGCAGGGTGGAGGATATATGGTTGCATTATATGCGTTTATATATAAAAGTTGACGCCATATGTAAGCACTAAATAACATGGGCTGGTATGAGAAAATAACTCACTTTACAGGTTTAAAAATACTAAAAAAATATTTTTGAGAGCATTGATGCTAGTACTGCGGTAACAGGTTGAATTAGTATCTCAACAAAAACAACAAAACTAACAGATTCCCAAGAAAATAGCTAAAAACGAAGTATTTTCTATGCTGAGCAATGTTGTTCATTGATCCAGTATGACATCGAAGCGCAATCAGTTTGACGACATGCGCATATAGAATGCAAAAAAAAAAAATAATAATAATAATAATAATATTTAATAAGAATAAATAACTTCTTAAATGCCTCAATCTTTTGTTTTCCAGTTTTTTTTAGTAATTAAAACATAAAATAATAATTAATTATTATTTTATTTATTAAACACCAAGGTGTACTTATACATATATAATAATTAAAGAATTAAAGTAAAAAAAAAATTGACGATCAGAATCGTCTGTGAATACTAAATCAATATTGTAATTAGTTTTCTAACACAAAAAGTAAATTGGATTTTTTTTATGTGCAAATTAATTTTCAAAATTAAATTAAAAAATAATAGTAATTCAAAAGATAATGATAAAACGTCCTCGCATTAATCGCAGAATAATGTACTTTTCTTTTCTTTTTTTTTTTCTTTTTTTTTTTTCAATCTGTGAACCTAATGGGCCACTTGCAATGAACAAATACTATTTATTAAATATTATTAATATATTTCTTATTAAAAATCGTTTTCAGTACCACGGTGCCACAATTAAAAACATTTCATTACAAGTGGTCCATTGATATAAAAATATTTACATTATACTCACGAATCTCATGCAGTAAAATACATAAATAATAATAAAATAATTATTGACGACTTTGATTTATAGTATAACGAACCAATGTTGTATAAAATAAATATAATAATAAATTTCATGATTGTCTTATAGGTGGGAAAATACATAATTATTTATATTTGTCCATCACCGTGAGAAAATAATTATGATAAATTAAATGCTAGCTGAATGTAAGGAAGTCACGGTAATTAAATATCCTATGACCCCAGTACATTATAAAAGTATAAACCGCATATATACCAGGTCATTTATATATGAACCTTAATTTGATATAATTTCTCTTTCAAAATCTAAATGTGGAGAATTTGCGCGTTTCTTTTTATTTTTAGTGAAAACTGCAAAATAATAATAATAAATAAATAAATAATGAAAAAGTAAAGTTGCATGATAATTGTTTTTATTTTTTTACTAACCTTCTGGTATATTGTTTATTTACTCTCAACTTATAATGCTCTGCTCTGCTCGACAATTAAATGGATCGTATAACTGATCCTAGAGGGTGGTTTCATTCATGTTAAAGTCGACGTCATAAGTGAGTACTAAATAACATTGGCCTGTATACTTTAAAGTTTAAAAATACTTTGCAATTTTTTTGAGAGCATTGATGCTGTTAACAGGTTGAATTAGTACCTCAAGAATGCAAGAAAAATAAGAAATGACCAAAAAATAGCTAATTTAAAAAAAGAAAATAGCCAAAAACTACATTTGTCCTATGCTGAGCAATATAATAATATGTTATTCATTGGCTCAAGAATAGCATCGAAAAGCAGTCAGAATGACGTCATGCGTACACACCATATATTATGATGTATATATATATATATATATTATTATATATTTTTTTTTTTCTTGGTAATCTGAACGAAGTTTTGATCCCAAAATCAAGATCTATACAACATTGCGGTAATTGCGCCTGCAAGTTTTATATATAGGCTTTTTGCTCCACAATGTAAGCTGTGTAGTAAGTTATGTCAAAAAAAAAAAAAAAAAAAAAAAAAAAAAAGTAACCTTCAAAGTATTGACTGAATGTAATAGAAAACAGCGGTTATTTAATTTAAAGATTTAAAAGAGACTCTTGTTTTTTTTTTTTTTTTTCTTCCTGCCTCATATGTACAATAGTACAATATTATAATAAGATTATATGTAATAATTATGCTAACTCAATGCAGCAACATTTATGCATAATAACATAAATTTATGCTATATTGTATAGTGATTATTATACTATAGTCTATATCTATAGTAACATAATATAGTTAAGATGTTCAGCATAATTACTTATGTTATATCAAAATAGCAACATAATATAATGCTCTACAATAATACAGTATAATAGCAATTGTTCAATGTAGCATCAAGTGCGTAATTTATTTAGGCTCCCTAATTTCCCTATTAATTAACTAGTTATTTATTTATTTATTAGCACCCATTGCTTTTACATAAAAAATGTAGAGATAAATAAAACAATGAAAAGTGTCCATTTCTGAAAATTACGTGCGTGTTCAATCATCTGTTATATTGATTGAACATTAGTTTGTTTTTTCCGTTCAATATGCAAAGAGTGGTCCTAAAATTGGTCGTTGCTATGCACTGGATATCTCATGATGTTGCGGTTAATTGGTTGATGAAATGTCATCTTATTTGCCAGCTGTTAAAGCTGATGACTTCACTTTTCTTTATCTTGACTAAAGTTTTATAATTGATGATAAGTTAAGTGATTACTGTGTACTAGTTAATTAACAAGTCACTGTACCAGAGGTAACATAGAGTACACAAGTACAAGTACACACGGACGTACAAAGAAATATGCTGCACTTGAATTACGTAATTTATGTTGCATATATTAATAACTCCTATATTCATATTCTACAGTGAGAGCATGAATTTTGCTATTTTGGAATAACGGTTATGTTGAATATCTGAACTATTATGCTATTCGTACAGTACGTATTTGTACAATGTAGCATAAAAATTATAATATTATATACATAGCTGTATTGAGCTAGCATAAATATTACGTATTTATGTTTCTATGTTGTATTATACCTTGATTATAGGAACATTTATTTATTAAGGGAGTAGGGTACCGACCTTATATTTCAAAAACTAGAACGTGTTTTGGGTCTAAGTTTGGTGTCATTGTGTAGCTAAGGGTCACACCTAGCCGAGATAAAAATTTCATGATGTTTGACCGTCCCGAAAAAAATAAAAAAAATTATTGAAATTAACATTGGGCCTTATTTTGGGCTTATAAGATTTCAAAAAATCATATAAAATTAATTTGCACGATGACCCCCCAAAATTTTTATATATTTGAAATTATCTCAAGCTGAAGTATATCATTATGAAAAATTTCAGATATTTTTGACGATAAAAGTTTGAGTCTAATGGCCGACTTCGGTAATTTTCCGCAATATTTAATAATAATTTTGCAGCATGCACGCAGTAAAACAAATACGTATGTTTGTAATTTTCATGATTCTAAAATACCTACATTAATTTTAATGCTATATGGAATAAGTGTACGATAAAATGAAAATGACATAATTTATTCTTGTATAAACATATGCATACCATTAGACTATCGATGGAATACAAATGTAAGTCTATTTATTATACTGTATGTTAGGTAAAAAGTGGGAATTTATAATGGCATATTCAACGATATTTGTGTCACTTAATACCAAACAGACAGTATATGATATGGAATGAGAGTTGAAATTGGTATACAAAATAAAGAAGAAAACACACTTGATGGGACTTACATAAATTACTAACATAATAATGTATATTAGTATGTCTCAAAAACCTATATATAAAATATATAATAATGTATAGCGCCGTATCAGTGATCAGAAAATTTTGATTTATGCAACCCGTACAACATTTTAATACTAATTTTTGCCTATTTCTGACGTCATAAACAGAAAAATTCACACAAATTACATACTTTACAGAATTTTTACGCTCTCTTGTGGAGCCACGACATTTACATTTTTCTGGTTATAATTGTTATCAGTTTTGTAGATCTCATTTTGTGTATTAATAATTAAAAATAACATTGTGTTTTATGTGGTCTATGGCTTTAAGAAAAACAAAGATGAACCTTTTCCTCCGCTTTTATTTAAAGCATATGACCTTCCCTATTATTTTTGTTGGTACATGAACTGCCAAAATACAAATACAAATGATGATGATAATGGATTATCAATATTGTAGAGATATTGCTCTTCATGACCTCAAAATAGTGAACGTACTCATTGATTTGTTTTTCTTGTCGAAGTCAAAGATGTTCGTATTATGTATATAGAGCACAAATGTAAAATAACTTTGCTTCATAATAAAGCCATACGATAACATACATTATTATTATTTTTATTATTCTAATCGGTCAAGGATTTTCAATTGCCTTGATTATTATATATACATACTTTATTTTGAATTGATTTATAAAAATTCCCACATAAAATATAACTATTATAAAAATTAAAATAATGTTAATAAATTATTATAATTAATGTACAAATATGAAAATTAATTATTTAATATTTATTATATGTACGGTTGCAAATGTATAATATTATATAAACTTCAGTTCAATTTTGGGTATATTTGCACTCATTGATTTGAGTACTATACTTTGACGCGAAATGTAAAAAAGAAAGAAAAAGAAAGATATAAAAAAAAGGAAAGGAAAGGAAAGGAAAGGAAAGGAAAGGAAAGGAAAGGAAAGGAAAGGAAAGGAAAGGAAAGGAAAGGAAAGGAAAGGAAAGGAAAGGAAAGGAAAGGAAAGGAAAGGAAAGGAAAGGAAAGGAAAGGAAAGGAAAGGAAAGGAAAGGAAA